>JANEHU010001211.1:0-119216 GCA_027563435.1 Nasonovia ribisnigri | reverse complement strand
GCGCACACTAGTTGCCTCCCGAAGTCAAAAAGGCCCATAATTTGTATACGAATTGCCTCCCGACTATATACGAGTTGCCTCCCGACGTACCGTAAATTTTATCATAAGCGAAAAGGGTCTAGTACTAGTTGCCTCCCATTAGTCAGGTAATAAATATAAAAGTGGTTCCAAACATTTTCAAACATCATGTATCAAAATAAGTTTGTAATTTCAAAGTAGTAATTTATGACTTTTGTTATACGATATTACTTTCGTATTGATATTTGATACGATTATATTAGCTATACGATTAACCATTAAGATAATAACATACTCTTTTGTGTAATGATAAGATATAATGCAAACCAGACCTTATACCAGAACGTTTACAGTTGATTTCCAACACTCGTTCTCGTTGTACGATATTATTTTTCCAAACATTTTTAGAATGGATCAATGTGAAGTGCGAAATATACTCAGTGAAAAGGGCAAACGTGTTAAAATAATTAAAAGTTTTAAATTTAGTTTTCAAAAAAAGTTGTCCTTCAACAAAGAACGGTGGAATTGTACAACAAAAATATGTAAGGCTTTTTTAAAAGTAGATGAAAATGACAAAGTATTATTCAATGAAAGTAAGTTAATCCATAATAATCATGTAGCATTAACTGAACAAGTACTTAATAGGCAAGAAATTAGTAACTCTTTAAAAAGAAAAGCAGTCACTGAAACATTATAATGTGAAAGGCCTTCAAAGTTATTACATGCAGAATTAAGACACCATAAAATAGATACTATCACAACTACCGATGTATTATACATAAAAAAAAATTATTATTGTTTTTAACCAAGTCTGATATTTTTAATAACGAATAAACATTACCAAAAACTATTATAACATTATTCGATATTATCTATTTATGTGGAACTTTTTGGTGAAGTTTATGAACCACTACTTAATTTTATATGGGAGGCAATTAGTGTGAACATTTTTGGGAGGCAACTCGTATATAATTATGAACTACCTGATCATCGGAGGCAACTAGTGTAAATTAACCTTTTTATTTACGATAAGGACGGGAGGCAATTCGTATATTTTGGGAGGCAACTAGTATGCGAAAATTTCATCGTAAATCTCATAATCCCTGTTTGAGCACCTTTCCTGGTTGGAATTTACCCTTTTAAAATTACCCTAGGTTAGGTTAGGTTAACCCTAGGTTACATTAATTTTTATGTATAATATAGATAATAAATTATTGTAATTAATACTTACTCTCTGTTCTTAAAGCTCAATTCTGCAGCTTTATTCAATATAATACGTGTTTCAACATTAGGATAATTCTGCAAAAGTTTGACAATTGTCGAAAAATCTCCTGCCAGTATTTGGTCTCTGATTAAACTATAAAAAAAATGTGTAGTAAAAAAATTAATTTAAAAAGTGTGCGGCCTTATAGTCTGTTCAAAATGAGATCAGACCTCAGCGGCGACCAGTTTTCGTTTACGACGGTCAGACGCCTGCTCACACCATAGATCGTCGGCGGCGGCGCATCAGGCCGAGCCGCAGAACAAAACCACGCCCATGTGCACAACTTGGCTGCCGAGGTCCGATCTCATATTGAACAGAGTATAGATGCTTTTTTTTGGCCACCCTAAAAGACAATTTAGGCACCTTTATTTAATAACTATAAATAATTTAACCATTATAATTGTATATTAATATCAATCTGTAATGTAATTATGTAAATATGTAATAACTAATAACTTATGCATTTTATAATATTATGTTTGTAATAAAATAAAATATAAATAATTATAAAATTGTTTTTTTCTTTGACAGGTCTGAGTGTTTGACTATTTATATGAATGTGTAAATTAGCTTGACAACTACAAAAGTTTGGACTGCCCTGGTCTAGGAAGTCATGCAAAAAGTAAAGAATTTGATGTTCATTAACATTTAGTATACTCTCAGAAGAACACTGCATGAGATATGAAATGAAATTATAATTTATAATTTAAGTTATAACCTTCTCAATGTGGAGCTAACTAACAAAGCAGCTTTCTTCAGAAATCTTTCAATAATTCATTACAGTATCAGTGAAAGCAACTGAAACATTTAAAATTAATCTATTACAAGCTTTTGTGAGGTCACTTCTACTGCTCTCCTCTAAAACATTTGTTTGTACTAAATAACTAAAAATTATTGTAATACCCAAACCAAACCTACACTATCATTGCACAGCATATATCAATAAGAAATGAAAATCGCCGTGAATCAGAAAACAGTGAATCCCATATCCTTAAGACTTCTGGCAGTGAAAATTCTTGTGACAGTAACAGAGTTAACCATCTACAAAAATGTATACATTAAGGTAAACAATAAAATTAATTATGAATACAACACAAAATAACTTACCTAAAACTATAGTACTGTGGGTAAATTTCATTTTTGACTAAATAACTATGAACAACTGGATCATTGTCTTTCAACCTGTCTGTTACTTTACGCATCATATTCACAATTCCAGTATCTGTTTCATCCAATGTCTTAATGAAAAAATCACGAATTTCCGACATAAGATTAGTAAAGACAAAAAAACAGTCAGCCTCGGCATGCTCTAAAAATTATTATAAATGTAAAATAAAGTAGCCATTTTAGGTACCTAGTTATTTTTTCAACATATACATTTCCATAGAATTTATGTATTTATAAATATTGTATGTTGCAAAAGCACAGTATAATTTTTTAAACAATTAAACACTACATACAAATAAATAACTGAATGGGTACAAAGTAGATGATTAATAAAACATCAAAATTTTTTAAACTTGAATGTTATTATTTTATTATACATTATGTATATAAAAAAAAAAATTACTACCTAACCAATATGATATTAGACTAAAATATATATAATCAATGTGGGTAAGTAGGTAAGTCACGGACAAATATATCAGAAGAATAAGATTCAATATTTTACCTTTCATTTTAATAATTGGATCAGTAGCAAAACAATAATAAATTGGACCAATTATTTCATTCATGCCTTGTACATAACCCTGTCCAGGATTTAATTTGCAATAAACAAACAATATCCTTTCCACCACCTCCCAATGGGCTTCAGAACCTTCTTCCAGTGGCTTGAATTCAGAGGTACTAGTTTGTTCAGATTTTTGTGATATTTTAACAATACCGAGACCTTTTCGTACAACATTTGCACTATTTAAAAAATGCATACCCACTCTTCTGTTTAATCGTTTAGTACCGCAACTGTATACAACAATAGGTAATGGATAATCAGTGGCTTGTTGAAAGAAAGATAATTCAGGATGTAATCGCCTAAAATTTAAAAAATAATTATAAATTATTACTATAGATTCTATAGACTGAATCTATGAATTATTATTACCTGACATCTTTATCTATTTGTGTAAGAGCTTGATTATCTTTAAAAAATGTGTTCCATTTGCTGTTGGGATCCTCACTCAATGGATGGTCACATTCTTCATTGTCGATTGAACCCGGAGTGACTAATATTTCATCTGGAGAATTAAAATATGTAGTAATTAATAAATCATTAGTTATGTTATTCTTGAAGTTCCATCAAAAAAATCAAAAATATATTAAATTATACTTTTTTAAATTTATAAATGGTCTGTACCTAAAACATTTAATTTAAAAAAAAAATGTATATGATCCTAATGCCCTAAAATTTTAATTGTTATAACCTAAAATACATATTATTAATATATTATATTATAAGAACCAAATAATAAATAAAATAATTAGTATCACATATTTTAATTACCTAACCACTGCTGGTATAATTTTCTATGGTGGTCTAGCTGTTCATCCCATTTATTTCTATCGCATGGTAAGTAATTGAGCAACAACCTCCAACATAACGACCTATAACCTTTAACGTCAGGGATACCTGTAAAAAATGATATCATACATAAAGGTACAGGGTACTAGAACATTTAAGAAATAGGTACACTGAATAATAACAACCGTTGAAACAGAACTCTCTCAATTTTGATAGATCGATCACTTCCGATTCTAACACTTGGTCAAGATCCTTCAACCTGGAAAAAAAATTATTATTTTATTGAGTCATCTAGTAGGTGATGTTGGAATATAAATTGTGTCCCAAACTGTTTTAAAGTTTACCTCAAATCGTACGAAGACATTGTGAAGAGCGATTATTAGACGATGTTCTGAGGACTTGAATATGACCGAATTAACATTTAAACACATACCAGACGTCAAATGATTAATGTTTTATCCTATTAAAGAGACCGTTAGAGATTAAAAAAGGTTGGCATGCAATTCAGATTATTGTTAATTTTACTATACGTCCACCGTTTTTATTTTATCAAAAGTTTCTAAATAACAACACGGTTATCTTATCACAAATAAAAAAAGCAACAAAAACAGACTGTTTATTCTCTGAATTTTTGAATATTAGGAGGCAGTGAGTACTGAGTAGTGACTAATGACTATAAATTATAATAATATAGTCTATACCTAGTACTGTGAAGCACGTCCTACTATTATTTAGTATTGTTTTTGTGGAATGTAGATAATCAGTAAATTGATATTGTCCACCCCACAGTTCGATTTTCGGTATTCTATTAATGTAAACCTGTCAAATCAGTTATCAGTTATCGCCGTAGTCGGGCAGACAGACTGACAGACCACAGACACTAGACAGTAAGAAACGGACTACGGAATAATAAAAACGCGGTTTTTCAATTTTTTACTGAAATGGACTGCGGTAAACCGAGCGATATATTGTCGTCCCAGGCTTTGACCATACCGACGTTGATGAATGTAAAAAGTGAGTAGAACAAAGGTTTGGTTCAACAGTGTTAAGTGTATTTTATAAAAGTAAGTATTACGTGTGTAATGCTCGATATACTGTTGTATTACAGCTCGGGAATACTACGATGTGTTGAAGAAAAAGACCCATCTGGTTGGTCGAGCTGGATTTGGTGCTGATCTAGAAATATCGGACGATACGTCCATTAGCCGTTGTCATGCGAAACTCATTCTTGTCAAGAAAGTACGAGCAGTACCTACAGATTGTTTCATTGGTATTTGTTACTTAAAACAACTAAAAGTGTTGATTTGTCATTTTAAATTGTAGGCAGTCGGCAGTAAAGTGAAACTGTTTTTAACTCTTGTGGACACGAAATCAAAGTATGGAACATTTATAAATGCTCTGGATGAACAAATTGAAAGTAATTGCCCTAAAATGTTAAAGTTTGGTGACAAAATTCGTTTTGGTATAATGGATAGCATTTGGATGTGAGTAAACTATTAACTACTAATTACTATCACAGGTTTTACCTTCAAAATGTATACATCAATACTTATCTTATTAGTGTTGAGAAATATTCTTTAATGGCTTGTCCATCAACATTGAGAACTTCTGAAAAAGAAATATTGAAACATCTAATGACAACCATTGGAGGACAAGTATCGCGTGAATGGTCTGTAGAGTGCTCACATCTCTGTATGAATTCTGTCACTGTTACAGAAAAGGTAAATTTATTATGCCAGTTCAATTTGTTGTACTTACCTAATTTATATTTTTGATTTATTTCATTACATTATAATAATATTTACACAAACAAAATTAAGAGGTAGTAGATGATTGTAAATGAAAAAAAATTGAGGATACAACATTTTTTTTTTTTTTATACATATAGATACACTCATTATTATTAAAATATAATATTGTTTTTAAAACAATGGTCAATTAACAATATTCATAGCTGAAACTGTTCTACTTTTAAAAGAATTCAAGGGGAACTGGATCCTCCTCATTTACGGCCTTGATTTGACATAATATATCAGATAAATTAAAACAAAATTTGACTGGGTTTAGAAAAAACTTGAGCGTTGTTAGAAACAATATTGTGGTTCATAAATGTGTATTAATGTTTATTCTAGGAATGTAATTTATTGGAACCTATCTTGATTCATTTTAAACATATATTAATATACTATATGTATATCAATTATTGTTGATTAATATAGCAAAATTAGAATTTCTCAAATCAGGTATAATGGTATGCAACCATCAAAAAGAAAATCAAGGTTAGGTTAGGTTACTAAAAATAAAATGATAATAAAAAAAATGACTGCTTGAATAATACCAATGGTATTGTAACAATAAATTTAGTATAAAAAATGTATTAGGAGAAATAGGTACTTGTTTGTTATTTCCCTGCCAGTACACCAAATACAATTAATCTCCCCGCCACTCTTGTCTGTTATTGCCCATATGTATTGATTTTAAAATTATGTGTGTTTTTATTTTTGTGTCTGTCATCACCGTCTGGGGCAGTAAAATTACTTAGATTTTCTTCAACAGTACCTCCTTCTAGTTGGTGCATTCGGAAGGTCAACATTTAAATTTCCCAATGGTTTTCAAAGACGCAGGGAAAAACAAAATAAAAATTAAGGAAAACCGGAAAGTTTTACACAAAATCGATTTTGGTTTGGTGATACTCTAAAACAAATGACCGTAGATTCATACAATTTTCACTGGTTGTTTTTATTAACATTTTCTATACACAATAATATTTTCGATTTGTTTTGAACTGTTTACGGACATTTTCAGTTTTTAATTTATTAATTTTTTTTTCTATGAATGTTAAATAAACTATTTGTTGGGTTAAAAAGCTTGAAAATTTAAAATAAAGGTCCTAATATATTGTTACAATGACATTTGAAAAATATCAAATATCCAGTCTTTTTTTTTTTTTTTTAAGTTCAAATTTTGACAAAATACATAAAAATCACAAACGATTTGCAAATATAATTTTGAATTAGAAATTCACAAATATTTTATTTTAAATCTAAGATTTGAAAATTTATTTCAAGATTCAACATAAGTATGTCTAGGTACCTTTTTCAAAATAAAAATTCTTATCTGGAAGTCAAATTAAATTTTTATGAACGTTTGAAATTCAAATTTTTTCGAGATTGAGTAATTTCTCAAGTAGCAATTTTTTATTGTTTTTATTATATATAATTTGCTTATTTATCATACTGTTAATTTTATGTATGGCGGAGCAATAAAAAACAAGAATGGCGGCAAGATAAATGTTATTATTAAAAATAACCCATTTTAATAATATTCATTTTTATTTTTTTTATTTTGTATAGAAATAATGTTATGAATTACTTATGATAATGGGACAGATTTTTTTTCAGTGTGTTTTTTGATTCACTATATATGTTTTCCTCAGATCATATTCTACATGATGTGTTAAACATTTTAGTTGCTTTCAGGTGTTATTATGTCTAGCATCTGCAAAATCAATAGTGCCACTTCAGTATTTTATTGATTTATGTAATGCATTATCACCTGATTCATTGTCGGAAGTACCATTCTGTATCGATTACAAGCCTAAATTGGTCGAAAGTCTTTTAAACCCAAGTTCATTGTCATTAGATGTAAACAACAAACGTAAAACACTATTTTCTGGAAAAACATTTATATGTTCTACAGTTAATCAATTAAATCGTCTTTCAAAATTGGTAAAATTAGCAGGTAAACACAGTTTTACAAAAATGTAATTTAAGAAGTATAACCTTTTATTTTGTTATTTAGGTGGGGAAATTATGAATTATTCTGATGGAATTTTATCTGATGATGATATTTTAAGCTGTACAAAATATATTCTAATGCAACAAGATCCACACAATGAGGAAAAAAATTATATGTACCAAAGGATTCTGGGTAATTTCTCCTTAATGTCTGAAATATTAATAGCTGATTGCTAATGTCTGGAAATGTTAAAATTAATTTATAATATTTTTTAATTGAGTGTGTTGTTCAGAACTAAAATTAGAATTTAACTATTGTAATTTATAACAAATATGAAAACTTAATTTATTAAGTTTTAGTTTAAAAGCATTTTGTAGAGATTGAATGAAAAAGTGTTAGGTTAGTTCAGGTTATCTATTTATTTTTCTCATGTTTGATATTATAGATTAAAGAAAGAATAGTTGGATTTAAATGGATAGAAACTATACATTTAAAATCAAATGCACACATTTTAAGTTTTTTTTCATTTTACTGCAAAAATAGTGATGAAAATGTGAACATTATTTTTCCCCTTTTATTTGTATAGTTTTTATTGGAAACCTTCAAACCTATAATAAAATACTCAAACCATAATAATAACCGTTTCAATAAATATTAATATACAGTGTTATTTTCATAATTGAGTTCAAAAACTAATCTATACTAATAATATTATAAAGCTGAAAAGTTTGTTTATTTGTATAAACGCGCTAATTTCAGGAACTACTGGTTTGAATAGAAAAGTTCCTTTTGTGTTTAGTAGTTAATTTATCGAGGAAGGCTTTAAACTATATAACAACACGCTGCAACCAATTGGATTAAAGCATTAATGGAAAATATTGCAAAAACAGGAAAAATAATACTTTTTAACATTAATTTTGTAGTAGTTTTCTATTGGTTATTGTTTGTTGCTATTTAAATAGATTCTTACAATTCAACATTGCGTTGCATTTTTTTATGGTAAGGTTAAGTACTTAATTTCATAAGTTCTTTCTTTTATCTTTTTTGCTAATGAAATTCCTAAAAAAAAAACTAAGCTTTCTTGGCAGTCTGTTACTGCAAAGAGCTTGGGACTTAATTAATGAAACAGCAGATGAAAATATGCATAGGTTGGTTACTCAATGAGTAATCAATGGACAAAAATGTGCTGAGGAATTGAGCGTTGAATGTTCTCAGCGTTTAGCCTTACAGGATTCTCAGTTATTAGTATGGGCTAGGTTGGGTTAGGGCTCAGAAGTTCCTATCTTATAATATCAAACTGTCCAGAAGAACTGTTTTAAAATATTTTAATCTTGGAACTGTATAATATTTTTTTTAATAAATGGTTTTTAATGATGATTATTACATCTAAAAATTCACAAAGTTGTACACATCTTGTTGAGTAAAAAACCAATTGCCCCAGAATAAAATCTTCAGAGCATAATATTGTAGTATGCTTGCTTATCATTTAATCATTGCTATTTATTTTAACTGTTTTGAATTATTATTATTTTTTTTTTTTAATCATGACTGGAGGAACAGCTAGTTACTAATATTTATTTAATGTGATTACTAATTTATCTAAGCAATGTTTTAATTAATTTATAATTGTTGTGCTTTATTATTGTGGGTTTTAGAAAAACTAAAGATTATGAACAAAAGATCAATACCAGAAAATGATATCGGATTTGCCATTATTTTTTCAAATACTACAAAACATTGTAACGCTAATTTCAATGTTTCCTTAGTCAATCTTGAATCTCAATCCAATTTAATCAAATCACAAGAGTCCATTGTCTTGGCTCCTGAAACTGAGGTACTTCAATGTTGTAGGTTTATTCATACTAAAAAAAAAATAATTAAGATTTTTATTTTTCAGGTTTTAACTGTTAATGATAGTGAAATATGTTCAGTAAATACCGTACAAGATACTCTTCCAAACACCATACCAGATTCTCTTCCAAGCACCATATCAGATTTTCCAAACACCATACCAGATTCTCTTCCAAACACCATACCAGATTCTCATGCAAACACTCAATGTTCTTTTAAGAGGTATTTCACTATATACTACGAGGAACGTCCAGAAAGTAGAGATACAAGGCCTACCAAAAATACACTAAACCGTTTTATTTAAAAAAAATTACATAGCATTAAAGTTATATATCTAATTATTTTTCGACATAATCGCCATTAAGTTCCAATCACTTTTGGTAACGTGGGATAAGTTTTAGTATGTCGGTGTCGTACTCCATTCGCGCCACCTCCTGTAGCTATGTGGTCGTGTAATGTTTGAGGTCTTCATCGTTGTCGAATCTTTTCCCTCCCAAAGCTTCCTTCAACTTGGTGAAGAGATGGTAATCGCTAGGGGCCAAGTCAGGACTGTGAGGTGGATGGAACAAAATGTCCCAACCAAATTGCTGCAGTAACTCCTATGTTGCTCGAGCAGTATGGGGCGAGCGTTATCGTGAAGAAGACACACTCATTTTGTCAGCATTCCCGGTCTTTTGTTCTTTATGGCACTTCTTAATTTTTTAAGGGTTTCACAATATGCTTGTGCATTAATGGTAGAGCTACGGACCATGTAATCGACAAGAATAACCCCCTTCCTGTCCCAAAAAACGGATGCCATGACTTTCCGGTCTGAGAGAGTTGTTCGGAATTTTTGGGCGCTGGGAGAATGTGTATGGCGCCACTGCATTTAGTTTAGGTTAGGTTAACCTAACCTAACCTAACCTAACCACATTTCAGTGGGAATGACTCCTTGAGCGAGAAAACTGATCACACTTCTCACTTCACACTTTGAATATTCAGTGATAGAGGTGGCGGTAGCACGCGATGACTCGCCCATCGTGAAAACCTCTCACGGACAAAGAACGTAACATACTAAAAGCATTCTGGTCTGAACTTGTTCCCGACATGTCACTGAAAGTTGCAGTAGTGCCAATGCTTAAAAAAAATTCCCTATGGCCATGGTGGGGCTTGTATCTTTACTTTCTGGATGTCGTAATTGGTGTATTAAATCTTTATTTTATATTCTTATTAACAATTTTTTAGACCATTAGAAGTTGTATTTGACTCTGAAGAAAATATATTACCAACTAAACGTTTCTTATTGGCAAATAGTGAAGAAAAAAATAACACTATAAAAACAATAAGAATAGAAGAGGATTTAAAACCTTTCCAAAACGTGATTGAACCAACTCCATCTAGTAGTAACCAAAATGTTCAAAGTTCTATGCCTAAAACCCAAACAGATAACACATTTACCACAGTGTCAAACTCACAATACATTTCAAACACCAATAAATTGTCAGCTTGGCTTCAAGGCACTGTAGCTGACAATAATGTGAACAATACTAATAATGTACAATTAAAGACTGTTGAAAACTGGATTGTTCCTACAAAAAGAAAGATATCAAATGATCACCCAGCGTTTAATAATGAAAACGAAGACCCATTTAACTATATGGATATCGACGAAGTTGAAGAACATCCAAAAAAAATGCCAAAGAAAAGAGATATGGATTCAATATTTTTTCCTATGGTTAACACATCATCATCCAACAATAAAAATGAACCAGCCAAAACTGTGGAGACTAATGCCAATATAGCGGTAGACCCAAATTTTATTATGAATTTACTCTCCGAGGCCAAAGGTACTGCACAGTTTATAGATGCGAGTATACTGCCTAATAAATCGGTAAGAAAATAAATAAAATTGGTAGTGACATAGTATGCATGTATGAAATGCTTTGATTATACTAGTATACTAGAAGTATTAACTATTATTAAATTTATATATCAATCAATTTATAAATATTTCAGTCTGCTAATACACTTGAAGATACTGAATACGATTACTTGTTAAATTCGGTCATTGTGGAAACTGTCAGTATGGTGGTATCCAGACCTACACAAACTGAAAACATCATTCAAGGAAATAATAGTAATCTTAGAAACTTCAAGAAATTCAAGAAGGTAATAGTTTACAGTTGTCATAACTCACAGGAAAAATACCCCTTAGTAAATAATTATTAAGTAAATTAATATATATTCTACATATAAAAGTATTGCATAAAATTATCATTGCCAATTTTCAGCTGGTTGATTGCAAATACTAGTTAATAGTAAAAATAAGTTAATAATAAAAATCATAAATAATATACTTATTATAAACAATAAGTGATGCAGAACAATATTGACATTTTGATTCAACGTCAATTTTGAACGACCTATCCAACTTGACGATTATAAATAGGCCATTACCATTTTAATATTTATGTACTTAGATAAGTCTGAAGCATTTTAGAATCAGAATTAGTATAATGATATCTAAAATATGTAAATATATGTTCTGAATTTTATAAAATATAATAAATTGAAAATGAACTATGGAAATATCAGGAGCCAAATTTTTTTTATATCATTCATATTATCTATTTTAAAGTTTTTTTTTTTGTGTAATTATGATAGTGTTAGATAATAAATTCTTAACAACTTTTTATTCTGAGTGTATTAACTTTAAATACCATAATATTTACAAATTTTTACCCCGTATAATAGCTTCAATAAGATTTCCAATTTAAATTAATATTGTATTTATAATTTTTGTTTTAGAAAGGACCAACCATGCGGATTCCATATATTGTTCCTATGGAATTCACTCAAATCGATTAAAGTGGCTTTATGTTTGTCTATTAAAAATTGAATTATTCTTTATTTGAGTTATGCTTTATTTAATTATAATATTTTTACTTGTTTATTTATGTATAAAAATATAGTTGTTTAAATTAAATAAACTGTATTGTATATGGGTCATATGATAATTTTTTTTTTTGAGTACTACATAAAATAAAAATATTTTATACATTCAGTGTTTTTGACACTCCATGTCGAGTATAATTTCATTTAATACAATACTGGATTCTACAACTTCACGTAAGGTATTATTATCACAACAGATAGACTCCATTTCCACACCGGGAGCTCCTAAATAAAAATATACATTTATGACTAAATGTTTTTTTAAAGCTACAAATATTTATAATAGTCATCCATGCCATATTTATGATATTACATTATTCATTTATTTGTAACAATAGATATAGATTTTAAAAATTGTATTAATAATACTTCATATATACAATAGACCTAAATGTGATCATCTGAACAAGCATCTAAATTGTATTAACCAATCAATACAAAAATGATATATTTTTCAAATTGTTTGGTTTCAAATCTATACTTCAATTAATATCTCCTATCACAAAAATAAAATAGTTCAGTGACCATTAAACTTAATAATCTACTATAAAATTATAATACCTATAAAGAAATAAAGTGTTGGATTAATTTCTTATGAATGATATTAATTACTATATATAAATATTAAATATTATACATAATATCTCTTATATCATTAGATTTACTTATTTTCATGATAAAATAAATTAATAAATAATAAAATGAATGGATTGCTTATTGTATTATTGAACTGTAAAATAAAAATTTGCTGCCCTGGGGAAAAAAATGTGTAGACTATATATTATTATATTATAATGTTACTCAAAAGTCAAAACCAAATGAAAATAATTAAATAAATATATTTTAAACACATACAATATTATTAATATGTAATTACAAAACAAATGTATATGTATAGCCGTATAGGTACACTTATCATTTAAAGAATGTATCATACATAGGTTTTAGAATTATAAAAAAATCAAATACCTATTAAAGAATCGTTAAATTAAAAAACCAAGCTATGATTAATGTTAAAAATTAATATTGAATACAATTCATCATACTTTTATTTATGTGTTATTTACAAGTTATTTATTTATAATTGTATAATACCTACCCTGTTCCACAAGAAAACATTCCGCGGTCTGACCAAAATCTATTTTTCTGCGCAACTCTAGGCAACATCCTGCTGTAGGGAAATCGGTTTCGATAGCAGGGTAACGAAGAGTGATGCACAGAACCGACATGTTCTCTCATGGAATAGAGTATACCTACTTACATATTTTGAAGTTCTTACATGTTTCATTATCGTCAAAATATTAGGAAATATAGGTAGGTAGTATTTTTTCCGGGGGATTTTGATTTCGTTTACTTGCCGTATTATTATATTATAGATTTTTTAATTAGACTTGTACACATAAATTATAAGTTTATATTATAAATAAACTTGTTTATTAAGCTACTAAGTACCTAAACGACGGAACGCCAAATTTTGAAATTGAAATAGTTAATTTTTTTTAGGCAAATTAAAATGTAGGTATGTAAATAAACAACATAACCAAACAATACAATTATAATCAGTAGTATAACTATGGGGACTTTGGGACTTAGTCCTCCAAAATTACTCATTGCCCCTCAAGTTAAATTAATCTTCAAACTCATATTATAATATCAATTGAAAATAAATAAATAATAAAGCATAATTTAGCATATTTCTCAATAAAACGTACGGAACACGCACATAGGTAGGTACCTATTCAAAGATATCATAGACATCGAGCAATAAGCATAAATGAATAAAACAAAACATTTTATAATTTGTATTTTGTACCTACTTGTTTAATAAGGCGTTTTGTAAAGTGTATATTTAAATATTTTGCTGTATTTAGATTTATATTTAACCATCACAGATAACTCTAATAATAATACCATCCATATAATAGTCTTAGTTTAAAGGTTAATATTATTATACATACCTTTTTTAAAAACTTGGTAAATGATAAATGATAATATTATATTACACATTTGACTTTAAATTTGTTGAGTAAGACTTGAAACAAACCGTGAACACTTTCAAAAGTAATAAATAATGATAAAACAAAAATAAAACTAAAGTAAAAATAATTATTTAGTGGTTTATTACTTTTTATAATAAAAATAGGCACTGAATACGGAGGGTGGGGGCAGAGCTTCATCGGGTTACTTTTTTGGAAAATTTATGGCATAGCTTCATCGCACCCAAAATGTTTGGTTGCGTGATCCTGTGGATGAGTTGTGTGTAAGTCAGGTCTGGAACCCTCCTCACACCCCCCCCCCCCCACCCCCATAGAGTGACAGAATTTAAAATTATTGAGGTGCACACCACAGATTGTATAATTTTTACATGTTAAAAAAATATGGACCTCCTCCTTTGAAAAATTCCTGGGTACGTCCCTAGGTTGCACCACTGATTATAATTATAGGTACTTATTTAATAAATGGTATGTAGTGTTTATCTATTGTTTTAAAATACTTGGTTTTACTCAATTTTTTTTAAATGAAAAATCATAAATTAAAATATAAAAGTACAATCAAACAATCTCTAAATATTTACAAAATAACCTAGAAAATAACCTAACCCTAGTAAATTGTTTAAACATACCATAGTTTTGAAAATGATCCCATTGTTCTAGAGCCAATACCAATGGTTTAATTTCTTTATTTTCGTTTTGTTCAACTATGAACTTAAGACGTTTACGATTAATATCATCCAAAGTTAACCAATTAAAAAACATCTCTTTGAGTTGAGAAACTAAAAATTAAATTAAATTAAATTCATAATATATTTAAGATTTTGGTTATTATTGTATCAAGTCGTCAGCTTACCAAAAGGTATAAGATCTGTTAATGAAACAACATTCTGGTAGGCAGACATTTTTACTACATGTAATCGTCGCAAGATTAATTATTCTACTAAATAATTTTTATTTTTCTAAAGTTATATAGAAAATAATTCCATATATTCTCCAATATTTGGTATGTCTAAATGTCTTTGTAAACTATATATTATATATTTTTTTTTTTTTGTATAAAAGAAAAATTGTAATATCCCTGGTAAGAGATAATACCAAAAAGCTTTAAAATTAAACATAGAACTTTGTAACAAACCTTTTAATTTATTGTTAGGTATATTGATAAACTATATGTGTCAGAGTATTGAACATCATAATAATAAATTGTATTAATCTACGTAAAAGTAGTAAAATATTTTGTGTATAATATATCTATATTTTTATTAAAAATAGTAAGATTTAAAAAAAATCATAAACTTACAATTTAAGATACTTATAATTTTATACCAGAGTGGTTATACCTACTGGACTGCCATAGGTGGTTCTACGGGTGCAGCCTGTGCTGCACCGGACATTTAAATTTTCAACCACCGCATTTTTACTTTCTTGATTTTTAATCAAGTAAGTATGGTAATTAAAATTAAAAAAGTCTGAATTTTTAAAACTTCAAGAATTTGTGTTAAGTAGGAAAATGATAAAAATGTAACTTAGTAATAATGAGTAGGTGGGTAATTAAGCTAGCTTTAACATGAAATATTAATGAGAGAGTCCGACATCACACTCAAGTGGTATAACGATTTGAATCCACAAAAACGCCGGCGTGAACAGTCCCAAAATTTCTATTTTTAACTTTTTTCCAAAACTATGATAGCTAAAAAGTTGGTTGATAGCTCATTAAAAAGGGATTATCAAGTAGATACAAAATGTGAAATTAAAAATATTATTTAATTTTTTACAGTTAAAAGAAAGTTATTTTTTGCTAGATTTTCATTTAGCGAGGTAGATTACCGAAACTGGAGAACGGAATTTTATTATTTAGGGTCTTGTTAGATTCACATTGGCTAGGAGAAGTGCAGTGAAGATTTTTTTGGTATTATAGGTACAATTTAATAATATTTTTCAGTCGAAGGAAGTCCAACAAGACATACTATTTTAGAAAGTATAATAGCATAATTCGGTCATACATTTATTTTATAACATTGAAATCATTGTCTACTACTGGATGTGTTTGTAGGGCCGAAGCTGTAACTTCTGTAAAAACAACTATGAATCTATTTGAACTATTATAACTAATAAGTAATAACTATGTAGTGAGGTGTAAATGTGTAATAGGTAAATGTAATTAAATAAACACTTTTACTGTTTACGGATTACAACTATATTACAGCTAACAAATGAAATTTAAGCGAGAGACAATGAGACAAAACGCATAGGCTGACTGACGGCCGACCGACTGTACGGAGCAGGGCCGTAGCTGGAACAAATTTTCGGGGTGGGTTTTAAATCAAATAATATTTTCATTTTAAGTAATTAAAAAAAACACTTAAACACTTATTTAAAAAAAAATCACATTTTACTATGTTAATGTATTATAGTTATTTTAAAGTAAATTTATATTATATACAATAATTAATTAAAAAAATATTTTATAGCACAAAATCTATCTGTCGGTTTTTTTCTTTGGCGAAACGATCAATAACTTCATCCGGATCGATATGAATTTGCCTATGAACACTCAAAAGAGCTAAACCTGTAAGTCGTTCTTGGCCCGATGAGTTGCGTAAATAGTTTTTTAATCTTTTCATGGTTGAAAATGGTTTAAAATGACAATTGACAATACGATCGATAAGACGGTATTTTATTGTTCGATAGTATATTAAGTATTTATAGACGTTTCGTCTGTCGACAAAACGTCTTTAATCTTGTATGACTTATTTAAGTATAATATAATATAATAATATTATTATTATATTACCTATATTATAGAAATCGCCATCAAACATAGTTATAATATTATTAGGTACCCAAATGGCCTCATGGTAAATTATTATAATTAAGTTACTTATATAAATTTAATTTATTAGTTGTAAAATATTTCGGGGGGGTTGAACCCCTAAAACCCCCCTCATATACGGCCTTGGTACGGAGCAATGATCTTGCGCTTATATAGGCTGTCGAATCTTTTTGAGGCGGCGGCGCCCGTGCGATCCTTCCAGAACGTTACCGAAGATGCGCTGCGCGACGCTCGAACATTCTAGAACGTTCGACCGCCCAACTATAAAAAATTAATAAACTAGCTGTTTAAATTAAATTAAAATTATAAGTAGAACAATTGAATGAAATGTATAGACAATATTATTTGTGTGTATGTGTATGTGTGTGGGTGTGTGTGTGTGTGGTATAGGTATAAGAATTTATTAGGAATGTCCGAATGTATGTGTATTCTGAATTAGACGTGTAATTAAATGTGCTACACCTGAAGTAAAATCATAGGACCGCCTATGTTGATGGCTTTTTAATGTTGGTATTAAAATATTTTCTTCAAAAACAAACATACCTAATTTACAATATTAACATTACTAATTATTAAGAGTAAATAATAATTGGTTCATATTGTTTGTTTTTGAAGTGCATATTATTATAATTGCTTTCTTTAGTGCATATAACTGAATGCATATTAATTCATCCGTTTAAAATTCAATTCCGAGTACCTAGTTATTAAAATCTGAATATCCGACCACGGATTTAATTTTAACTTGAAATTTCTAAGTACTTTTTCTATGAACAATAATATTATATCTTATTTCCCAATATTATGTCTATAAAACGTACCAAATATTAAACATAATAAAATAGGGTAGTTATATAATAATATGAATTATACATTTATAATTCATATAGGTACGACCAATTTTTAAACCAAAATTTATTAGGTATTGTTAATGTTTTACATAAAGTTTTACTGCAGACTGCAGTGAAAATAAGTATAATTGTACTTTTACGTGGTAAAATAAAAACGCAAAATGTATAGGTACAGCTAGAATGAATAAATATTTATTTTGCCGAAAACATATTAATAAATTATGAAGTACAATAGAGAGATAAATCTAAACTTAAATCTATAGTGAATACTTTATAACATAGTAGGAAACAGAATAAAGGATACCACTGACAATGTTATTTACAAATATCAGATCGCATATACGAATAGTTACAGAATTAATCGACTTCTTCGACGGTAGGTCCTCGGGCTCCAGGGAAACCATTAGCACCAGGAGGCACGTTAGTCGCTCCGGGTTGTCCTGCGCCGTGTATCTTCAACATTAGAGCCGAGCAACTGTTTTGGATTTCCTTTAGCTTGAACTCATACTCTTCCTTTTCTGCCAACTGATTGCTATCCAACCACTGGATGACCGCTTCACATTCCTTTTTGCCGGTGTTCTTCTCAGATTCGGTCAACTTGTCGCCAGCCTCGTCCAACGCCTGTTTAACACCAAACACGTAGCTCTCCAGTTGGTTTTTGGCCGCGATCTTCACTTTTTGTCGTTCGTCCTCTTCTTTATACCGTTCGGCCTCGCTGAGCATACGATCGATTTCGGCTTGAGACAGACGGCCCTTGTCGTTTTTGATGACGATGTTCTTGGAGCGCCCAGAGCTATTGTCCTTGGCCGAAACATTCAAAATGCCATTGGCGTCCATGTCGAAAGTCACTTCGATCTTGGGGACTCCTCTGGGAGCTGGAGGTATACCGGTCAGGTCGAACGTCCCCAGCAGATTGTTGTCCTTTGTCAAGGCCCTTTCACCTTCGAACACCTGGACAGTGACGGCCGGTTGGTTGTCCGCGTACGTGGTGAACGTTTGCGTTTGTTTGCACGGAATGGTAGAGTTTCGTTCGACGATTTTGGTCATCACACCACCCGCGGTCTCGATGCCGAGCGACAGGGGGGTGACGTCCACGAGCAACACATCTTGGATTGCAGAACTCGTATCACCGCTGAGGATGGCCGCCTGCACCGCCGCGCCGTACGCTACCGCCTCGTCGGGGTTGATGGACAGGTTGAGTGGCTTGCCGCAGAAGAAGTTTTGCAGGAGACTCTGGATTTTCGGGATCCTCGTCGAACCACCCACGAGTACCACGTCCTGTATGTCTCCTTTGTCCAACTTGGCATCCGCCAACGCCTTCTCCACCGGTTGCAGAGTTGACCGGAACAGATCAGCGCACAGCTCTTCGAAACGGGCCCGAGAAACGCGAGTGTAAAAATCAATACCGTCAACCAGTGCGTCGATCTCTAGGGTGGCTTCCGAGCTGGACGACAAGGTCCTCTTGGCCCGTTCGGCGGCCGTCCTCAGCCGTCTCAGCGCCCTCGGATTGGCGCGCACGTCCTTTTTGGTTTTCCTCTTGAACTCGTCGGCCAAATGAGATACCAGCCGGTTGTCGAAGTCCTCCCCGCCCAAGTGTGTGTCACCCGCCGTAGATTTCACTTCGAATATCGAACCCTCATCGATCTGCAGTATCGACACGTCGAAAGTGCCGCCGCCCAGGTCGAATATCAACACGTTCCTCTCTCCCTTCAGGTTCTTGTCCAGACCGTACGCCAGGGCCGCAGCCGTCGGTTCGTTGATTATTCGCATTACGTTCAGACCGGCTATGGCACCCGCGTCCTTTGTCGCCTGTCTCTGGGAGTCGTTGAAGTACGCAGGCACCGTGATGACGGCGTCTGTCACGTTGCGACCCAAGTACGCTTCCGCGATCTCCTTCATTTTGGTCAACACCATCGAACTGATTTCTTCCGGCGCGAACACCTTCCGTTCGCCTTTGAATTCCACTTGAATCTTGGGCTTCCCACCGTCGCTAATCACTTTGAACGGCCAGTGCTTGATGTCCGCCTGCGTCTTATCGTCATCAAAACGACGGCCGATCAAACGCTTAGCGTCGAACACCGTGTTGACGGGATTCATCGCCACCTGGTTCTTGGCCGCGTCACCGATCAACCGTTCGGTGTCGGTAAACGCCACATAACTCGGAGTAGTCCTGTTACCTTGGTCGTTGGCGATGATCTCCACTTTTCCGTGTTGCCAGACGCCCACACAAGAATATGTGGTTCCCAAATCGATACCAATCGCCGTTCGTTCTGCCATTACGTCAACAGCAGTCGATATTATTCACGCACAATTAATACGAAACAAATCCCGCAAATGTGTTAAACGTGTATAATGAAGTAGGTACCTCGATCGCAATAACGATTTAAAATCACTCTTTGACTTGTCTTTAAACACGCACAGAATGTAACACCGAGAGTCGCAATGACAATATTATAATGTCTCGTTAAAATACGAACAGCACAGTAAGTTGTCGCTCACGAATTCGAACTGATGTCGGGAAGCGCGCCGTTTGCGGTTATATAGGCGACCGAACGTTCGAGAAGGTTCGATACGTTTCGTGAAGCGCCGCACGCCGTCCCGCTACGAGCTGGCTACAACACTGCTACCTGTGACACACTGTTTAGTTTTCATCGCACTGCACAACATACCGTATATATATACAAATATTGGAGTCAGTGTTGTAGACCCTTCGCGAATTTACTACGCCTTTCTCGTTATTTTCACCGCATTGTTTACGTATAAAAAGTACCTATATATCTATTTATTTGTTTTTATTGATTAAATGTCCAATGAAATTGTTCAATAATATAAAAATATTATTCGTGGTTACTCGAAATTTCTTAGGTATATTATTATATACAAATATTACAATATACAAGTAATAATACTTAAACCTACCGGTTACCGTATTATAAAAATAAGAGTATAAAATATATAATATATAATATTTACAGTTTTTTTTTAACTTTGCCTTTCTTAATTTCATATTTAAATCAATAAATCATTATTAATAATATTAATTTGTATTTTAATAACATTTGGCAAATACGCTAAACATTGTTTTTCATTAGGTAATCATATAAATATATAATATATTTATATAATTGTATAATATTGTTAAAACGTTTGAAAACCACATAAAATAGAAATAAAAATATAGAATAGGTACCTACCTAAATTAATAATCTAAAAATCGAGAAAAAAAATACATCTAGTACCTACCTAGCTATTATATGGCATTCAAAAATAACTATAGTTATATCACAAACCACATTTAAATAATATACAAATCATAAAACAAAATATTCTATGAATATATTATAAAGTCACGCAATAAAATAATATATTAAATATTAATACAATTATATTTATCTAATTACAATAACTTTTCTCCATGGCATGGCTTTTTTTCCGAATACCATAAATTCTGGACTCTAGTAGATACATTGATTAAATATACAATATATTAGTATATTTAATCAATGGTAGATATTTGTGATCAATGGTTGTTTAACTATTCGTACCTATATCTGTTTTAGATTCTGGTTAGGAGCGATGAATGTATTGATTTTACAATGTTTTTTTTTTTGTGTGTGGGTCTGTCATCACCGTTTGGGGCAGTAAAACTGCTTCTATTTTCTTCAACAGTATCTTGTTCCAGATTTTAGTTTTTGGCGTAACTCTAAAATAAATGGCCGTATATTCTTGAAGTTTTCGCTGGTTATTTATATTAGCGTTTTCTATACACGATAAAATTTTCGATTTGGTTTGAACCGTTTACGAACATTTTCAATTTCAAATTTTTTAGTTTTTTTTCTATGAAAGTCAATTATGTTTTATTTTTTGGGTCAAAAAGCGTGAAAATTGAATATAAGGCTGCTGATATATTGTTACAATAGCAGTTAAAAATATTAAAAATACATAGGCATACATTTTTTTTTGTAAGTATTTAAAATTCAAATTTTGACAAAATTTAAAAATGATATTTTAGTTAGAAATTTATAAAATGTTCAATTTGTATAATTAAGGATTGAACATTTAAAACAAGGTTCAACGATAAATAACTAATAAGTTACTTTTTTCACAATAATTTCATCTAATATACTTAATAATATATATCATAGGCTGACTGACCGTCATAGTTTATCAGAATCATTTTTCGTATATAGAATGATATAATTATATCATTGAGTTCAAATTTAATACCATTATCCATCAAACAGTGACCAGTGACCCATTTGTAGCCTACTGTACAGCAGAGCGAAATCCACTTACCTACCTCTTTTTTTAAATCAATACTTATATTAATATACCTATACTATAAAAAATAATACCAAAGTATATGATTTATAGATGATAATATACATTACATATATTTATAATTCAATCGACACCTTGATGTTTATGTAATTATAGATAAAATCATGGTAACAATAGTCTAAAACTACACGTCTATACGGACCTACAGTCTACTTCTTCTTCGGGTAAACGGCCGCCTAGAACCACAGTCTACATCTTATGAAAACATATTTTTAGAATATTCTCGA
This sequence comes from Nasonovia ribisnigri, assembly GCA_027563435.1. Taxonomy (NCBI): domain Eukaryota; kingdom Metazoa; phylum Arthropoda; class Insecta; order Hemiptera; family Aphididae; genus Nasonovia; species Nasonovia ribisnigri. The sequence continues at coordinate 96,650 of JANEHU010001211.1, read as the reverse complement.
ATTTTCTGTTTTGGGATTTATACAGGTTAGATTTAATCTATAGTATTATTTAATATTTATGTTGTTAACCAGTGTATTAAAATGTTAAGGGGCCTATGCGATCTATTTTTTTTAATTTAAAAAAATTTAATCAAAATGAATCGTCATATACATAATTAATAATTACATATCATTACATAGATAGATAGGTAACAGTGAATTAATAAGGTTTTTCTTAAATAATTCTTTAACTTTAAGATCTAATAAGATTTTCAACTTTGAGGGTGGTTTCTGATAGAAAATTAGATATAATGTGTATAAAGTTGTTACTTTTAAGTGGAAAAAACTAAGAAAAAATGGATTTTATTTTTGTAGTAGGTAACTCAAAAACAAATTGGTAATAAGTTATTACTAATAACCTTGAATTTTTCACCAATATTAGCTTTTTATACACATTAGGTAACTAAAATGATTTTGTATCATTAAATTGAAATTTAACACATCCATTATACAGTCACTCTCTAGAAGTTTATCTAAATACCTAATGTACAGCAGTGTTATCCACTTACCCTCTTTTTTCAATGTTTGAGATCTGATGAATAATAATATTTTTTTATGTATGAATAATAACATATTAGACCAACACTGTAGATTTTATAATGATTTTTATAATCAAACTGTGTAGTCATTAAACGTTAGATTTTAATTTTGACCTTTGAGATAAATTCTTAAATTTATTTTATTGGACTTACAGCATAAATAGTTTTTTTTTGATTTCAATTAGGTAGGTTATTACTAGGACTGGGATTCTAATGCCCTAAAAAAACCCAAAAAAGCCCTAAAAAAAATGGTTATATGAGTATATGACTCTAAATAATGGACTAAAATTTTTATTTTTAATAATTTTAGTATAAATAAAATTTTATGAATAATTCTAATAAAAAGTTAAGACGGAAAAACTCAAAAAATGCATTATAAAAATGACTTTAAATGTATTAAAAAAATATATTACAAGTGTATTTAGTATAGTATTAGTTAGTATAAATCTAAAAAAAAGTTGTACACAAAGCTGGATCTCATAGACTTGTATTTCGTATAATCTGAAAAAAAATGTATTTTTATAAATTATTTAATAGTTTTAGATCGTATATTTATTTATTTGTAAAAATCTTAAAATAAAATTTCAAATTCATATTTTGTTTCCAAAAACTAAAAAAATGCAAAATAAACTTTCTTATTCTCATTCAAAAGTACATAAAACAAATTTGTGCCAAGACGAGCATTGCACAGTAGACATTGAAAAACAATGCAAAATGCACAAAAATCCCAGCCCTAGTTATTTCCTTATGTCATTATTAGATATAGATTAGGTACTTACAACAAACCAACAAATTTACATTATTTACAATAAATAAAATAGTATTTTTTTAACCTTAGTATTAATCAACAATATTCTACTATTAAAAAGGTAGGGTATAATATCAAACTAACTTGTATATAAAAATTTTTAAATAACACCAAATTAAATATTTTGATTAGTTATTTTATATTTTGTAACATACTAATAAATGACATTAGTCTAATGTGAGTATACAGGTAGATTACTAATCCTAAAATTTTTATGAGAAAGTACAATATCATTAAAGTAGGCAGTAGCCTAGGTACTATTAAATCATATTTGTTGATAAAATTGAAGGTGATCAAGTTTAATTCTACACACTAGAATACTGGATATAGGTAATTGAATAAAATAGTGGAAACTTAAAACTAATAGGTACTATGGAGTTAGAAAAAAAAAATTATTTGTCATTTTTGAGAAAATTGTGATGAACGGACTATTCAAAATTAATATAGTACTAAGTTAAGAAAATAACAATATTATTGTTAATTTATATTTTATAACGAATAGGAGCTAATTCACCAATCAATAAGTACTAAATAGTATATTAGTATTAGTTCAAAGATCGGCTATCATCGTAAATTTAATATGAAACTATAATTTCAAATTTCTATGATGCCAATAGTTATTTAAGAAAAAAACAGTATTAAAACCTTTTTTTCTTGTTACTGTGCCTTATATTATTGTAATAACTCGTTACATTTTCTGAATTACTACTCAACTGTTCATATCATTCATAGTGATTTTATAGATGCTATGTACTTTGTACCTAATGTTTTAAAAATTTGGTTTTCCTCAAGAAAAATCATAAATTAATATATTAAAGTACAATTAAACCACTAACTGGAAATATTTATAAAACAATCATAATAAATTGTTTGGACCTACATAGTTTTGAAAATTACATTTGGTTAAATTTCTTTCATTTTGTTCAACTATGAACTTAGACGGCTTTGATTAATATTTAAAATTCATAATATATTTATGATAAATCCCCCTACCAAAAGGTATAAGATCTGTTAAAAAGACGTTACACCAATGTGTAATTTGTTGTCTCGTTCTTACAAGTGCGTAACATAGCAAATCATATGCTCAGTTAGTTTAAGAGTTGATCTATGATAAAATTAGTATCATCTAGTAAATCCTACATTTAAATTTCATTAGTATTCCGCTGAGCGTACATTTTAATGTTATACACTTGTAAAGCAAAGATAGCAATTGTCGGTGTAATAATTTTTTATGTTCTATAACATTTTTTGTTATTGTAAATAATATATATTTTATCAAATTTGTTTTTATATCTCTAGTAAGAGAGATAACCAAACACTTCAAATCAATTAAATTGTTATCATGATCAGTCAGAGTATATTAAACTACTAACTATGACTACATAAAAGTAGTTAAAAATGTTGTGTACAATATTTGTAAAAAAATAGCATGATCTAAAAAAAAATCAGAAATTTATAATTTAAGATTTATATACCAATGTGGTAAGAATAAAACTACCAAAAAAGTTTTAATGTTAATAAAGTTTATAACAGATTCTGCATCAGGATAAATAGGACAATCACCGTATTACCATTGCACATAGAATTGATTGATCATTATAATATGATTATATCAAATCACTTAAAATGACCAAAATAAAATAAAAACAACATTAACATTAATTCAAATTAAAATTTATTACGCCTTAGCAACCTTAGCGACTGCTGTCTTTTTTTTTGGACAATAAGTATTGTTAAACAGTGCTTGGTAGACATTAGTCCTGATCTTGTTTCTGATTTTTCTTGCTCTCTTAAGCTTGAATCTTTCAAAATCACCCAAAGAAGCACGCTGAAATCAACAAAATTTTCAAAATATAATAGAATCCAATACTATAGATACATAGTTATACGTTATATATTTAAAAATGTTTACCTTCTCTCTGTTGGCAGCTTTTTCTGCCCACCGGCTTTGAACCCACAATTTGTTTAAATCAGCTTTTTTCCATGCTTGACGAACAGTCCTGGTTGATCCATTGTAAGGGAAATTAATCTTAAACTTAGTCAAGTGGATTTGGCTAATACGCATCTTTGACCTGGGTACTCCAGTTTCTGGTCCATCTACCAAAACCTATGAAATATAAATATTTTAATAACAGTTTTTTTAAATAAGCAAATAAAAAAAAACTTACAGTTTTTTGATCGATGCAGTCGACTATTGAAACAATTTTGCCTTTGTAAGGACCATCAACAACATAGACCACTCGGCCAGTTTCAACAAACCTCTTGAAAGGCTATAAAATAATATGCATGGATAAATAATTCAGTAAGTAACAGTATTACCCCAAAAGCCAATTGAATACAAAATCTAACATAGGTGCAGTGCTCAATTTATTGTAAACAGTAATAATCAAATATTCCGATCGATATATTTATTGTGCTTTAAATTATAAATAATAGTAACGTTAAATCCAGTGAATTATGCGGTGTTGTGCACAGGGGGGAGGTCCTCTATTTGATTTAATTGGACAAGGAGACTGTACAAACTAATGCCTGAAAGTTTTTATTAAAACGTGGATTTAAATTGTTGTCTATGATAAATGACCTAATGAATTTTACAATTTTCAATATAAAAAATATTTTTTTACTATCACTAATAATTATTATTTTATTTATTTTCTGCGGAAACATGTAGGTATTGCTATCCAATAGGTTAGTATATAAATATAAAAAATGCCTTTTTAAGTGAATAAATGTATGAAATGTTGTAGTTAAGAAGAATGTAGAAAAATTAGGCGAACATAAATCCACATTCACATACATATTACACATATAATTTAATAAACTGTTATAGGTAACTAAGCTGAAATGCAATATTCAAATTTTAGGAATGGGAAGGAGGAGAGCGGTCAAGTCTATGTTAAAAAATATTGCATTCAGAACGCAGTTTTTAAATCGTTAGATTAAGTTTCGTCTTTCTAATCGAGCACTGGTAAAATCAGAAAGTCAACGATTTTTGTTTAGTTTTGGTCAACTAGCAATTTTATTCTACAAAGATAATGTTTGAGCTCGAATAGGTAGTCGAATGATAGACATCAAATTAGAATATCCTAGTTGAAATATAGGAAAACAGATTACCCATAGATCGTGTTTGTAAAACGAGGTATTAATATCAACACGGATATACCGTCCAAGCAATACTCATCGCACGAACGAGATTTACTGTCAAATATTACATAAAAAACATTTGGAAAATTTAGTTATTAAACCGCAAATATCGGGATCTTATACTAGAATTAATAAAATGAACGATTACATACCATTTTTCCGAAATATCGCTCACTTACACGTCGATTGTCGAACCTAAAAGAATGAGAAACCAAAAGCCTGGAACTGTGGTGCTTAGAAGACAATCATAACCTCACATTAACTGAAATGAAAAAATACAACTCGGCCTTCATGGAACATGATTGAACACATGTCGTTTCCTCCATGAAATTATAAAAAAAAAAGGTGGGCAACCTAAAGATGGGATTGTTGGCGCGAAATGCGACACCTATCTTGACTCGGTGGTAACATGGAGTGGGCCGGTCTATTAGTAAAAGCCAAAAGGCAAAAGGTCTATCGTCTATTCGTCTATGCACAGAATATATTATATTTATTGGCTATTCGTTAATATACCTATATAAATATTCATATAAACATAAAACATACTATATTTATATATTTGTGGCCTGCGTGGTACTTGGATACGATCATAGGGGATCAGAGGGGGCTTTATAGAGGCTAACCCCCCAACAAAACTTTTATTTCCCCCCAAAACATTTATAAATATATATTTTAACATGAGGTGTGGGGGGCAGAGCCACCCACGGATCTGTTTAATTTATATATGTAAGGTGCCTAAAAGTCAAAAACCGAATTTGTGCCTATGGTTAATTTTAACATTAGATGACAATTTCAAGTATTCAAGTAATTTGTTTTTGAACTACCTATAGCACAATAAGAAAATTGGCCACCTTTTTTGTTATTCCTGTAATTGTTAAGAAAACTGATTAGTACTGGACCCCCTCCCCCTCAAAAGTCCCAACTAGATTCACTTTCCTACCCAGTGGGCAGTGACATATTATATGAGGGGGTTTTAGGGGCTCAACCCCTCCCCCCGTCCGAAAATAATTCGTATATGCGCCACTGTTTCTACCGGAAAAGATATTGAAGTTCAAAATCTGAGTATTTTTATTGCTGCAAAAACTATTGGCAGTAAAAAAAAAAAAGCAACACATACTGTAAAAATCAATTCACTTATCGCTTTGCTCTGAATTTGAATTTGAGTAATTTTTAAGCTAGGGAGATAATATAGAGATACCTATTGACAAAATTTACTATTTTAATTATTTTAATTTATAACAAAGTACAATTTGTGTAAATCTCACCACACCTGTTTAGGTACCTAAACTATACTTACTAGATATTGTATTTAAAAAAAAAAAATGACAAAAAAACAGGCCCTTCACAGCTGTAATTAAAATGTGCAGTACCAGCTATATAGTTGGTATACTATTACTACGATATAAGAGTACGGGTGATACAATGCATTGTACAGGGTGATTCGCCAAGCATGTTTACACCTATTTTTTCTTTTAATAATGAATTTATTCAAATTCTGATTTTTAAACTTAAATTATGTCAAGACTTAATTTTTAAATTCTTGATATCTGTTTGTGCAACTTATAGAGTGTCTTGTGGAGATATAAATTTATGTTTTTCAAATGAGAAGCTCTATTTCTAATGTACATTTTTGGACAATTTTTTTGAAATTATGATGTACCTAATTTAAAATTCAAACTAGTAGTTTCTCAGCTTTTATTTTTTTTTATATATGTATATCATAAGGGTAAAAATCCTTAAAATGTATTTTACAAAAATATAAAATATGGATGTAACTTCGGATGTAATATTTAATATTTATTATACATTGACCATTTTTACAAATTATAATTGTTGTTGGATTAATATTAATTGCTACAACTGTACATTTTTAAATCACCATAACCATTATTATATCTTTCAACCTCATTAAGATAATGTTAGGACCAAGATGGACCTATTATGCTCAGTAAATTAAGTTAAGTAGCTTTAGTAAGTAAGAAAGACTCATCTAAATTTTGATTTTAGTACGTCATCATTTTCATACACATATTGATATTTCTCTAAATAATTTACAGTAGAAGAGGGAAGGGGGTATTATTTAAAAAAGAGAAGTTATTTTATTCACAGGAGTACAGGACACTCCTAAAATAGTACAAAAAATCTCGAGAGGTAAAAAATATGGTCTTTAATTATATGAAGGTATATAACATTTTGTAAAATCAGATTTTGAGTAACTGCAGTATCTATTGTAGAAGAAAAAAGAGTGATCATGCTTGGTGAAACACTTTGTGTAATATAATATAGTAATACTAAATACTTGGTATAATATTTATGTCTGACTCTTAGGTAATATTATATAGGTACGGAAGGTTATACTATTTTTCTCCTAATAATTGGCTACTTTTATTGGTAGTATTTTTTAATTTTATATATTATTTTGAATGCCAAAAAATTTTTTAATTATTATTCAAATATTATATTATTTATAATTTATTTATTTGTTTAAGTATATAGGTAATAACTAATAAGTTAGTAGGTAGTTACTATAAGTATTAGGTTATTTTTACTGTGGCTTATTATTTTTTTGCTAGATTCGATTCATTATGAATAATGTACCAACTAGCTTTTGTGTACAGTATTTATATTATTTTGATTAATCACATTATAACAAATTACATTTTATGAAATGTATTTATACAAAAAGGTCGAATACCTGTTTAGGTTTTACGCTATAAAATGTGTGCAGTAAAAAGTGTGTGATATGAAAAATTACAAAACAAATAGGACTTGCAGCAGTGCATCGCAGCTGAATGCACATACGCAGTAGATACCGTGGGCAAATCTTGGAAAAAGTAGACACAGTAAAATAATTTGATAAAGCCACTTAAAATTAAATTAATTCATAATGTTACAAATTATAGTTATTATTAACTACATAAGTAGGTAGGGCATTTTATAATTGTGATGTATTTGTGTACTACACAAATAGCTGAAATAGGTATTGTCCATAATAATTTCCATGTTGCAGCCATTGTATTGTATCAATATAATATTATTGACCGTATATTGATTTTAATATTAAAAATATCAAAACCACTTTAATATTAATTATTGATATAATTAAAAATTAATCGTGAATGGGGACATGGCGCACTTATTAATTAGTCCGTCCGAGCCCGTGACTTAGACCAGTGTACGAGTGAGTGTATCTATGCGAATTCGTTTGGAATGTTTGGATAAGTCCGAAGTGGTTCCCGAGTTGTTACGAAAGGTACGTAGGTAGTAGGTACTTACATCCGAATTAGGTCTAAATTATTTTAAATTTTTCTTCTCATTGTATACATACTTAGGACTGTCTACATGACTACATATTATGCAGATATAGTTGAAGACTGTGTTTTTGTTTATAAATAGGTAGGTATATATTGATATATTATACATTTATACGGTAGACAGTGAGCTAATGAGCACACCATAGATATATTATAAAATTATGTAGGGCACACAGAAATGCCGCGCTTTCCCGTCCACGGATTACCTATCGATTTTTCCTCCACGGACAAACACGTATCACCGCTACTAACTTATCATGGTGGATGGGGGTGGGGCACTGGGGCGGCGGAGATACAGTATTACAGTTCGCACTTCGTATAATTTGTATGCCGTTGCTGTTCGAGGCCATTTGCGAATGTTTACTTCGAAGTTCGGTTAGACTTAAGAGTTCAGTCACCGCGTTCGCCGTCACTGGAGCTTCATATCGAAATCTTCACACCTTCGCGATCCGCACGCTCATTGGTGATCGAAAGTCGACACGATGGCCTACAGATCTAGGTAACTATGGACAGTAAACAAACTGCGATCTTTTGAGTGGATAGGAGGCACCTACAACAAATTATTGTTGTTGTTACTTGTTATTTCACCGTGCGTCAGTCGCCAAATCGTAATATCTTGAGTATCCTCACATTACTCTGTAGTCTATGTGCCTTGTGGTCGTTGTCCGTTAATTCAGTACCTGGAATTATACTGAATTATTTAATATAATTTTTATTTGGTTGTTCCTTTTTAGTCGTGGTGGTTTTGCTAACACAAGAGGAGGAAATCGTGGGACTTCTTACAATTCAAATTATGGCAGTCCAAGAGGTAGTCGTGGTGGAAATAACTACAATGACAGTTACAGAAGCCGAGGTAATAGTTCATTTCGTGGGTCTCGAGGGGGTATCCGAGGAAACAGTGGATCTTGGTCCAGTAATTCACCATCAACCGGTGGTTATAGCAGCATGAATCGCAACAGTGGATCTAACTGGTCATCTCAAGGAGACTCAAATTATGAATCGAGAAATCGCTATTCTGGTAAGATTTACATCTTAAATTGTTTGCACAACTGTTATTGTTAAATAATCTAATGGGCCTTCATTGTGGACGTAGAAGTACTTTTGTACAATTAATAAAACTACATTTTTATTTTGGTGGGAAGAGAATGGTAATTAAACAGTTATATAAGTTGGATGTAACAATATCATAGAATAGAGGTATTGAAGATTTTAAGTAATTGATTGTAATTAATTAATGACAATTTGTCTTTAAACCATTAGTTTAATTATTTGATATTTATTTAAATTCTATTAATTGATAGACAGGTAGATAGATACCTACATATTGTAATTTAAATTAATTGAATTATATAAAATAATAATTTTGATTTTGTTTATTTCATTATCTAGGTTTTGTTTATGATATAGGTAATTGGGATTTAAAAATATTAGACATGACATAATAAATAGGCATGATAACAAAAAACCAGTTTTCATCCTGTTTGCGCATATTTCCACCATTGCACAAAACCACACAAAACCATTGCTCGTAGTTTTCCGAATTGTATTAGTTGGCAATGTCAATAGAATATTATAGAAGCGGAAAACTATGCAATAGACTTGGCAAGGGTGGTATGTGTATCACAAAGTAGTGATCATACCTATTTATTCAGTCATAATATTAGATACATATTTTAATTTAATTATTAGTTAAGTTTGACTAAACAATAATATGCTAAAATAACTATATGTGAAGGTAGTCTTAAAAAATTCAGTCACTACAAAAATAATTATGACCCTGTACTTAGCCATCATAAGAGTTTTAGTTTGATTTTAGTATGTTTGTAAATTTTTAATATCAAGTTAATTTATTATTATTGCATATATATTGTATATAAGTACTTATTGCTATTAATATTTATAATTTTAGGTAATAATGATCGATATTCAAGTAGTCATAATGATGACTATAGGCGGTATAAAGAGGTATGTTTAATAATATAACTATTTGGCTGTGATTTCAAATTACAATATCTTGGGAACTGGGTGTCAATGTATAATTGCTTTCCTTAATATATTTGTTTAAATAAAGTAGTTCATATTTAGTATAAATAATATTAAGTTTATTACCTATGTAGGGATTATATTTTAATTAACAGTATCATTTTGAAAATCTCAATAATAGTTAAAAATTCAATGTAGTATTTGCAATATATAGTACATATAACATTTTTAAAATAAACTAAAATTTAGTATAATATGTATTTGAACATTTAAATAGCCCCATGTAGGAATTTATAGAGAACAAATTTAACCAGGAGTCAATCAAAAAATTATGGCTTCATGTATATTTCATATATTGCACTCCAAGTATTAGAAAAATATAGAAAAATGTTTTCTTTCAGTTACAACAATTTTAATATATAGTGATATTTTTACACTACTTATTCTTGTTGAAGGATATTAATAAAACAGTAAATTATTTAATACTGATATAGTAATTTCCTATTACAATTTTAAAAAAGCTATAGAAGCAGATAAATAATGTAAGATCAATTTTTGAATTAATTGGAATACTGCTTAACATTTTATGTTGAATTGAATCTACACAGATACTATTTATATGTTGATACTACAAATAAATAAATTGAATCGAAGACTGCCCAGTGTCTCAATATCAATTTGTCTTGCAAGATGATAATATCAGTAAACAATTATTAAAGGGTTCATATTTAAATACAATTAATAAAATAATTATCATTATTATTATTATTATTGTTATTATTATTGATGATGTATTTTGAAATGTTATTTGATATGTTATTACAGACATCTGTATAATATATATTATCTATTAAATAAATATGTAAAATAAAAAAGATGAGATTGACACATTGATTGAAAATTGCACGCAGGGTGGAAGAAGTCACAGAGACTCAGACATGGGTGGATATTCAAGCTCCGGTGATGACTTTGGCCGTTATAGTAGTGGTGGTGGTGGTGGTGGCAGCAGTTATGTAGAAGAACGTAGTAGCAGATCATCCTATGCTCCTGATAATAGCTATGGAGGAAGTAGCAGTTACAGAGGCCGTGAGAGTTCACGTGACTATGGTTCAGATTTCCGTAAGCCATTGCCTCCTGATGATGATCGTTCTTCACCACCTTCACCTAGATATTCTGGCCCATCAAATAGAGGCAGGGGTACTAGAGGATTCCGTGTGGCTGAAAGACCTGGTATGAGGGGTAGGTCTTCTGCCAATGTGTCTTATAGAGGATCATTTGGAGGTAGTGCAGGACTTATCAAACGCAAACGACTTGAACCTACACCAGGTTGGCGCACAAATCCAATTCGTAAAGGATATGATATGGCCAATAGAAGAATACATACAGTCAAAAGGTAATTAAATGGCGACTGTCATGTTTATTTGGAGCGTTACAAAAGATGATGAAAACTGTATCATATCTAAGTAAATAGTATACATATATAAAAAATATTTAAAAAAACAACATGAAACCTATCTATAGGCTATAAAGCCATTGGGCAGAATACAAAAGTATTAAACAAATATTGTTGAATAATCATACAAATTACTTTTAAGTAATTGTTGGTATTCAGAAAATATAATATACCTATTGACGGTCATTGTTCTGACTAAAATTCATTAAAGATCATTATGTTCACTTATGCATGTGCAATGGATAATATTTTACAAGAAAGTTTTTGAATACACCATTGAATTAAATTTGGAGTATTAAAGATGAAATACATAGATACAGTTAATTATTCATTCAGATGCCAATATTAAATATCAACAACATTTGTCCATTTACAATATAATGTTTAACATAAATTATTTGTTTATACTGAGTTATATATGAATTAATGAAACAAACTCAATTGAAGATGTAACTTATGGATGAACTCCAGATGAAATAATAATGTCAAATTGTAATGCTATAGCATTTATTATTTGCAATGAATTAACATTAATATAAATATTTATTTTGAAACTACCCTATTTTCATTAATTAGTACTATATGAAAAAAAAATAAATATATATATACATTGTACAGCTGGGTACACAGTCAAATGATAACACCAAAAAGTTATAGTATTATAATTAATATTGATTGAAGATAATTTTGAATTTTCTATTTCTTCAATGTCATTAGCTGACATATCAATACAAAACGTCTTGTGTCATTCATTTGATATTTGTATTCTACGTCAACAACTTTGTCTGTAAACTGGTATTCATCTGCAATTTGTATGTTGTATTTTGGAATTATATTTTTTGGTCTAAGTGTGCATCCAGTTTCAATGGTTTTGTTATATGACTACAGTAATATTATCGAAGTGTTAAAATTCTAAATAACTATTATTTTATAAATATTTTATACAAAGTAATCCATTTAAGTGTCTGCAACTCTACACTCATTGTTTTTATATAATTTTATGTCATTCCAAAACAACATTTTTGAAAAACACATTATATTGTTTACAATTTATTATATTTTAGACCATATTGATTGATTCATACAAATTTAGGTTCAACCGGGTAGTGTTAATTAATTACCTTAGTATTTAAAGTATTAAAAGCTTAGATGAGCAGAGTGAGTGTTCAGGGTACCCTGAAGATTAACTCATAATCGTAACTAATTCATAGCTCGTTTGAAATTCAATTTTTATGTTTCTTTCAGAATATGAAATTAAAAATGTATGTTGCCATTCCAAAATATAAACTTAAAAATAGATAACAATAAAAAATTTAAAAAAATTAAAACTTTGTAATCATGAGTGCAGACACTTAAATGGATCATCTTGAAAACATAATAAATAATTTAATAAAAACATCTCATCTAAAGTATAAAAAAAATAAATTAAAACATCTATAATTACGAGTGTCGGGAAAAAAGTACCCGGAAAACAAGTCTTACTAAATTTTTTTGAAAAAAATCCTAATTTATTAATATAAATAATGAAAGGTAATATAATTTTATATAAATAATATTCAAAAATAATTTGTTATTAATAATATAAAAATGATAAAATAATGTAACATATTTTAAAACTAATAGTTTGTTAATATCTTTTTTTTTATCTTATTAGTTTTCAAATAGTGAAATACAATGGCCAATATTAATTAAACATTTTTTGAGAGTATTCTTAGCAGATACTTGTTGGTAGATCATGATTAATAAATGTGTACTCAAAACTATTACATATTATTATTTTCCCATTTTTAAAATCACTACTTCCATTTCTAAGCGAATAACTCCAAGATTGGACAACAACTGGATATTTTATGACTTATCTAGCTATCAATTTGTTTTCCCTTAGTGTGGTGGGTGATCAGTAGGCCCCTAAAAAGGCTGAAATCTCACAAGTTGAATATTATATTCAATCATAACCAGCATTCTACAATCTACAAGAATATGTTATGACAGATGGCGTCGCTATTCTATTTTCTCCTTCCAGATTTCTTATTTTTCTAAAATTTTTCTTCATACAAACCTTGTCCAGACAATTTTGTACACAAAAAAAAGGAATCAGCCAAATTGGTCTCATAGTTACTGAGATTAGCTGTTTCAAGTATATAAGTAGTTTCACTTTTATATAATTAGAAGTATGTTGGTATTTTATCTTAAAATACGGATTAATTTTGCTGATATATATATGCTTTAATTGATTAAATCTTTATTATCTTACCCTCTAATGCACATTATTTTTCTATCTACCTTACCATCTATTATTGCAGGTTATATAATAAAAAATTAAAAATTATACCACATAACATTTTATAACATTTTTTCCACTTAATAATTTTGTAGTCGAACATTTTTTCCGATAAAAATTAAATGAAACTTTCCTCAGATTCCTATAATTATTACAATATTACATAAAGTTTATTTTGTTTTTGAAGTTTCTTCTAAAAAACAATCAAATATTTCAAACAGTGATCAGTGTATTGTTTAGTTATGGAATTATTCCAGCTGTTTAATCCTACATATATTGATTAAGTAAAGTAATATAAATTAATTTAATGTTATTATTTATTATTATAGGCCATGCAGTTGTAATCAAATATCCATAAGTCATAGATTTTTTAAACATAAGAATTATACTAATAAAACATATTTATATTTTATTTATAGTAATCATTTAAATATTTTTTAACAGAACTAGTATGCGAGATCATGATGATTATCGTGCAAGAAAAATTGCAGAATTCAGGGAAAAAACTCGTGTATGTATAAATAACAAAAAAGGTAATATTTTCTTTTATTTATAATTTTGTAAATGTTTTAGCAACTTCGTGAACGTGTAAGGTCTCCGTCAGTAGATGAAGAAGAAGTTGAAGAGGAAGTTGAAGAAGAAGTAGAGGAAGAAGAATCAGTTAATGATGAAGATGGAGAAAGACCTGAGGATGATGGTGAAAAAAAAGACAAATCACCCAAAAAGAAAAAGAAAGTTATTAAAAAAGTTATGAAAATTGTTAAGAAAAAAGTGAAAAAACAAAAACTAAATGGTGATGTATCTAAATCTGGTTCTGGAGATAAAACTTCAGTAAGTAATTTATATATGAATCAACAGAATTCGTGATTTATTGTTGTTTATTAATGTTCTATATATTTTCCATATAGCCTCGAAAAAATGAAAACAATTTGTTAGATTCTAGAGGGGAACCGTTTATTAAACTATTGTGTCCTCACTGCGAAGTAACCTGCAAGACATTTAGAGTAAGTAGACATTTTATGATTTAACTGTCCAATGTTGAATACAGTGTATAATTATTTTAATTGTGTACATTTAGGAATATGAGATACATTTATTGAAAATACGTCATCGCACAGCCATGTCTCAATTAGCCCGCAAACGTAAGCATGAATTATTCATGTTTCGTCAGGATCAACGCAAGGAACAAAAAGAAATTGATGACAAAGCCACTGAGGAAGATCCAAAAACTGAGATTAACTATTGCAAATTATGCCAATTGAATTTCAAACAACCAAAAAGTGATCATTTCAGTAGTGTTTTGCACAAGGTGAGTGTAAAATTATCAAAATTATGAACAAAGGTGGATCATAAATCATAACTAATGACAAAAACATTGTTTCAGAAAATTAAACAATTTCTACAACCCGCTTGTAATGTTTGTCATTTGATGTTTGCGTCGCCAATGCGTTATGAGCATCATTTGTGCAGCACCAACCATTTAAAGGTAATGATTTTTTTGTTTGGTTAGCAATAAGATTCATCCAATCATTATTATTGTATATTATGATATTATAATGTAATAATTTCTTGTTACAGAAAGTTGATATTTATGATCGTCGAACTAAACGAATGGCTGCTGTTCCGAGTGCAGATGAAGCTGACGGCGATGTGGATATGGACAATTTTATGGTTTTGGATTCTGTTGGATCTGGGGATGGTTAGTCATCATCAACCTTCAAAAATGAAATAAAATAAAATATTAATAATGATTAATTTGTATCTTTAGATGAAGGATCAGAAGAAGATGAAAATGCTCAAGATAGTAAAAATGATGGAAAAAAGAAAACTAAGTCTAAAAAAGAAATAAGTCTAGGTGAGTTAATTTTTAAATTTAAAATTAATTTTTTTTTTTTAAATCTTAATTTTTAAATTCTATTTATTTGTTATTAAATTTGCAGTGATATTATTTATTATAAAACAATTAAATAATTTTTTTATTATTGTACGTAAGAATGTAAGATACTTACTAGTTACTAATATTTCTACAACTACATTAATAGTTAAAATAATAAAAATACAATAATTTATAATACTTATTTCTTATTATACCTAACTTAAAAGCAATTTATTTTCGTGATAAACTCAATATTTTCACTGTGAATTTTTTATATGGAAAAAGTTAATACGATAAACTTAATAAAAAATGAAATTTTTGAAAATTAGTTCTTTTTTAATAATAATTTATTTTAATCAGAAACAAGATCAGGACTAATGTCTGCCAATCACTGTTTAACAAAATTTATTGTCCAAAAAAAAAAGACAGCACTCGCTAAGGTTGCTAAGGCGTAATAAATTTTAATTTTAATTAATGTTAATGTTGTTTTTATTTTATTTTGGTCATTTTAAGTGATTTGATATAATCATATTATAATGATCAACCAAATCTATGCAATGGTAATACAGTGATTGTCCTATTTATCCTAATGCAGAATCTGTTATAAACTTTATTAACATTAAAACATTTTTGGTAATTTTTTTCTTACCACATTGGTATATAAATCTTAAATCATAAATTTCTGATTTTTTTTTGATCATGCTATTTTTTTACAAATATTGTAATATTATACACAACATTTTTTACTACTTTTATGTAGATAAATACAATTTTTGGTATGATGTTTAATACTCTGACTGGTCATGATAACAATTAAATTGATGTGAAGTGTTTGGTATTCTCTCTTACTAGAGATATTAAAAAAAAAAATTGATAAAATATATTTTATTTACAATAAATACTTATTTGTTTTTTCTCTAGGTAAAGAATTTTGCAAAATAGTTGAAGTATATTACTGTGAATTGTGTAAGTTCAATTTACCACCACATGATGATATTGAACAGCAGTTGAATTTGCATTGCCGTAACCGTGTACATTTACAACGATATGTGCAATATTGTGAAAAAAATAAATCTCAAGAGAAGGCTGCTGAAGTGGTCAGCAAGGAATGTACTGATGAAATGAAATCGGACAGCGACTCTTCTAACAAAGTATAACATTTAAAGACAAAATATTTTATAATTTCCAATGCACATTGATCCTACTACTAATTGCACTTCCAGGGTGTTGGCAACGAAGATAAAAATGAAACTTCTGATAATGGTGATGATTCATCAAGTCTAAATATTCAACAAGAAGAGGAAATGAAAAATGCATTTAATTGGGATACATTGGATACTGTCATAGAAGTTGATAAAAATAAAGATGATTCTGATAATGAAAAATCTATAGGTGATTCAGAGTCCAAATAACTATTTTTAAAATAGTGTGATGTAATCACTGATATGCTATTACTCAAATTATTTGTCATATATCCTTTGTAGTTAATTGTCTGTTAGACAATAAAATTTGACTATTGTTTCCTTTTTAAACGTTTGTGAAGTAGGTATAATTGTTTTTTATATTCAACATAAAATTAATAATTATAAGTTTTTGATAGTCTTAATGTTAGTTGTACTAAAGTTATGTGCAATTTTCTGCCAACTATTGATTATTCTTAAGCTTTTCATAGTTTAAAATTTAAACTCTTATAATTGTATTGAAAAATATTTATAGATAATAATGGAAAAAAAAACCCATTGTTTTTGTTTTAAATTCAATATTGAAATGTCTTGCTAACATTACACAAACAATTTTAAAATTAAAAATTATGCATAACAGCCTTGGTTCTCAATCTGTATGTCAAATAGTACATACCGTTGATTGCAGCCAACAAATTTGGTTTTTTTATTTTTATATTACATATTCATTTTAAGTATTTTTTTTTGTTCAATAAAATTAAAGTGTAAATAAAATAATTATCATGGGTTTATATTTTAGTTATTTTTTCAACATTCATTAATTTTTGTAAGTTTGTTGCCATTTATTTAGAATACATTTAAAAATTGTATGTCTAAAAAAGATCCAAGTATGTCATATAAAATATTCTTATATTTCAATTTAACGTAAAGATCCCATATTTTCTACATATAATAATAACTAATATTATTAGGTAACTAAAAATGTTATACTTATGATAGATTGTACTCAAAAAAATTTCAAAATAAAACAATAGTGTTGTCTAACATTACGTTAAATAAAACCTGTAAAAAAAAATCCATAACTTCTTTTAAGGGGTATTTGGAGGGAAAAACACTGAAATAAGGGGATGGTAAAAAAAAAACCTCCAAAAATATTAAATATGGTTGATGATGATTCCAAATAATTGAAAAATCAAAAAACTAGATATTTAGATAAAAAATAATAAAAAAAACTATGTTTTGATTAAAATTAAAAATTGATGTCCGATGAGACGGCTGATACACGATTAAGCATAAAACAACTTTTTTGCGACACAATTGTCAGCTTATCTAAGGAAATCTAAGGAAATTGAAGTACAAAAGAAAACCAACACGATTGAGCATAAAAAACTCCGCAATGTTGCCATTTTAAATTTTAAACTGTGTATCATACAAAAATATTATTTAAATAATTATAATAATTCATAGTCAATATTAACAGTCACATTATATTAATAGTATATTCTATATAGATCTGTTTTGTAATAATAATAATAATATTTATAAGTCAATATAAAAGTCTCAATAGTAGTGACATTATATAGTATATAGTTCTGTTTGAGGGGGACGAGGTGGCCGAGCGGTCTAAGGCGTCGGTTGCGGCGCTGCCGTCGCCGCTTCGATTCTCGGTCACTGGGCGGCATTTTTCTTCAGGCAAGTCACGGTGTCCGGAGAACAAGTGCCGCTATCCCCCACTCCGGGGCATGGCAGAAACCTACGGGTGCCCCACTAGAAATTCTGCCACAACACACACACGTGTACCAAAAACCAAAACCAAAACACCAAACCAACACAAAAACCCACTACTGTTCCACCCAAAACAGGCTAATAACCACGTAGTTGATGCCTTAAAAAAAAAAAAAGTTCTGTTTGATAATAATAGTAATAATATACTCATATTTTATGGTTACTGCCTATTGGGAAGTTGAATTCACGGCTCACGTCTGATATCATAATAATACGTGAAAATAATAAATTACAAAATTTTAACAACATGAATGTTGCAACATCGCATAAAATATTCTATGCTCAATCGTGTTACTAAAAAGGTATATGCTCAATCGTGCTTTACCGGATGAGACTATGAGACTATTAAGGATGTGAAGAGTATGGCCCATAGGACCAACATTTGTGAATGGCATAATATAGTGTTGTCACTGTACTCAGTCTATAATAAAATTGTCAAATAATTAAAGTATTTGAAATTATATAAAGTGTTGTGATAACCTTTTCATACAATGATTTTCTTATTTATATAATATTATAACATCAATATTAAATTAACAATCATAAATAATACATAGTGATAGTGATTTATATATATTTATAAGATTGGTTCGGTGAGTTAAAATATAAGCCTTCTTCAATTACCTACTTCTTCTTGGCTCCAATTTAAAGTATACTTAAGTAGTTAAGTATGTACCTTGAATTTGGAAACAGTAGTAATCTAAAATTGTATTTATACCAACATACTACACAAATTTTAATATTTACTTCACTATTACAAAGTAGTTTTATATTAATCAAAGGTACACAATTGTAAATCAGGTTAAATACATTTTTTATTAAACCTTGAAAAAAATAATATATATACGATTATAATATACATGAAGTAATTAAATGTAATATTTATGATACTTCATTCTCATTTAACAGTAAGTTAGGTATACCAGCTGATATTGGGAACACTCTGTCTGTTTCTGGACATATAAGTTCACCATTTATAATTTCTACCTAAATAAAATTGTTAGAATATCAATCATTACATAGCAAAATATTAATTAAATTATTTTTTCATATTAAATCAACAGGGTAACTAAAAATATATAATTAGATCTTAATATCAAAAATTATTATAAGATATGATATAACATTTAATAAAGAATAAAATAAATTAATAATTTTTAAAAGTGAATTTACACTTATAATAAATATAAATTATAAGAGTTTTAATTAGTTTCCAAACTTAAATGCCAATTTATAAAACAAGAAGTGTTAACAAACATTTTAGAGGAATATGTTTAAAAGAATACTTCATTCATTATATAAACGATTAAGATAAATGTTAGGTACAAATGACAAGTTACTATTAGCCATTAGACCAACACATGAAACACGGGGTGTTACTATAGTGTCTTACATGAAAGAAAAATAATGATAGTATTGAATAAGTTAGTCCAGGCTTACTTCCATGAGTAGATGATGCACTTTTTTGAGATACTCTTCATCATCTTCATAGTCATCAATTAACTCATCAGACAGGTCACTGTTATGGCCGATCTAGAATAAAAAAAAAAAACAAACATCTCATGAAACCCATTAATATCATAGTACATAAATGTCAATTGCTTGCGTAATAACGCTGAACAATCATACAATGTCCGTACTTGCACAGCGGCGTTAACAAAAACTTTCCAATCAAGTTTGGGTATGATTTTCTTCACAAACTCCTTGTTGAATTCATATTCAGATATCTTGACGTCTTTTGCCTGTCAAAAACAGCACTTGTAGTATTAAAATAAGAAGATAACAGTAGCAAATGAACGAGAATAACAGGGAATTAAAACAACAATAAAATCACTCACGACAATGCGAAGCGGATATCCTACTTTGACTCCTTTCAGGCTCTTGGACGACAGCAAATTGTGCGTCAACAGTTTCATGGTGATCAAGTAGTGAACTTTGTATCACAAAAATTAACTATTGATCGGCAGCCGAAAATTGGATAGACCACGTGAAACCGCAGATCATGGCTACTGGCAAGATTACCTATATGAATATTGTGAATGTGACTAAAAAATTAAAAAAAAAACAACAAAACTCAATCAAGTTATCACTTATCAACAGACTATCAAGTCCCAAAAAACAAAAACGGCGGCCACAAGCAATTATAGGTACGAGGCCTATTGGCTATTGGTGTAATCGGTCGCGGTCGTCAAGTACCGTAAACCACAGTAAAACCTGCATAAATTATTTCTTATCTGATACCACAGACCAAAAAAAAATACTATTAAATAATAACTGAAATACTCATATAGAATATTAAAATAAACAAAAATTATTTTCCTATTTTAACTTTTTTGCCAAATCACAAAGGTTAGGTAAATCATTATGATATCTTCATTACCTATTTCAGGAGATATCGCAATTTATAAATCTTCACAGGACATTATATCTCCAGGACCTATACGTCACAGTTACCAAATACTTTAGATTAATAGACTAATCTATATTATTTGCAGTTACTTAGATCATTGAACGCGAGCACGACTCAGTTGAGACATATCAACTTTATCAATTAAAATAATTAAACATAATTTTTAATGAGAAAATAAAATACTTTAAAGGCAATAATATTAAATGGACATTTTTGTAGGGGGATAATATATGCATGTATTTTTTAATTTTATTACCCGATTTTGGCCAAACCACACACAAATCCGGATTAAGATAATTTTGGGCCCGGGGCCAAATAAATTTAGGGCTATAAACAATTATATTTATTTGAAATTTTTTAAATACAAAACTTAAATTCTATTTGTATATGTATTTTTTAGACTCCTCTTACCCTATAAATATTTAAATAATAAAAAGTTAAAAACAATTACACTAACTTATCTAACTTACCTACCTAATACTATGTTAAAGTCAAATTTATTTTGTCAGTTATTAGCAGCATAAATATGTAAATACAGTGTAATTGTACTTTTCTTATTTATTTTATAATGTTTTATTAAAAAATGATTACAATATTTAATATAAATTGTAGAATCAAGATTTGTATTTTAGAAGAAATATTGAAACTAATGCAGCAATAGGTATATAAATTTTTATTTTATATGTTTATTTTTAAGGGGTAAAATAACGACAACATCGGGAGAAAGGGATTAGTATACTTTTCCCGAAATGTTATCGTATTTTTTTTAATAGTTAGGTTAGGTTTGTTTTGTAGTATTTTGTTGATACTGATAAAATATGAGTAGATACTAGATACCACGAATCTAAGATAAATAATCGTTTAAACTTTACTTTACATATTCAGTCAATTAACAATTTGCCATCATAATTCATTATTCATTATGTCGGGCTACGATTCCCGGAGTGACGGACCCGGATTTGTTGGAATTAGATTCTGTCAAGAATGGTAATAATATCATACTAATTCATTTTTAAAAGTAACTTAATTTTGTTTGCATTTTGATGGATCAGTGTTGACAATACTACTTTTTGAAAGTCGATGCAGCAAGTCGCGTTTAGTAATTTCAATGGTTGAGGAATAAAATAATGACGAATATAAATAAAAATACTGACTGTTTTAATTTGTCTTAATATGTTGTTTGTTTTCTAGTAACAACATGTTGTATCCAAAAGAAGACAAAGAACATAAAGTACTGTTATACGCTGTGAGTAAAATATAATATTACTTTTGGTTAATCACTTTTTTTTTAAATATTTATCACATACCAATTGTTTGGTTCGTGTAAAAAATTAATTAGATTGCTACATTGTTTTTGTGAGTTACTTAAGCTGTTCATGTTTCATTTGTATATTTAACTTTAAATAATATGTTCAATGTTTCAGTGTAGAAATTGCGATCACAGACAAATGGCAGACAGTAATTGCATTTATGTGAACAAAATTATGCACGAAATCAAGTAATTTAAAACGTCTATGTACAGATCGACTTTGTTACTCATTAGTCATTAATATTATTCTTTTTTGCATTTAGTGAACTTACTCATATTGTTTCCGATGTAACGTCTGATCCAACTTTACCCAGGTCTGAAGATCATCCCTGTCCAAAATGTAAACACCGTGAATCAGTATTTTTCCAAGCTCAAACTCGACGTGCAGAGGTATATCTTATACTAGGTATTTCATTTTAATCAAATCTAAATTTGGTTATTTTTTTTTCAGGAGGAAATGAGATTATATTATGTGTGTACTAATCCACATTGTATTCATCGTTGGACTGAGTCATCAATTTAACTACTATATAATGGTTTCATTTATATATTTAATGTAATCATACATTTTAAATAAATAAAATGTGTATTATTTAATTACTTTATTATAAACAATGGAAAATAAACTATTAATAATCAATATCACATTCAACTTATTTCTTTCATCAAACATTTTTGAGCAGCGTTACAAATTTTCTCATCTAATTTAACTGAAAAAAAAAAATTAGACGATAAGATAATTCTAGTTTATTTTACTTCAACACTTACAAATTTTGTGTTGTCCTTTAATCGGAAAATGATTTGCCATCATGATTGGATCTTTACATATGAATATAAATGGACTTTCATTTTCTCCTTGAGGAAATTTTGAAATGTACTCTTCTTGGGACAAACAATCCACTACATTCACACAGCCCAACAAACATCCGGTCGGATATCGTTTTGGAAATTCAACAACTAAATACAATGCAGAAATAAAAAAAATTATGAGGTAGTTTATGTAATTATGTATAATGTACATTTTAAAAATAAAAAGAGTACAAATTCAAAATCAAAAAAAATTGTAAATTATTTTGTATTTAAAACTAACACCTAAGGCATGAGATTTACAAGGATCTTAATAAATTGTTTTTATAGAAGTTAAAAAAATTCAGTGTTCAACAATTTAATTTTTTAAACAAAAAATTGTTATACAAAATTAGTTAATTTGTTGTAATTCATATGTTAGTAATCATAGATTTGAAAATGCTCACAATGTATTTTTGATATTTTTTAGTTGCTGAAGTTACAAATTATGAGGAGCCCCTATGACTTCCAAAAACAATGTTATCAAAAAAAATAATTGTTTAATTATATAAATATTATATAACATACAAATAGACACCACTTTTTAAAAATTATATCATATATAGAAAATTCTAATATAAATATTAAGTGAATATTTAAAGTTAATGTTAATAACTAGATAAATGTCTACCAGAAACCACCCTCAAATTTGAAGGTCGAAGCACTTTTTGTGTACCAAAAGGCAAATGGTACCGATTGACAAAAATTAAACTAAATACAAAACTGCTAAAAATATAAGTGATATTTTGCTATTGTTAAAAACTTATGTGCTCTTACCTCCTTTTAAATGTTTATAAAATGTTTCAATTCGTTCTATATCCTCTGGACAGGGCTTTTTAGTTGTTGATGCAATCCAAAGTCTTCCACGATGTGGTGTAAACCATGTACGGCCTTCATGACTAAAATCAAAGAAAACAAAAAATATTTACTTGGTAGCTAACTAGTAGTGTAAAAAATCTGAAAGTGACATTTAAGTTGACTCATTAATTGCAATAAATATGCGTACAAATATTTAAATAAATTATATAACAGATTTTAATTTTTTAATATCTACCCTGAGGCCTGAGGGATTAAGTTTTATTATTTGAGAAGGCTATATTATATTATAACCAATTAATGAAAATTATGTAAGTAATATTCTATGGATATTTAAAAATTAAAATTAGTAAAATATTATGTTTGATTAAATAAGAAACTATACACATAGTACACACATTGTTTAGTGATTTTTTACCATTCAAGTGTTTATTTCTAGTTGGTTTTAAAGTTATTAAAGAGTTATAAATTTTCATCACAAGAAGATATTTAAACTAATTACCTTTTAATGTTTAGTAACAAAAGAGATGCATATGGCTGATGCATGCTCAAACAAAGACCTGGATCCGCCATCAACATTAGCTCAGCATCTTGTACCCTACTGAATCCTGGATTATTTTGTACAAGTGGCTTGTTAAGGTCAACAGTGTGTCTTTTAATCTTTTTTATAGCATTATCATTGAACTGAAAGGAAATAAAATGTATTTAAAAAAAATACATCAAATGTATAAGCAAATAAGTATTATTATTTATTACCTTTATATCTATTTTTATCAAAGGATTGTTTAGATGTTCATTGAACACAATTGGAAGTTTCTCTTCAACATCAGACAGTATATCAATATCATCTTCAACATCGGATTCATTGTCTTCATAGACTTGTCTACCTGTTAGTGTGAAAAAAAACCGTTATTTTTATTCTTATATTATTAACAACATACACATAAAAAATTATATCAATTATTATTAATTATATACCGGCAAAGTCAATGGTGATTTTTTTTGTTTTTTTCGACCCATGTTTCTTTTCTTGGCGTTCTTCTTCTTTCTTTTGTAATTGTTCTCTTTGCTTAGATGATAACCAACCACTATTAACTGAATAGTAGTCCATCTGATCATCTATTACATTGGTACGCTTAGCACTGTATTATAAATATAAATATTTCTCTTTACTAAAATCTAATCACAGTATATTATAATTTTTGAAAAATGTTAGCAATATTTTCATTAAACTGTAATTGATAACATTTAGATGTTTCTAACCTAGTACGATCAAACTCTAGTAGCTTATTACGATGTTCAAGAGCTTTATTGTCCGCAGCTGACGAAACAGTTTGTTCAATTAATTGGTTATACAATTGTTTGGATTTATTATTATTGCAGTTCAACAAAAGTTTCTCATCATTCGAACATACCTATCACATATTTAGAAACAATTTTATTTCAAAACAAATTTTGTCATATTCAATTTTGTCATACCAAATTACCACATATAACACATGGACCAGATCCTTCTTGTTTGCATACAATTCGACCGCAATCCAAACAATTATTTACTAAACCATGTCTAGATGCTTGGCAATTACACTTGTGACGACCTTAACAACAAATACAAAATTTAATAAATATTAAAGTAATAAAGTATATTAAGATACATTAATTTTACCTTTTAAAAACACCTCTTGTCGATTCAGACCTTCATCGGTATAAATGTTGACATATTTTTTGTTTTTTGGTTTAGACTCTTTTTTCTGTAAATATAAAACCAATTTATTCTAAGATATGAAAATGTACTATTTTAATTAATAAAAGCACAGTGAAATAGCTCAGTTTTAACAATAATCATATTAACAAACATATCTTAAATAACATTAATGTACAAAATCCATTGTCTTACATTGGCAATCCACATCATCCTTAGTCCTTACTAGGGAACAATTAACAGTATAGTGAGTGGAATTTCAGGTACAGAGAAAAGATACCTACAAAGTTTTAGAAGAAAAATAAGGAACTTTAAAATAAGTTAAGTTAAGAGTAAATGAAAGTGGTCTATTAATCAACCAGAATAAGATACGGCTCCTCGGTTTAGCTGACAATTTAGATATAATAGGCAAATTGATAGCAGCATTGATTTTATAATATACTAGTATATACTAGTATATACAGTGAAAACTCTTTATAACGAATCTGAAGGGACCAAGAGATTTCTTTCGTTATAGAGAGTTTTCGTAATAGAGGGTTTAAAAAAAAACAAAATTTTAATTATTTATGTATAAAGGTATGTACCTATGTAATATTATATATCAAACACATCATTATTTTTACATTATTTTATATATATTTATGTATTATATTAAATTATTATTATTATTATACATACTTATTAAATATAATTTAATTTTTATACTATACATATTTATACTTTATTTAAAATAGTCTGTAATCTTAGTTTGGACTTTTTTATTTTGCCAATAATAACGATATTAAAAGTAGATAATGAAAGAATGTAATCGTTCTTGGAAATGTCGGCATTATTGCCGATTATTTTTATAGTTTATATATGTAATAGATACGATAACACGTAAATTGTATTATGAAACATAAAATATTGTTTCGTTATTGAGAGTGACTAATACGTTATAGAGAATGAGTTGTCTAATAGGTTATATAGCAAACCAACCATTATTATGTAATGTTTACGTTATATAGAGTTTTTCGTTGTAAAGAGTTTCGTTATAAAGAGTTTTCACTGTACTAGTATATTATAAAATCAATGATAGCAGACACAGCTAACGCAGTCAGTGTTGAAAGAAGAAGCAAAAAAATATACATCTGAAAATATTTTCTGAGAAAACAAAGATAATGAAACTCATTGAGAGAGGGGAGGACCCCCAAAGTAATGGAGGACTTAGACTATGAAAAAGTTTGGTGACTTTGAAGCAATGCTAAGCACAAAGGAAATAAGTATCCGAATAAATAAGGACTAAAAAGTGATCTACAGCTTGACAAAATTCTTCACATTCAAAATGTTATCTAGAAAACTGAAAAACAAAAGTAAGATTGTATGTGGCTATTATAAGACAGACTCTGATGCGAAGCTTGGACAATGACCAAACAAACAGAGAGAAATTTGAGGACTTTCAAGAACATTGTATGGAGGCAGGCCAGGATAGATTTGGTGAGTTACAGAGTTGAAATCCGTAGGCTGTGTACAATTTAGGCCGGTTTAGTAATATATATTCAAAAATATTTGAATACCCAGAACTCTGAACAATTAAATATGGATAATAATAAATAATAAATATTACGTCTTATTGAAAATTGGGCAGTTAAATTGTTTAAAACCGATTAAAATCCTAAAACTCTGGGAACTTTGCCTATCCGGTGCTGTTTGAAAGAAAATATATAGATTTATTATCGATGAAACAACGGGAACTAGCGGAAGAGATAATATAACATAGTTGTACGTCATGTTGAAACCAGCACCAGTAACAAATTTTATTGAGGGCGAAAGTATACAATTGTTAGGCCACGTAATGAGATGGGGAGAGAACAAAAAGTTAGAGTTGTATTGGAGTGGGAACCACAAGGCAAGGAAGACCTAGGAAAAGGGTGATTAACATGTTTGAAGAAGATTTAAAAACTCAAGGAGTTGAGGATTGGGTAGAGACAGTTGAAGATATAGACAGGTGGTGAAGGGTAGTAATGGGGAGAAAAACTCTTTGAGAGTTGACATGCCAGAAGAAGAAGAAATAAAAAGAGACAGATAATCTAATAAAACCCAAATTGCCTTAAACTTTACTGTCAGCTAGCGAGGGTAATTTAAGACATAACTGAAAAAGGTATTATATATTTCACTTAATTTAAATACTCACCTATTGCTAGGACTATTAAACCTATTTATTAAATTTCCTTAAAGTACCTACCTAATAAAAATATATTAAATAATTTTCAATAAATGTACCTTTTGATTAATAGTTGTATTTGTTTTTGGTGGATCTTCGTTTACAGAGGATTTTGAATTTTGCTTAGGAGGGCGTGTATTCTGAACACTAGATGTTGGTTTTTGAGTGACTAAATGAATCATTTAAGCAGGAGTTAATAAAAAGATAATAAACAGCAAAAATTAAACTTACAAATTCTATGTTTTTTTTTTAAATCTGTTAAAAACTGTTTATGAACTTGTGATTTAATATCTAATAACGAATTACAGTATTCATCAAGGTCTCGTTCTGACTGCATGGAAATTATGTATCTGCAAACAAAGCCAATACCTATCAGACAAAATGTAGTTTATAATGGAATATAATAATAAGTGAACATACTCAGCCATGTCATTTTGTACTTCAAACTGTAGTAAAGCAGTAAGTTTATCGCAGATCCACTGAGTAAACTCTTGTTTGGACATTGTGGAAAACTAACAAATAAAGACTCAATAGTAAATTGAATAATTGTATTAAATAATTTACAACGGAAATTAACAAATTAAAAGTTTAAACTAACAAGCTAAGTTACTCTGCCAAAGTAATATAATATGATAAGAAATAAATTTGATAACTGATAAGATAGCTGTCCATAGATCATAGATAATCTTCTATTATCTATGAGGCTGTCACTGTCTAGAACGGGACATTGCATATTGTTCCGCAAAACACGTTTTCCAATGGATTTTTATTCTACAAGACATTTGTTTTGTTGAACTTTTGTTCCATAAAACATTTGTTTCCATAAATCATTTGTACCAATAAACTTTGTTCCATAAATATAATTTCCACAGAACACTTGTTCCATAGTGTAAGTGTGTAACATTCCGTCTAGAACATAGACCTAATTTTTAAATTTCTTTTTTCTTCTTATAGACGTTACTGGAGAATTTAATGGCCATTGACGCACGCATCGCGCGAAAAAATAACCTCATAATATGCGTAATAAAAAAAAATAACAACAATATCATGTAATATTAAAATTATTTAAGAAATAAGCAAATTGCATATTTTTTTTAATATTAAAAAAAACCTTTAAGCACAGGTAACTGCCCTGTTCTGAGGAAGGATCTATCACCATCATCTAACCCTCACCATAACTACGTCACAGAATAAGTGGGACTGATCCGCACACAGTGCGTATCTTATACACAGACAGCGTACACCATATCGTCAAAGAACAGTGAAACGTGTTGTGTGCAACAGCCACCATGCTTGCTTTTATTCGGTTAAGATTTATTTGTAGTCACGCTGTAGTTCATTTCCAAAAATCCCTGATAGGAAGATAACATTTCTAGAAACAAGAGTTATGTATTTCACTGTTTTATATCAATAAATATCAATTATAAATCATTTAGTATTTTATTATTGACATTTAGACCTCAGTGTGTATCAGATAACCAGGTCCCAGACTATCAGTCCCGTAGTAAATTCACAATTTAATATGCATAATTTGTATGGACTTATAATCTATGTTAAAAATGTAATTGAACATTTTCATATACTTCTATAATTTAGTATTTTACTATTCTTGTAATAAAATGTCAAAAGACAGACAGCTTTTCGGTACTCGGTTAAAAAGTTTTGTGTCAGAATTTAGTGCCAGTGCGTTTTTGATCATTGATAAAGTATTATACTGTAAGTATAGTGATATTAAAGTAGGGAATGAAAACCCGTTTAATGTTACGCTACTTAATACAGAAAAAAACAAATATCCGATCATCCAGAGAGGAAAAAACCAAAATTTATTTGAATCGTGAAAAGTACAACAGTTGGTGAGTAATTCTAAAAAAGCCCTTATGTTTTACGATGTTATTGGCTAACGTACTTCTTATTTCTTAATAAGTAAATAGGTAGGCAACATTAAATTTAAAGCAATATCATACCGATTACCTAATAAATCATCAATCAGTCGATGTCTTTGTTCTTAGTAAAATGTTGAAAAATAAGTTTCTTTCAGGTAGAAAATTTCTTTTATCATTTATTTGGCTATGATATGAAATATATTTAAATTAGGTAAGTACCTAATTGTATTTTCTTATATTTGAAATGCAAGGTATTTATTTTATTAATATTTTTGAATTAAACCTCCAAAAAAAGTAAGCATATAATTTTCCAAATATTTTAGTGCACAAGTGCAGCTGCGCATATTTTGGGCTTTAAATAATCCCTGCCCTAATGATGACTAATATTGTAATATGTGATACGGTCAATGTACATTTTAGATTCTGAGCGGAGCGATGAATGTATTGGTTTTACAATGATGTGTGTTTTTTTTTTATTTTAAATTTAAAATTTAAAATTTTTTTTTTTTTGTGTCTGTCATCACGTTTTGGGACAGTAAAAGTGCTTAGATTTTCTTCAATAGTACCTTTTCTGATAGGAAAGTGAATCTAGTTGGTACTTTGGGGGGTCAAAAGTAAACATTTTCCAGTAGTTTTCAAAAGTACCGTGAAAAACAAATGGAAAATTAAGGAAAAAACGGGAATTTTTACGCAACATTGATTTTCGATAAAATCGATTTTGGTTTTTGGTGTAAGTCTAAAAAAAATGACGGTAAATACATGAAATTTTTACTGAATGTTTATATAAGCAGTTTCTATATACCATACCGTTTTCAAAATATTTTGACTTATTTTGAGCTGTTTACAGACATTTTAAATTTCCAATCTTTTTGGTTTTTTTTTTTTTAAAAATCAATAACATTTTATTTATTCGTTAAAAATTCTTGAAAATTTAATAGAATGCTCCTAATATATTGTTTCAAAGGCACATGAAAAATATTAAAAATCTGTAGTCACAATTTTTTTTTCTAAGCATTCAAAGTTGAAATTTTGACAAAATACGTAAAAATGACGAAAATTTGCAAATTATTTAGAGTTAGAAATTCATAAAAATTTTTCTTTTTAAATCTAAGGTTTTAAATTTTAACACAAGGTATACTAACCTAACCTAAAGCTCCTGATATATTGTTACAATAGCAATTGAAAAATATTAAAAATACATAGGCACACATTTTTTTTATAATCATTTAAAGTTCGAATTTTGACAAAATTCATCAAAATCTCGAAAATTATCAATCATTGTAATTAAACAACTATAAAATGGTCAGTTTTTATAACTAAGGATTGAAAATTTAAAATAAAGATTCTAATAAATAGCACATACTGTAAACAAAAAATCTAAAAAATATATAAACACAGTTATTTTTTACAGACATTTTAAGTTTAAATTTGGACGAAATTACATATTAAAATCAATTTTAACGAGTAAAAGTATATATTATAATATTTTTCTAGTATCACTGATAATTTAAGGTTAATAATTAAACAATATGAATAATATTAATTCAACTTAGCAGCTACCGTAAAATAACAATATCAATATAATTTAAAATATCCTAGACTGACATACCGTCTCCGCTCAGAATCGTTTTTCGTATACAATGATATTATATCATTGAATTCAAATTTAATACCATCCATTATACAGTGATCTACTTGTAACCTACTGTACAGCAAAGCGACATCCACTTGACCCCCTTTTTTTAAATTAATATACATATAAGTTCAACATTGTATTACAGTTACAACACATTACAATTTGGTTTCCGACTTCCGTTCACTCCGGAAGCCTGCAGGCTGCAGGAACTACTTTCCGTAGCAATTGCTATAGCCTATAGTATATGTATTTTTTTTTTTGGGGGGGGGGGGGGGTTTATCGACAACTATGGTCATTAGCCTGAGTATGTATTTGTAGCCTACCTATAAGAAACGTCGGAGAAATGCGCGACTGGAACCTGCAGTAGTGATAATATATCCTCCGTCAGCCATCTACGCTGTATATAATAATATTATATTTGGTATAGTATAAAAGTACGTGACTTATTGGTTGTGTAGGTAAATAAAGCAAAACAGCTTAGACGACATGGCTGGTTAATTTAGGTAATTTTAGGATAAACAAATATAATTATAAAATATAGTTAGATAGCTCACTCGATGTATAGTACCTTATCGTTAACTATTATATTATATTATAGGGTTGTATTCACTTTTTTAAACCACGATTGAATAAAAAAAATCGTGAAATGTTTATCTATACAGACGTGTGGCTCAACTGGTGGCCAACATCAGCTATATATAATATATAATATACTGTCATTTTTTTCTGTTTACCACAGTTTAGTTTTTGTATAGTATAAATATATATATCACAAGTTTATTATTTGGTAATCTTTTATTTATTAGTAGGGAATTATAAGTCCCCTATAGTCCTAGTCATATTCTAATTGTAACAAAGCATTTTTTTCATACTTCTTAATCGTAAATTTAATTTTACTTGAACCAAAACATTCAAACGCAATTAGAAAAAAGTTTCTTTATTTTTTCTACAAAATTAATAATAAACAATATTTTAGGTACCATATTTAATAATAGTAACAAATCCATAAGATGTGATTCGCATTGCAAACATTGGCGAGAGCGACAAACAAAACGTCGACAGCAAAAACTATGACAACGAAGAAATTAAGATTGTAGAAGTTTAACTGGTTTTAGACAGAGAAACTGAAGTCATTGATTTAAGTATTCAACTGATCGGCCAGTTAAACTCTTATCGGCCATGGGAGAAAACGCGGGTGTCCAAGGCATCATCGGTTGAGCTGGTGATCAACCAGCTGAGGTACCAGGCATAGAGTAATAATGTACCAGGTCAGTGATGAGTGATGACTATGCCATGAGTAGGTGATTTGACAGTCGAGTCGAACCTGGCAACCAAACTGCAGCTGCTCATTGGCTGACTGCCATTGGCACCAAGTCCCTTAGGGGAAAAAGTCAAAGATAAACCAGGATTTTTACGCAAAACTAGTTTTTGACAAAATCAATTTAGTTTTATTGGCGTGACTCAAAAACGAATAACCTTAGATATTTTACATTTTCATCGAATGTTTAGGTACCTATATGACAATGTTTCTAATACATTATACAATGTTGACTCTTTTAACTTTTTGGACTAATTATTTATTTATTGATTTCGATTTGTTTTAGTTATTTTTCTATATATAATAAATAGGTATCGATAATAAATTTTACGTTGGGTCAAAAAACTTGAAAATGTAATACAATTTACAAGTTATAAGTAACGCATTGTACGTTATTTTAATAGCAGTTCAAAAGTATTAAAGACGCAAAATTTGCAAATTATTTTGTAGTTAAATATATATAAAATGTTTCATTTTTATAGCTAAGGATTGAAATTTCGATCATAGTTTCTCATAAGTCATAAATCATAAGTATTTGAAATATTTCATGCTGTAACCAAGAAATTCTAAAAATTATATAGATTTAGTATTTTTAAGTATACCTACCTATATTTTAAGTTCGAATTTGGATGAAATTAGATATTTAACGGAGAAAAGTGATTTTAGTTTTTTCTTCTAATTTACATTTCAAAAATATTATCTTTGTCTATTGGGTAGGTCCTTGAAAATTTTAAAGTACAGTCGAGTTTCGATAACTCGAATGTCAAAGAAAATAAAAATTAATTCGACTTATGTATTTTCGAGTTACATAACTCGAATTAATTATAATAATTTCCTAGGGACAAAAAAAGAATTTGAGTTATCGAGACTCGGACTGTATATTATAATATGTTATACAATAATACACACAATATTTTCAAATTAAATGTTTTCAGTTACGGCCATGAGGATATTCATTTAATATATATTGGTCCGACAGTTAAAAACAAATGTATATATTAAAATTAATCACTGCAGGCACTTTCATACTTTAATTTAATCAATGATGAAATCCGACAAAATAATTAAATTATATTAACATATTATTTTTACCTAATACTTAATAGTCTATAGACTTTAGTCTTCAGAAAAAGTAATTAACTTAACTATTAACTCAAGAAAAAAAATTTATTCGTAAAGTTAAAAGCGGTTAGAAGTTACTTAAAAATAAAAAGTAACAAGTGGTACAGAAATAAACCACTGAGCTGCTGCTGTGAAATGTTTAATAATATTTTATCGAGAAGCGACGACGCACGCATCACTGCATCAGCAATGACGTACAAATGTACAATATATAACTTAAGGTAAGTATGTATATCAATATTAAAATATTATGTACCTATTAATTGGTTTCTACTTTCTATAAGTGCATGCATTTTATACACCGTATGCGTATTAGACAATATTAAACAAAGTTTTTTTCTTATCACTAAATCACTTGAGTATTTTTGTATTAATATTTAATATATTCTGTGCTTATTCAGTTATAGGTACCTACTGCACATATCACAATAGTGGTATTGAGTGTTGGTGCTCATTGGCGGGGTGCAAAAGAGTCTTTAACTCCCCTTAGTTCAAATTTAGCACCCCTTGCTTAATTAGGTCTACGTCTAACTATTATAATTATAGTAAAATACCATAAATTTTATGTTTTTAAATTATAAAATATTAATTTAAAAACAATCAAAACAATTTTGGCAATATTAAATATTAATTTGTTATACATTTATATTTAATACCGAATTGCCACGGCTCTGTGAAGAATACCTATTCAATTATAGCGCCCCACGTTTTAGAGGTCCAGTATAATAGACAATAATGATACAATAATTTTTTGGGGTGTAAATATAAAATAAGGATAACTAACAGCCAATACTCAATTGGTAAAAATATTATGTACAGACATTTCATCCCCTTCCATCACATCGCCGATATGACTAGACTACGACATTATACCTACGTAGCGGTAACAATGTGTTGGTAAAGCGTTACCTATAGGCTATAACTTACAAGTTTAATATATACTATTGTGTATTTTATATTCTCTACACGAAACGGTGTGGCCGTGAAACCCTGGCTGACTAAAGGTCTTAAGTCATAACCTTTATGAGATTTTCAAAGGTAAATTGTTATTCTATCTTATCACTTATCAGGGAACAGATAACAATAAGAGAATCTGATAATAACAAAAATATTATTGTACTTTTAATTACACACTTATCTGTTCGAATCATGGATTCTGGACAATAAAAAAATTATCATAAATTAATATTTATTAACTATTATCTACGCACTGAACGTTAAAATAATTCAAACACGTCTTATTATAGCTTATACGAATAAGAAATTCGGGACCATCAACGAACTATACATAAATATATAAATTTCTAAATGTTGGTAATATCTTAAAGTTTACACATTACATTAACTCCTATTTATCTCTAAAAGATAATTATTAAAAAAATTATTTATTTATCTAAAGTAAATATTATAACATTAAATTATTGAAATATTTTAATAAATATAAAATATATACTTACTACCTGTATATTATATATTTATATGCTCTTTAAAGTTTAAACCCTATATATAATATTTATAATTATGTATTATATAATATTACATTAGTTTTTGAACGTTGTATGAATCCATGTGCCCATAAAAGTACCAATGTTTTGAAAATATTGTTATTTGTTGATATTATATTAATATTATAGGTACCAGTGTACCACTAGCTTTAGTATATGATAATATAATTTTCTTTTGTTTACAGATATTAACATTTTAAAAATATGTAAATAACATGTAATCAATAATCTATAGAAGATTAAAAATCATTAGCATTGGCGCATTGCTTGTCATTATAATTCTATAATAGATTATTTTTAACTCTTGAAATTTTAATCTGCATGTTAATAATATCTACCACATAACTTTATCATATAATATTATAAATGAGATATAACAATGATAGGTACAACAGGTAGGTTATAAATTACTACAATTTTTTAAATACCTATTCAAAGCTATTTTATCTTAAGTAATGAAACAATAATATACAATGTTTTAAACAATTTGTATTAGATAGGTAGAGCATAACTATTTATAAAGATAATTTACCTAACCAGGTTATCAAATATTAAATGTAACTACTTGACCTCAGTAAATTACTTTAATGATAATTAATATGTGGTAGATATCTTTTTATTTTCTTAAATTTAATTTTGACTGTAAACAATAATTATAATACCAATAAATAAAATTTTTTTTGAATTTTTTTTAGTTAAGCATTTTGTTTCAACATGACGTGGAAAACTATTTCTTTGTGCTTGTGCATTTATGGTGTATTAAAAGAGTTCCGTCCATCAGAATCTTATTTCATTCCTTATTTACTAAGTCCACGGATGAATTTTACTGAAGAACAGGTATGAATTTTTATAAATTTTAATACATTACTAAGTACCTATCTTAAGAATATCAATATTTTTTTTATTGTTAATTTTAAACCATAGGTAATAACTATTTAACAAATGATATAAAATACATTTTATATATTATACAATTTTAAAATTAAATGAACAAAAATTTCAAAATTAAAATAAAATTTCCTTTATTTAATACAAATAAGTAAAATGTAATGTAGCTATTAAATAATTAAAAAAAATGAACAAACCATAATAAAACCTTATATTTTGTGTTTTATTCTGTATGATTAGAGTAACTAATTATAGCTTGCAAGCATAAGTATGACTAGACTTTATCAGCGGTGGCAGCCTAGCTAATAACTGCACCAAAGGCCGTAATTTTTAAGTCTGAATTATCTATTTACAATTAATAATCTACAGTAATTTAACATCAGAAATATTATTCTATTATTCATCTACAGCGTAATTTCACATTATATATTTACTCCACCTAGCTACACATCAAAAATAATACAACATTAGTATCCAATAATAGATGCGTACCGTACCGTTATTGTTTGTCTTTATAGTAGGTTTTCCAAAGTGAGGATATAATTTTGAAAATACATGTTAATAAGTCATTAACAAAATAAAAATACTATCTAATTTTGTCAAATATAGCCAATATAGGTATACTAGGTATCTTTGTAAGAAAATAGTAACTATAACAATACCACATACATTTTTTTTTTTTTAAATAAAAGTTGTAACCTTTCTGACTTAAAACCTTGTGACCGGCGCCTTTCAAAAATTGCAGGGGCAGCCCAGGCATCCTGGACACACCTATGCTTGCAAGTTATAGAACAAATTACATTGACCACATTATTGACTTATTTTTTTTAAATACAAAATTAAATTAAGGTATCATTAATATTTAATTGTATATTTGTAAGTGCTAGCCACAAGAACAAGTTCCAAAACATTGGTTGGGATATTCTTTCGCATAGTGTATTGTGACACCCACTTAAAATATAAATGTAAATGTATTTAATCATACATTTCACAATAGACTTATTTCTCTTTTGAAAATTAAAATGTATGTAATCTATTAATAATTTAAAAATCCCAAAATAAAAATTAGGTATCAAATTTGATATGCCAATAGGCATAAGCCATATGAGTACTAATAATTATTATTTATTACCCCATTATCATAATTAAACATTTTTATATTCAATTTCAGGTTAATAATGAAATTCTTTCTATTGGTGTTTATGCTTCAATGATATTTATGATTTTTGTTTCTTTAACAACTGACTGGCTGAGGTATAAAATTGTTATTGTTATCCAAGCATTATGCGGTGTTTGTATTTATGCTCTGTTATCTTTATTTACAAGTTTTACTTCTATTGTTGTAAGTATTGGTACTATTGTTTCATATTTAAAATAATTATAACACATTTTATTGGTTTTTAAATTTTAATAACTTATTATTTTTAGGTAGTTGAAATTTTGTATGGCTTATTTGTTGCTACAGAAGTTGCATACTACACATATACATATTCTGTTGTGAATGTGAAATATTACCAAAAAGTTACCAGTTATACAAGAGCTGCACATCTTATAGGGCGTTTCTTTTCAGGGTTTCTTTCTCAAGTGTTTATTTCAACCAAATTAGTTGATACATATCAATTAAATTTCCTCACATTAGGAAGTTAGTGTATTGATTTTGAAGATGTGATAAAATAGTGAATTATCTTTTTATACAATTTTATAATAATGCTCAGGTCTGACAGCTGCAATGATGTGGACTATAACATTACCAGCTGTAAAAAAAAGTGAACCTAAGTCAGAAACTCAGAAAATGAATGTAATAGATAGAGTGTTAGAAACAAAATTAGAAGATGAAGATGATGATTTAGCTGAAAATAGTACAGAAGTAAATATGAGTTAAAGAATTAAGAAATAAAACAATTATATACTTATACTTATTTTATTTTATAATACATTTTTAGCATAGCAAGATGTCATGGAAATATTTTAAGTCCATGTGTAACGAGTATAAGAGTTTGTATATTTTGAAATGGTCATTTTGGGTGATAACTGCAACTTGTTGTTTTAATCAAGTATAAAAATAAGTATAAATAAAAATTATTTATCTGTGTTAATAGTAATAAAATGTTCTATTAGGTTTTGTATTATATTCAATCATTGTGGGAATCTTTGAGCAATGACGAATGCCTTCAGAGTAGTATTAATAATTGTACTAAAACTTCAGAATGGAACGGAGCCGTTGATGCTGTTTATACAATAATAGGTAAGATTCGTACTAACCTTACTAATTTAACATCTATATTATAACAAAACAGTGGTGTAATTTGGTCATGTTTGTAGGATGAAAATAAAACATTAACACTCCCCACTAAAAAAAAAAAAATGGTACAACCATTGTGATCTGTATAATGTATAGGCGTAAAATACTCAAAATAACTTCAATAATCTTCAAAAATCCCTTGGGAGCTATACTGAATTGTTATTTATTATACTTTATTTCAATATGCTTTTGCAATAGTGATTAGTGTTTATACTTTATGAAGAAATACCATTGTCTTAGTTATATACAGCTAGCATAGGGATGTTGGGTTATTATTTATTATTTCTATAAAATATACTATACTAACTAATGCCTATAAATAATAATTTTTATAGTTAAATAAGGTTTGCCAGTTTTTTAAAAAAAAAGTGGTCTGATATCCAAATCCCCCCCCCCCCTAATAATGCTACTTAATAAAATAGTAACTTAGTCAATCTTGTTTTATTAGTATGAATTTCAAGGTACTACTCTATTAATACCTTCAACCATCTGAGTACCTATTTTAGAATGAACAGGTGATATGTTTTGGGATACTTAATTTAGAAGTATGAAAGCCAAATAGCTATGTTCAACCGTTTATTTGTTTAATATAATATATAGCAGGGGTGGGACAATTTTTTTTCGGGAGCAGCAAATTTATGAAGGTAATTCGAAGTCAGCTATATGTTAAGAGATGGATTATACAATCTTGTGTCCGATAGTAAAAATGCCAATAACAATTATATAAAATAATTACACTAAATAAAATACTAATAATAATAATAATAATAATAATAATAATAAAAAAATAAAAAAAAAAAAAATTAATTTGGTACGTCTAATAAATCACATTTTTGGTAACGTTCTATATGTTGTGTTGTGACCAGTAAGCGGCCACCTCTATTGCATTTGTGTTTGGCAGAATCAGGTCTTCCCTGGTGCATTGTGCTGGGATCATGGTACACGACAAAAGGTGTTCATCGGTCTGTCGTTCTCCACAGTCGCATGTGTCATCTTCTCCATTAAATTTCCATTTTACCATGTTAGCTTTCGTTATCGCCACCCCGGCTTTCAATCTATTAAGAGTTTTCCATAATGGCCATGGAAGGTGTCCACCCATTGGGAGTTGTTGTGTAATCTGAGTCAGTTCTTCCGGTTGTAGCTCATCTTGCCACCTTTGCAATATAGCTTTTTGGGGGGGTTCATGCAGTTCTTTTGCCGTTTGCATAAAACTTTTTTGGGATTTAAGTCTTGTGTTCGCGATTTCATGTCCGAACATAGGATGTCTTTCGTCCTTTATCTGTTTGGTTTTTTCTATATCGGTGGTTACTCGTCTTCTGATTTCAGGTGGAGCTATGCCTGCTAGAAGGTATAGCTTGTATGTAGGCGTTGGTCTAAGACATCCCGTTATGATTCTACAGGTATCGTTCAGAGCTACAGATACATTTTTGGCGTGTTTGGATTGGATCCACACTGGACACGCATATTCTCCAGTTGAGAAGCATAGGGCTATTCCTGTTGTTCGCATGGTGTGAGGTCGTGCCCCCCATTGGCTTCCAGCAAGTTTCCTAAGTAGGTTGTTCCTTGCTTGTACTTTCATTTTAGTTTTCGAACAGTGCTCCTTAAATGTCAATGTCCTGTCTAGGGTGACACCAAGATACACGGGGTAGTCTGTGTTGTGCAGTGTTTTCCCCAGCCATTCTATATTAAGGTGTTTCTTGGCCTCACGGTTTTGTAGGTGGAAGCAACATACCTGTGTTTTATTTGGATTAGGTTTTAATTGGTTATTGTCATAGTAGTTGGTCATCACTTTAAGCGCGTTTGTTAATTTCTTTTCTACATCATCGAAGGTTGTATCTTGAGCTGTGATTGCTAGATCGTCTGCATATAAAAAGTGTTTTGTGTCTCTCGGGGTTGGTTGGTCGTTTGTGTATAGGTTAAAAAGCATTGGTGCTAGCACACTGCCTTGTGGTAAACCGTTTTTTTGGATTCTCCATCTACTCCACTTATCGTTCAGCTTTACCGTAAATCGATGGTTTTGTAGTAGTGAAGCAACTATTTGAATGAATTGCCAGTCCCTGGTATAGTGATACACTTTTTGTAGCAATTTATTATGGTTAACCGTATCGTACGCTGCTGTTAGGTCAACGAAAACCGCTCCCGTTATCTTTTTGTTTTCGAAACCGTCCTCTATGTGTTGACATATGTTGAGTACTTGACCTGTACAGGCCTTGCCTGGTCTAAAGCCAGCTTGTTCCGGTATCAGCATTTTGTCTATTTGGGTTTTAATGCGGTTCATGACCATTCTCTCATATAATTTATAGGTGTGGCATAACAGTGATATTGGTCGGTAACTTTTTGGATCACTTAGATCTTTTCCTGGTTTGGGAAGGGCTATTACTTTAGACTTTCTCCAGCTTTGGGGTATGTGTTTACTATGAAGACATGTATTTAGTAGTTGGAGTAGCCATCGACTCGCTATTGGCCCGAAGTGTTTAATTTGTTCTATTGTAATTTCGTCGTACCCAGCCGCTTTCCCATTCTTCATTTCTTTCAGGCTAGTGATGAACT
The DNA here is from genome assembly GCA_027563435.1 of Nasonovia ribisnigri. Lineage (NCBI taxonomy): Eukaryota > Metazoa > Arthropoda > Insecta > Hemiptera > Aphididae > Nasonovia > Nasonovia ribisnigri. The sequence continues at coordinate 55,757 of JANEHU010001211.1, read as the reverse complement.
CATTTATTTGGAAGCCGTGGTCGAAGATGTGGGATTCGTTGTTTTTGTCTCTTATGATTTTATCCCTCTTGATTTTCCTTCTGGGTTTACCATTCTTAAGTAATTCTGAGGCAACCTGATTAGCAGTGACATTTATACAGGTTCTGTGGACAGTTGGGTCTCCACTGAGCTTTTTTAATAGGTGCCAGGCTTTCTTGCTATTTTTGGTCATGTCAGTATTTTCAATGAGATCGTGCCACTTTCTGTTTTTGTCTTCTCCAAGCTGCATGGTAAGATTTTCTCCTGCCGTAATAGTTTCATCGCTAAATGGATCGTTTTTAAACAGATCTTGGTATATTTCTATCAGCTTTTCAGTCTCTTTACTTAGACCTGGTATTTACTTTGTTCTGCAGCCGCGTGGTATGTGTTGTCTAGATATTTTCCTTACTTTATTCGCAAATAGTTCGTAGTTTTCTGGTGTTGGTTCTAGGTTCTGAATTTCTTTATCGATAGCCTCCCTGTATTTTCCCCAGTTAGCTTTTTTGTAATTAAATCTCCTCTTGAATGGAATTGATTCAGACCTAATTACTTCGATTATTTGTAGTTTTAATGCTCTGTGTTGTGTTTTTGGTATGGGAGTACATACATCCTTGAGACATTGCTGACTTATGCTACTACTTACAAAGATTAGGTCCGGGTTGTATCCTCTTTTCCAACGCCCACTATTAAATGAGTAAGGAAGCTTTGGGTCGTGATTTAAGTCAAGTAACTCATTTTCAGCCCATTCTTGCACCATTTCACCGTTTTGATCAGTTTCTAAGTACCCCCAGGTGGGGCTGTGGCTATTGAAATCTCCGGCTACTATTTTTGTGGAACTATTTTCAAAATTTGATGGTTTTTCAAATGTGAAATCAGCGTTAGGTGGCTTGTATATCGATGTGATTGTACATTTTTTAGTTTCAATGGTTAGAATTTCAATGTTATTTGTGTGGCTGAATGCAGCGCTGTCAATGGCTAGACCCGGCCTAGCAAATATTGCACTTCCGTAGAGTGCGTTAGGTATTTCAATTATTAGGTTCATTCCCGGGATTCTTGGACGGATACTAGTTTCGTCACGGTGCGTCTCTTGTAAACACAAAACATCACATTGGGTTTCCGTGCATAAGGTAGCAAGTAGTTCGCTTTTACACGCTGAGAAACCCCATATATTTTGTGTTAGCACTGTATATGCCGAGGCATTAACAGAGGTTGGTCCTGAAAAGGACCGTTTCGAGGAGCTATGTGGCATTTTTAGCACCGGTGTTGGCAGAATTAGTTAGCTGTGGGGATACAGCATTAACAGGGGCACCACGTGAAGGTTTCTGCCAAGCCCCCCATTATACAATTAAGATACATTTTTCATTTTATAACAAATTATTTATTAAATGAAACATTTATTTATTTATAGAAATTACTTAGAGCAGCACAAAACTGACTTGCAAGCCTCGTTGTGGCCACCCCTGTTATATAGTATAAAGGTTGGCTACAGAAATAAAGCTAACATAGAAAAAACTGGAAAATATAATGATTTGCTCTGGAATTTTTAAAGTTTAAAAGTAATTTCTCTTTATCTTTTAGCTAATCTATCCCTGAAGAAATATACTAATATGTGTTTATTATGAAGGTATTAATTTCTTCTATATATTTCATTAATATTTTGATACAAAACAAATTACTATAGTTTTTAAAGATATAGTTCAAAACTTAACAATACTTGAATTAATTAAATTAATTAATACAACTTTTGATTTTAGGTACATTTATTACATTTTTATGTGGTTCGATTAAACTAAATATGGACAAATATAGTAATTTACTTATCATAGTAACATCTTTTATCCAATTTGCTGCTCTTTACATATCAGTTGCATTTAGCTCAATCTATATATCATATATCAACTATATAATTTACTGCGCAATTTATCAGGGGATGATGACCATTGCCAGGTTTGATATACAATACCTAATTATGTTTTAAATTATATATAAAAAAAACAATTTTATTTTATTATTTTGTAATAAAGCTCAGAAATAGCGAAGTGTGTCAATAAAGATAATCATGGATTTGTGTTTGGTGTTAATAACTTATTAGCTGCAACTTTACAGTCATTAGCTACATTTTTCATGACTTTAGGTGGTTTGTCGTCATCGTCTAAAATTTTGGTAAATATAATATATACTCTATACTCTTATAATTATGTTAGTAAACAATGCAATTTATTTTTTATAGTTTGAATGGTATGCTATATTTTGTTTAGTAATTGGAGTAAGTTATTTATTTATATCAATTTTACAAGTCGTTAAGAAGTAAGTTATGATAATCATATTTAGTAGTATGGTATTAATTAACCTTAGTTATTTAAAAACTAATAAGTTATTAAAATATTCATTATTTGCTCAACATGGCAATATGCTATGGTAAACAAAATTATAACTAATTGTTCAAATAATATTAATTTTATATTTATTACTTTTTGTGTAATTATTTGTATAATTGTATCTATATTATTTAAACATTTTGTAATTTAATACGAAGGCTGTATTGATAACGATAAGTTATGAATTTATTCTTATTAATAATTATCTTGATCTTATTTGAGATTTTGAATTTTTCAATAATAAATCTATAGTATGTAAAATTATGGATTTTAAAAATTTAATTTTGTCATATTTTAACTATTTTAAAATACCAGACTATATAATTATTATTCATTAGTCTTTACAGTTTACACATATTATTATCTTGTACATTTGAATGCATTGTTTATATTCGTATGATAGTAATGTAGAATATTATAGGTGATAATAATATTAATTCAAATTAGAAGGCACCTACTTAGTATTTGGTGAACAGTAATTAAATTTGTTAAATTTTTCATTTATTTTAAGCTTTTGTCTCTTTTTATTATTATTATTAACTTATTATAATAATAATTAATATTAAAATTAATTTAAAACCACAGTTGTATGTGTTAAAATTGAATTTGATGATCTTAAAACAAGGAAAAAATATATTATTATTCAATAGGTTAATACATTTTAAATAGGTATAATACTTGAATTAAAAAAAAATAAATTTTAAAAGACCAAAAAAATGCGTATTAAATACTGGAATGAAACCTTGCATAGTTATTGTAATATTTTAAGGTAAGGATATAGGTACCTCAGTGTAATTTTTATTTTTCTTCCTACTTTTGAAAAATTGTCCATATAATTTGACCAAGATTTATCAGCTTTATAAAATTAGATTTATGTTTCCTCTATATCTTTGGATAATCATTCATCAGCATTAAGGCACTATATAGGCAGCACTAGGCAATGACACTGATATTCTTATCATTGAAGTATTTATTGCATTTTGCTCTGTTGTGTTTATACTTCTATCTTCTCTTGAAAATCTAAAAAAATAAAAATCTTAAAGTAACTGGTTTAAGTTAAGTTCTCAAGAGTTGATAACATTATTTTAGTAATCAGTATTTTCTCCAATCCTCGACACTTCCTAATTAATCATTTTCAGATCGAATTTAAACATTTAACCAAGTATTTAAATTTGTAACTACCTACCTAGTGGTTAGTACCCATGTGCCATGCCAAATAAACGTTAAACAATAAATAAAGTAATATCATAAAGCAATACACTGGATTATGAACGACTATGACTAAATTGTCTCTTATCGTCATAAGACTATCCACAGTGTCACTGTCACACACACATGACCCATTCCTACTAGACTAATAATAATATTATAATATCAAAATTCAAAAGCTCTGTGTTTTGACCTCAAATTAAGATAGTTAATAAGTTATATATACTATCTTAATTTTTCTTAACTGACAATGTGTCAAAAAAGTGACAACTCCACGGCTCCACGTCAATGTTCGTCATTTTTTTTGTCATGGTCACATGGTCGGTGTTTTATTTATTACAATCGTCAAATGATAATTTTGTGGTCTCAGCACACTTGCAAGTGGCTACATTGGGATGGGCTATAATTATAAATTAAATTATTTTGCTAAAATGTAATCCTTACAAAAATACCTATGTTTTATCTTATATTGGTAAACTGCTTTTTGGTATACAGCAGTTCCCGATTTTTTTTTTAAATCGGTACCTACAATCATTTTTAAGTACAATTCGAAAATTGGAATAAGAGAAAAAAAGTAAATGTACTATAATATTTATAGATTAATATTTTGTTTTAGCATTTCGATGTGTATGTATTTGAATTTTTTGCAAACCACTGCCCATCCCTAGTCTTTTGGTTAGTATAAATGTATCATTCTTTATTCCTTATATTTTAGTACCTACTTACCTACTTCCTTTTAGATTCTGAGCGGAGCGAGAATGTTCAATGTGTGTTTTTTTATTTTTGAGTCTGTCATCACTAGAGCGCGGATATATAACCATTAAAAACCAACCAAATATGCGCTAAAAAATCCTAAATATGCATAAATATATGCACCAAATATTTTGACATATACCAAAAATATTGGAAACTGAAAATGTCCGTTAACAGCTTAAAGAAAGTCAGAATATTTTTAAAATGGTATGGTGTGTAGAAAATGCTTATATAAACATTCGGTCATAATTTCATGTATCTATGGTCATTTCTATTAGAGCGCGTTATACCAAAATCCAAAATCGATTTTGGCGAAAATTGGTTTTCCGTAAAAATTCCCGTTTTTTCACGGTGGTTTTGAAAACTACTGGGAAATTTCACCCCCTAAAGTACCAACTAGATTCACTTTCCTATCAGAAAAGGTACTATTGAAGGAAATCAAAGCATTTTTACTGTCCTAAAAGGTGATGACAGACACAAAAATAAAAACACACATCATTGTAAAATCAATACATCCATCGCTCCGCTCAGAATCTAAAATTAGTGTACAATTTACCTTAGTAGATATTCTATGAGGGGACGGTGTAGCCGAGTGGATAAGGCGTCGGTTGCGACGAGCACCGTCGCCGGTTCGAACCCGGCTACCGGTGGTTTTTCGCTCCGGTCAAGTCACGGTGTCTGGAGTGATAGACCACCGTTCCCCGCCCGGGCATGGCAGAAACCTAAGGGTGCCCAATCAGAATTCTGCCAAACATCCCACACGTGTAAGAACAACCTACCCAAATCAAAACCCTACCACAACCACAACAAAAAAATCTACAAAATGCTAATGGCCACAGTTGCCGGGCTTAAAAAAAGATCAATAAAAAAAAAAAGGGCGGGTAAGTGTATGTCGCTCTGCTGTACAGTAGGTTACAAGTGAGTCACTGTAATGGATTGTGTTAGATTTTAATCCAATGATATAATATCATTGAATAAGAAAAACGATTCTGAGCGAAGACGGTCAGTCAGTCTATAATATCTTACTAAGTCTAAATGTATTTGATGATATTATTGTGAATAAAGTAATTAATTTTAGTATTATAGGCATTAGTATTTACTATAGTTGGTTAAATTCATTTTTCTCAAAAAAATTATATTTTAAAATGCCATTGCGTGTATATAAAATATAACAATATATTCTAAAAGTTTCATATACCAACAAATAATATTTTTAAATTATATCAAAATAACTAAAATCATTATTCTTGGTTTAAATATGAAATTTTGTCTAAATTTGAAATTAAAATGTCTGTAAAAAATAAATGTGTTGATATATTTTTTAGATTTTTTGGTTACAGTATGATTTATTTATGAGAATTTTTGTTTTAAATTTTCAACACTTAGTTATAAAAACTGAACATTTTATAATTTTTTAATTACAATGATTTATAATTTTCGAGATTTTGACAAATTTTGTCAAAATTCGAACTTTAAATGCTTATAAAAAAAAATCGTGCCTATGTATTTTTAAAATTTTTCAACTGATATTGTAACAATATATAAAAAGCTTGTATTAAATTTTCAGACTTTTTGGCCCACCAAATAAAATTTTATTGACAATTATAAAAAAAAAAACTAAAAAAATTGAAAACTAAAAATGTCTGTAAACAGCTCAAAACAAATCAAAATATTTTCAAAATTGAATGGTGTATAGAAAATGAGAATATAAACATTTAGTGAAATTTTCATGCATCTACAATTATTCGTTTTTGAATTACAACCAAATAAGAAAAACGCTACATGAGAAATCGAGTGAATATCCTATGTTGTAAAATTATGAACTTAAAACACTCATAAAAAATTATTTTTAATTGCTTTTAGATATTTTATTTTTGATAAAAGTAGAAAAACTTACGTTAAATCTTGTGTTAAAATTTAAAACCTTAGATTTAAAAAAAAAAGAGTCATGGATGTCGCTCCGCTGTACATTAGGCTACAAGTAGATCACTGTACTATAATGGATGGTATTAAATTTGAATTCAATGATATAATATCATTGTATACGAAAAACGATTCTGAGCGGAGACGGTATGTCAGTCTAGGATATTTTAAATTATATTGATATTGTTATTATACGGTAGCTGCTAAGTTGAATTAATATTATTCATATTATTTAATTATTAACCTAAAATTATCAGTGATGCTATAAAAATATTATAATATTATATACTTTTACTCGTTAAAATTGATTTTAATATGTAATTTCGTCCAAATTTGAACTTAAAATGTCTGTAAAAAATAACTGTGTTTAAACATTTTTTAGATTTTTTGAATACAGTATGTACTATTTATTAGAATCTTTGCTTTAAATTTTCAATCCTTAGTTATAAAAACTGACTATTTTATAATTGTTTAATTACAATGATTGATCATTTTCGAGATTTTGATGAATTTTGCCAAAATTCGAACTTTAAATGCTTATAAAAAAAATGTGTGCCTATGTATTTTTAATATTTTTCAATTGCTATTGTAACAATATATCAGGAGCCTTAGGTTAGGTTAGTATATCTTGTGTTAAAATTTAAAACCTTAGATTTAAAAAGAAAATTTTTTATGAATTTCAAACTCTAAATAATTTGCAAATTTTTGTCATTTTTACGTATTTTGTCAAAATTTCAACTTTGAATGCTTAGAAAAAAAAATTGTGACTACAGATTTTTAATATTTTTCATGTGCCTTTGAAAAAATATATTAGGAGCATTCTATTAAATTTTCAAGAATTTTTAACTAATAAATAAAATGTTATTGATTTTTAAAAAAAAAAAAACCAAAAAGATTGGAAATTTAAAATGTCTGTAAACAGCTCAAAATAAGTCAAAATATTTTGAAAACGGTATGGTATATAGAAACTGCTTATATAAACATTCAGTAAAATTTCATGTATTTACCGTCATTTTTTTTAGACTTACACCAAAAACCAAAATCGATTTTATCGAAAATCAATGTTGCGTAAAAATTCCCGTTTTTTCCTTAATTTTCCATTTGTTTTCACGGTACTTTTGAAAACTACTGGAAAATGTTTACTTTTGACCCCCAAAGTACCAACTAGATTCACTTTCCTATCAGAAAAGGTACTATTGAAGAAAATCTAAGCACTTTTACTGTCCCAAAACGTGATGACAGACACAAAAAAAAATAAAAAAAAAAACACACATCATTGTAAAACCAATACATTCATCGCTCCGCTCAGAATCTAAAAATAAATCGTGAAGTTGGATTTATCAATGTAATTATTTGCTAACATTTTTTGTATACCTTTTATATATTTAACCTAAAGCACAGAAATCTATTCTACTATGTAGGTATACATTTTATGATATTTATGTCATCACTTATCACTTTGTTATTGAAATATTAATTAATATAGTATAGTTAGGATATCAATTATAATTCACAAGTTTCTAATGTGCAACAAAAATACAAATATTGTTGTTATTATAGTTATGTAGGACTATAACACGGATATATCTATGATTACAATATTGTTAATTTGCAGTCATAATCTCATAATAATGTCGAGTCACTGGAGAGAAAAATAGTTATTGTAATATGGACAAAAAATGCATACTAGTTTTATATATTATATATTATTAATGCACGTTTAATTATATACCTAATAATATTCTGATTCGAAATAATAATGTTTTCATTTATGTTACTCTAAATCTTAAAAATTGTTATTTACGGAAGCGAAATGTGAATAGTGATTCACTATAATTTGTAGTATCATCCAACTACAAGATGTGTAAAGAAGAAATGTTCATTCTTTATAGATTTTGCAACTAACGCGCACAGATTTTTATATATTACTTAATACTTATTAGTAAGTTACTTAATAGACTTTAGTGTTAACCTTAACTTATTGTTGTCAATACACAACCACAGTATGAGTGTAATGAGTGTATGATACTATGATCCGAACTCCGAAGTCCAATCATGACATCCATACATCATTACCACAGAACAGAATTCTATGTCATTACCATGAACCTAACCCACGGACTGAGATATACAGATATAAGATATACCGATATCTTAGTCCGTGACCTAACCTTGGTCCGTGCCACGAACTAAGATACTCTTAGTATCTATCTTAAATCGTGGTTCGTGGTCCGTGCTTTTGAGGTTCTTATCTCGTAATAATCTTAAATCGTGATAATAATTTATCTATTCTGTGATTACAGCATAGAACATCATAGATAATTCTAATCAGCTGATCGAGGATCGCTTCTTTATTGTTCTATGATAGTGATGATAGTATGAAATAAAGACATGTAATTTATTATCTGACGTTATAACTCATAAGTCATAACTCATATTGCTGATAAAAAAAACTAAAAACTAATTTTTTAATTTAACAATATTGAATATCTTATTCAGTTTCGGCAGTGTAAGTAGACATTGCTATTCGTAATATTAAAAATATAGCTTGATCATTACTCTCGTATTTCGTTTCATTCTTGAATCGACGTGCTTAATTGAATGTGAATGTGTAGTGACCACTGACCAGCAATATACAACTTATAAGATTAACAGTTACAGACACCTATTTGTCTGGATCGCAAATGACCAGAAAAGTTGTTTTTGTTTCCCTTATATGTAGTGTTGCTATGCATTATTAAGTTAAATCAATTAATTATAATATTAATTAAAATAAACTTAATTTAGATCAAACAATATTTGTCGTTCACATCTAAATGTTTTACTCTGACGTAGATGAGAACAGCTTTGTTGATGATAATAGTCAAAATGTTTCCGTCAAACTATATGAGTATGTACTTTTTGTTAAAATCTTAGTTTAAATTGAAATTCTAAGTTTTGAAAATTATGTAGAGCTGAGTGGAGATATTTATTCAATATCACCAACGTTGATGAACTACGGGTCACCGCTATCAAAGCCAAATTGAGGACATCTAGATTTAGAAGTGTGTGTTGGCGTATTTTACTAGAAATACTGCCACCAGATTCATCTAAATGGTTAATAGCTATTGAAAAATATCGGTCATTGTATGACAAAATGAAATCAACACATTACAACGATCCACACACACAGGATTCTGGACCGGACGACCCACTGTCACAAGATGAAGATGTTTGTTTCTTTCCCAATATATTTAAAACAACATTCTATAGAGAGATGATCTCTGCACATAATTGTTGATGCTCATATGGAAGTTAAGATTAATATTCAGTATGACAATAATTTTTCTTTCATAGATATCACAAATTAATTACTTAATGTTCATTAATAATTTAGAATGGTCGTATTATACAATTTTATTAATTTTTTTTTGATTTTGTCTATACTGTTAGCAGAGCTTGTCACTGCATAGAATTTGTAATGTTTGCTAGTGTTCATTTATGCTTGAAAATTGAATTATTGGGATGATTTTGACATTATTTATTTTAGAGTATTTGGAAACAATATTTTAAAGACATTGAACTAAAGAAAATTATTGAACAAGACGTGATTCGAACTTCTCCAGAAGTTGATTATTTTGGAACAAAAAAAATTCGAAACATAATGATTAATATATTGTTTTGTTATGCAAGAGAACATCCTGAATTGAGCTATAGACAAGTATGTAATATTTTAATTATGTATTTTTTTATTTTTTAGTAAGTAGGTACCTAATACCTGATGATAATTGCTAATACAAATTTAAAATAATTACTTGTATAGGTAGATGTTGATTATAATCATCAATATTTATAATTGGTAAAAAAAATAAAGGTTTCAAATAATATATTATTCATTTTATTATTTGTTTCAAAATATTTTTTTTTAAATGAAATAATTTGTTAATATTTTAACTTTTTTTTTATAATTATAATAAAAATAACTTATTACAGTGAGTTCTCAGTTTTCATAGTATTTGGTATAAAAAAATCATAATTTGGAGACTTAACCTTTGGGTTTTTAGTTTATGAAATTATGATTATTCCTATAAACTGGCCAATATATAAAGAGAAGGTAAACATAGGCAATTCAAATAGGGATAAGTATAGATTCAGCAATTTAAATTATGTTATAGTCATCTAATTTACATCTTAAACATTTATTTATATGTAATAGAAAAAAAATATGGAACAATCTTTAATACGTATATAATAAATAGTAGGCTACAACAAACAATTTGCCATTTGGTATTATTCTTTAATGTTGTAATAACTTATAATTGATTAAAACTCTATTATTATACAATTTAACTTTTCAAATCATAACCAATAAATGGGTACTTGATTGTGTGCCTCAATATTGTAATTAATAAAGGCAATAAAATGCTTATTTAGCTGTTTATATTTCAGACTATTTAGTATTTAGGGTTTAAACTTCAAAACTAAATTTTTTGTATAGTTATTTTTCATTTTTCTATATTTATATTTTTACTGAAATATGGCTAAACAAAAATGTAAGTGATAAAGAGTAAGGCTTTACAAATTACTTAATTTTTCGGTTAGAAAGAAAGAAAAATACAAGTTCATGTTCTAAAGGCAGTGGCACACTAATAGCTGTAAATAATTCTTTGAACAATCTTTATTAAATGTCACCTAAAGGTTAGGTTAGGTTAGGTTAGGTTAGGTTACCAACCTAACCTATCACCAGAGCAACTTTTTGTTCTCTTGTGTTTAAAAACCAATAATTTATTACTAGCTCAGTTTATATTCTACCAAATAAAGATATATCAAATTATGAATTGTATATTAACTCCGTTGAAATTATTATAAATGTGTTTTTTTTTACATTTTTGATTTAGTGTTTTGTCTCTGAAACCATTTTGTGTATATTTTGTTATTAATCTGTATGTGTGCTCACATCTACAATATAACATAGTTTTTATTTTTAATGGACAAATTTGTAATTTAATAATCAATTATAAGACAGTCTAATCATAATCTATTCCAAAGATTGTTGGCGTACAGTGTCACATGCAATCTACATGTAATTCACCACCCACCAGTGTTATAACTTTTAAGCGAACTACCATAAATGTTGTGATCTACAATTTGCTGTGCTAACTGTCAACTATAAAGGTTTTACACACTGGTAAAACGATAACGATAATTTGTTATTTAATCTTATGTTGGCAGCACAAAGAGATTTTAGAAATTCAATTTTTTATTGTTATTAATAAAATGCAAAAACCCTTAGTCCGTAATTATGAGAACAGTAGGGAGAACAACTAGAGACCACATTCATATCGTAATAATTTTGAAAGAAAAATTAAATTTGAATCAACTTGCATAAAAGTATAAATCACAGAAACAATTTTATAGACCCAAAAACTGGAGCCCATATCCAGCACATTGAATATTTATTGTATATTATAAAACAAAAATGTTTTATATGAACCAATGCATCCATTGGAGAATTTAATTTTTGATGATTTTTAAATGACATGAGAGCGATATTTTGTGATTAATTTACATAGTAATAGTAGTTATAATATTTTTTTATACAACAAGTTATTTTTAAATAGCTACATTTTTTAGGATACATTTTTATAAATTATTTGTTTTGGTATAAATAGTATTTAATGTAACATGTTTCTTCATAAATTAATATTTACTAAAGTTTACTTGGATAAAATTTGTATGAACTACTTGTAAGTATTTTTTGGTACATCACTTATAACACCAGTGAGCAATACATGTGGATCGCTTATGACACTGTTTATCAATTGTTAGTTTTTGTTTTCAATTATATTTATTATATTTTATTCTTTATGTAGGGTATGCATGAAATCCTCGCGCCATTATTGTTTGTCCTCCATTGTGACCATCAGTCATTACTTCATGTTTTGGAACAGTCATCTTCTGATGTTAGGTAAATTAAACTAAAATAAATTAAAATGTTTGATTTATCCCAATTTTATTGTTTGTTTTTAGTGATTTGATCCAGAAAATCCTTGATCCTGCATTTTTGGAAGCAGATGCATAGTAAGTACTTTATTGTTAATCACTACAATCGCTATATTGTTTTCTTTCTTACAAAATATGTACAATAATAAATTTCTGTTCAGCAGAACTTACCTTTTGTTGTTAATTTAAATATTAGAGTGAATTAACTTATTATCTAACTCTAATTTAAAAACATTATCTGTGTTTATACGTGGGCTTTTTTACGATATTTTAATTATAATATATAGGTAATCGGGTACATTTTAATATTTTACAAATTCACAGCTTGCATAAAAAATGAATTATCATATAAAGTGTAGTAATATTCTATTCCAACTATTATTATTATTATTATTATTATTATCATACTATTATACTAATCAGTAGCTGTAGTGCACGCGCCGATGAAGGTGTTCGGTATTGTCACATATTTTTGCAGCTCTTAAATATTGTCACTAATAAGTTATTTGTTTCTATTGTTTGAATTGTTTATGAAATCAATCATTATAATTAATTGTAATACTAACAGTGTTTTTATTTGATTCCTGACAAATTACTCAGCGGACGTGCAACCGCCGGTACGCCGCTACAAAAGCCTACATACAAATACAGATGATGTTCTTATGCTTAAGTTTTCTCTAAATCTCTAATAGTCTAATATTAAATCTAACAGCTCAAGTTTCAAATGGTTCTGTTCAACAAAAATGTAATATAAGACATAGTTTATGTTGCATGTTTATAAGACAATACATGCTTGTGTAGTATCATTTATTAATAATGTTAGTACTTAAAACAACTTTAATAAATAATAATAAAACAATTAATACTTTTTAATTTTAGTTCCTTATTTAATATTATAATGGAAATAATGAAGGATTATTATAATATTAACGATTTTATCGTATCAGAGGCAAAACCAACTAAGCATGTAAAGACAACTGTGAGTTTATGTACATTTTTGTTAAAAATTGTTATTTTTGTTTTCTGGCTATTGTAATATCTAATATATTTTAATGGTTTTAGAGTTCTACTTCTGATAGTGAAGTTGTTCAAAAACTTTCCAAAATACGTGATACAATGTTGACAAAACATGACCCAGAACTATATGGGCATTTATTGGATCTCGATATTTCATTTACTACTTTTGGACTGTAAGAAGATTATTGTAGTCATACTAAGTTTTTTTCCAATGGAATAATGCTTATTATCATTTTTAGCCGTTGGTTGAGACTACTGTTTGGTGGAGAATTTTTATTAATAGATCTATTAGTGTTATGGGATGCTATTTTTGCCACATCACCTCAAGACTTTGCATTGGTTAACCATATTTTTGTGGCTATGTTGGTGCTTATAAGAATTCAATGTTAGTGATTTAATTTATGATTCAATTTTTTTTTACATTTTTTAAAATTTTTATTTTCAGTACTAAAAAGTGACAATACAGATTGTTTACATTATTTAATGAGATTTCCTCATGTCGATGTGATGACTGTTATTGAATATGCCTTGCATATGTTTGATCCCAAGGTAAAAATGTTTTTCCTTTACTTTGAGAGATTTTGTTGTAATTTTATATTATTGCAGATATATATATTGCCATCTGTTATAAATTCTCTTAAACACGATAAGAGCGACAACATAAAATCTAATATCACAGAACACCACATAGAACGGTTAGTATTTCTGTTAACAACAAATAAATCAAATCCATTTTTATACAAGATTTTAAGTTCTAAGGACTGGAAAATAATTTTTTTTAAAGTGATATTATTGTTATTTAATAAGTTATTAGTATTATGTAATTATATAATTTTAATTATTGGTAAAAAAAATAATAGTATGCTTAACTTAAATATAGATTTTTCTTTTATAATACAATAATGCATAATATGATTTTATCAATTATTATCATTTATGAATAAATACAATTTACTAAAATTTGACTATAAATAAATTGTTTTTATTCTAGGCCATCTAAACTTATTAGTTATGTACCAAGATCAACCAGAAATTCAGCAGATGTAATTACAATTTATTAACAAATGTTATATTTTTATCAATTTGAATGGTAATAACTTGTTGTAATTTTAGGACCTACTTGAGTTGTGTAGAATTAAGTTGTTGCAGTATCATTCCATTTTAGATTCAGCTATCCCTATTCATAATAAAGAAGCAAGACAAGCTCTAACTGGAATGTTAGAAGTAAGAAAAAACATAATTATTTAATAATATTTAGTCAAAATATAATATGAAGTTGTTAATATATGATCTTGTATACAGTTGTGTGGAATGCTAAGTTCGCGTCAAGGCATCATAGAAATGGGTAAAGATGTTGTGCGGAGTACAACAACTCCAATTGAAACACTCCTTACACCTGAAACTCCAGAAGGAGGACCATTGTTACCTCCTCCTGCTTCTGCTATTACTATGAAGGTATTTCGTAAGACAGAAAATTCAACTGACTCACAAATACAAGGAGCACCAACAAAAAATCCATTAAAACAAATGAAACGGTAAATACAATCACGCATTTGCTTAATTTATTTCGCCTATATATTACATCTGATTAACGTTTATAAAGATTTGTATTTTCTGTGATTTGATATTTTTACTACTCATATTAGTACGTTTTAAGCATATATTTTGTTGTTTTTTTTTTAAAAATATATCAACCGTGTATAAGTGATTATTAAAAACTGCATTTTGTTAAATTTAAGTTATAATATGAATAATTTTTATCTAATAATAACAATTATATAAAAATCAAAGGTTTTATATTTTAATACTTTTTGTAAAATTTATGGGTACATTAGGAACTTCAAACATAAATTTGAAACTATTTCAAACAAATATTTAAGATGATTATATTTTTTGGTATCCACTTATGGTTGTAAATGAATTTTCCAAATAAATTGAAGGGAAAAATAAGAATGACCATGATAATCAAAGAAAACAGTGTTATAATTCACAATTAACAATTTATGGAGTAGATACTTATTTGGAGTAATGTAAGTTATAATAATTTGATAAATCATAGATAAGCATTTTAAAATATCGGTTACCTAGATTTTTATATTTTATATGTAAAATTCAAATTTAAATATCCTATTAAGTACTTAATGCACTAATACAAATTATGTTTCGTTAACTTTTTGTTTAACAAAACAATTAATAGGTTCTTTAGTTTAATACTATCTTGAACAATTTAATTGAATAATATAATATAATTTAGTTCAGATTCTCATTGTTCCAGATGATATTAAATTAAGAAAATTAACTAAATTAACATTACTAAATGTAAAAGGCCTTAATTTAGGAATATTAATTAATACAAAATTAACCCTACTATCAAATTGTGTTAATTTTTTTTGAATAAATTTATTTTTCTTAATATTATCAAGAATAATTAGTTTAAATGTGTTGATTATTATAAGTATTTTTTTTATCAATACTAACATACATAATATATTTTTACGTTTGTAAAATATTCTTGTCATTATTGTATGAGATACATTTGAACGTAGAAAAGGAAAAATGAATTCAAACAAATAATATTGAAAAATCTAAATTAAGTGTTAAAAATAAAATAAATATGTTGTTTTAAAATATTATTTTTAATATGCTTATAAGACCCAAATACCCAAATATATATATGCAGATTTACAACACATTTACAAAAAAATTAAACAATTTTTTTTATACACAATGGTAATTTTAAATGGTAAAAAAAGATAATAATAATAATAATAATAATAATAATAATAAATTAATATAAATCATAGACTAATAAAATAATATTTTTATAGATAACAAAATAATGTATTTTCTTTGGTATTTACAATTTTTTTTATCTTCAAGTTAAGAAAAATAAAATGTGGAGAAAAAATACGATCTTGTTAGTCAGTTTTACTGAATTTTATTTATGTTTAATAATATAAAAATTATACTTGATTCTATACATAGAATAAAATTAAGTGATACACCATAATCTTAATTATAACATCATAATAATCAAAAGCTACAAAATGTGAGTTTTTGAAGTATATTTTGTTAAAAATGAATTTGTGCACTGTTAAAATTAGATTATAGTGTACAGAAAACTATGATTAGTTGTATATATATATTCTAAATTTATATATATATATATAATTTGTCCATTAAATTATTAAGTAAACAAAAAATTCTTGGGTAACACAAAAAAAAATAAAAGAATAAAAATAAATATTATAAGGCGATGAAAATCATGTAGATCACCGTTACAACGGCATCATACAGAAATTACTTTATTGTTGATATTACGATGGTGTTTTTTAAGTACTAGCGTTGAAAAAAAAAAACAAAAGTATGTAATTAATACTAATAATAAACATACATTAAAAATAAAATAATATAATAACAAAAATAAGTGTACCTTTGAATGGAGGCGATTTTAAACTTCAAACGATATAAATAAAATCGTTAGCATAATATAGATTATATATATTTTTTTTTCGAATAACTGGGACTAGTTTTATATAATAACTGGTTCACCATTACGTTTTTTTTAATTGAATCTAAAAATTTGCATACACATTTATCTGTGTACCCTAAAGCAATTTGCAGCAAAGGGGATTTGGCTATTTCATGCGATTCACTATTAGGTCGGGTACGACCAACAGAGACTTTTGATACGGTGACTCGGCAATCTTGCCGGCCAGACGAGTTGCCTCGAGACAGTGCTTTTTGGCAAGGAACCGCGTCTGTTCGAGACCCTGTGACTTGTGTACCAACTCGAAGGCACGTTCTGCATCGCCTGGCTCTTGGAACCGCCGCATTATCATGGCATTCAACTCGGGGTACTGTGAGGACAAAACAAAATAACATTTTATTTATTTTTTTACCAACTATATTAATATTATGTAATTCTATTATTTTGTTTAGTCATGATTTTGATTGTAGTGTTCTACTCTACCACCGTTGTTTTGTATACCTAGATGTTTTAATTATGTTCACTGTCAAAGTCAAAAACATTTATATCTTTGTGCATATATATGATCATTTAATCAACAACGTTATATTATAATATAATATATTATAAAGTGTTTGTGAAAATAAATAAGAAATACGTTTTAAAATGCCGTCAAATGTCTTGTCGTTTATAGGTAGGTACTATGTATTTCGTCCGCTTTGTTATTATGGGTGATGACATTTTTATTTACAGTTCGTAATCATCTTATTAACAAAATAAAAGCACCAGTGTTTAAAACTGTTATTTGTTAATACTAAAACTATTTCTTTAGTAAATATAGACAGTTTCACATGAGTGAAATTATATTATATATTTTTTGGTGTATTATCATGGTTCAATTTAAGTGTTTGAAACAAAACATATGACTTACAACAACAAATTACTTAATTAACTAACTAATATATACATTCAACTATAACATTCAGTGTACTTATTTACAAGTTCCTGTGTTTTTCTAGTTAATACGGTCAGGATGTCATTTCGGAAGATTCCCAGAATTCACGGAGTTCACAGTAAGAGTCTCCGTAATGACCTAAAAATCAACAGGGCGGTACAAATAAGAACGCCCGTTCAGTATGCCTGCCCGAGGGAGATTTTAAAGTCGAAGTACAACGCATCGACACAAACGAGTAGCAGTTGGATGCTAACGACGTCAGTAAAATCAGAATCAATTCCAGTGACGAGATAGCGGGAACATTTGTAGAGGGATCACGACAACAGAAACCTGAGAGGAGGAAAAAAAATATTCCGGACTGACAAACTATTCGGACAGTTGGAAATCGTCTAGAATACTACAGGAAAACCCGCCAAAATTGAACAGACTGCGCACAGAATTCCACCGGCTCTTCCGTGTACACGAAGATCGCACGAATAGACCAAGCGGGTGACTTCGTAAGACCAAATGACTTGGTCGAACGAAACATGGCGAAAGAGACTTTGTATCTTAGGCCCATTTGCTCGTATCCTGGTTTGATCGGACTGGCGCTGAAAAACTCATCAATTGGCTTAAATGTATATCGGTGACATCTTCAAATTCGTGTCCATAAACTTTCCCAACTACCGGAAGTCGACCGAACGCTGGCAGCATTATATCCGCCAAAACATGAACGAGAAGACGTTGTTCCTAACAACAGACCAGAAACCTACTAACAAGTTGGAGTCCCCGTTGCAGACCTATCTCATGTGGCGGGTGAACCCATCGAGAGTTTGCGAAGTGCGATCGCATTCTGTGTGCAAAAGGACCCATTGTCGAAAAAACCATGTTCCATCCTCAACGATTTGAAACGATTGTGAAGGACATAATATAATCCGAATAAATCGATATCTGGCAATAGTGGATGATGCAATGGCTGTTACGGTGGCGGCAGTTATGGCTGTAAGAGGATTGACAACAGTGCGAGAAGTGATAGCAGAGACAGTGACGGCGGTGGCGGTGGCAATAGTGACGATAGCAGCTCGGATTAATTGAAACTCAGTTGGAAGAAAAAGTGGTTTCGGGCGTACCGGGAAAACGCGGAGTTATTTGTATGCAGAAGTCGAAGGGGGGGGGGATACGGAAATAAACCCTCACGGGGTAAGTTTGAGCAGGGGAACGGAGAGCAGGGTTTGCTAAACAAAATCCCAGCCCCCCAAAAAACCCACTTGGTCTCCGCGACGGCCTATCGTCATATCCCACCGAGGAAAATGCCGGTCCAGTGCTTCACAACCGTCACAAGCAATAAACGCGTGTAGACTACGTTACTCGAACAATTAATGTTAATTCTACATTTTTTTTAATTTGATTTAACACACTTTTACACTAAAACGTTGTTTAAAATATTATTATTATATTATTACTTTCTAGTTTTTCGATTTTAATATTACGCGAGCCATACAGTTGTTACAGTTGAGTATTGTGCGT
This sequence comes from Nasonovia ribisnigri, assembly GCA_027563435.1. NCBI lineage: Eukaryota > Metazoa > Arthropoda > Insecta > Hemiptera > Aphididae > Nasonovia > Nasonovia ribisnigri. Next base: position 36,547 of record JANEHU010001211.1, on the reverse strand, counting down.
ATATTATGACTGTAAAATCGTTCGATATTATATAGGTACCTCTACGTGGTTGATATGACGATATAAATTTATATTACAATTGTTTATTGAAAACTGAAATTTTAAATCTTAGTTTCTATACATCTACACAAGATGTTATGTTAGTATCATAGTAAATGTACTTTAAATTTTAAGCATTGAGGTAGTTGTATTACTACCTATATTAAACGCCTATAATTTTATATGAAATATATATATAATTCTAAGCGAAATTTCCCGACAAGTTATTTTTGATAATATTCGATATTATGGCAGTTTATATTTCTGAATTATATTATACCATACATAATAGTAATGTGTAGGTAATAATTAAAAGCACTGATCTAAATAATATACGGATAAGAAATGATATACAAAGAAAAAGTTTCTTGTTTCACACCGTCAACTGTGGAAACTCAGTAAAGGTTTGTCATTTTCCCTATTTTATAATAGTAAATGTCTATTTTGTTTACATATTTAACTAGTAGTAGGGTTTATTTATATAAATAATACTTATTTAATACCTAATAGTTAGACCAGTTAAAAGCGTTTTGTAGAGATTTTGTTAGTTTGGTTATCAGTATAAATAGGTAGCTGCAGACACCAATATTGTTATTATTAATATTTAATTTTATAATTATTTTCAACATATTAATTTTTTGTATCATGGTTGTGGTTCATTCGACTAAAATTTGTTCAGTATATTTAATAAATGATATAAAAACAAAAATTAAATACTGAAAATATTGCAGACTATTCAATCACCTTGAGGGCTTGAGGTAAATAATTGACGCACCCCCAAGTGTTTTAGACTGAAAGAGTTTTGTGCCTACATTATATACCTATATTGATTTCAGTTACATAGTAATATATAAAAAACGAATTATCTTTATTAAAGATCTATATAAATTATGGGGTTATTACAAATTGAAAATATTGTGACAAAAAATAGGAAAAATTTAGAAATATAACAAGAGGATTTTAATACAAATTTCACATTTAACTAAGTACTCAATTTCTATGAGTTTTTATTCCTTGTGGAGCGTGGAAACATTCGCAATAACTTGAACTCTCTCATAACGTCCCTCAAACAATATGTGCCGCCCTCGATGGTAATATAGGTAAGTACCGAATGTCTGCGATCGAGGCGTTAGTGTAATTAGGTTAGGCGCGGTCGTCTTACTTTCGCACAATACACATACCGCGCATGAGTCGCCCCTTCCCCACGCAACCCACTGATTTAGCAGCGTTGTCGGGGTCAGGTAAATAATCGAGTCCCAAACGATTGGGAACATAATCAATTATTATCAACCGGTAAATCGAGTCTGAGTGAATTAATACTTTGTATATTATATTATATTAAAAAGGTTACCTATAGTTTTTTTTTTACTAACATTCGGTTATATTGAGTAAATAATAATATCTATCATATTGATGGTTCCAAAACAAAGGTGGTTAAGAGGCAGCTTTCAAGGTTTTCAGGAGAGTTAAAGAACAATTTGTTGTAATTTTAATATTTATTTACATTTTTTTTTTTGATCAATACAATTTTTTCGTGAGGTAGGTACTTTACTTTTTATTTGTACGTCTTTTTTATATGAATAAACATTTTTATTGGCTTTTGATATCTAGGTGGATACGGAAATTGGAATACACCTGTTTAAGAATTTTGGCACTTATGCCCTAAATGTTTTTTTTACATAATTTATCTAATGCATTTATCATCTATTATATTATTTTAATATTACTATTATTTATGACCTATATTATAATATTATAATGCCTCATGTTCATCAAAATTATGTGTTGACAAATATTTTCTACAAAAAAAAATAATGGTTATTTCAACACTGATTGCCATACATCTAATATAATATTATTAATTATTTCATAATACGCGAATTCACGCATAACATATTATTAACATATACATATTGTATTTTTTGGCTGTATATTATATAGGTGCTATAAATTTTATAATCGCTGTTATAGGTTATTTTGATTATCGATCATTTTCTTAACGATTTCGAGTAGCCTATTTTGCATTACAGTTGCAATAATTTCAACCAAACATTAACAAATAAATTAATAGAATTTTGGGTATTCGTTTAGTATGTGACCTACCTGTATTACTGGGTTTAGTGTGTGACCTAAACGTGATAGAGAAACTTTAATTCCGATTATCGAAAAAGAAATATTGCCTGGTTCTATTATAATGTCAGATGAATGGAGAGCATAATCTTGTTTAAAAAATATAGGCTATGATCATAGAACAATAAACCATTCAAAAAATGTTGTTGATCCAACTACTGGAGCTCACACACAAGCAATTGAATGTTCATGGGGAGTATTAAAAACTAAAATCCTACGAAAAATGCATGGAACATCAGCTGAAATGTTGCCACGTAATTTAATTGAGGCATGGTATCGATCTATCAACAGGCAAGATACAATTTTTTTAAAATTTTTAAGCGATGTACAAAAAGTGTATTGCCAAACATAATTTAATTTTATGAATTTTTTTTATACTAATATGCCTAAACCTAAATATTTACCTAATTATATAATTTTTAATTATATCTATTTTTAAATTAATTTTGACTGATATTGTATATAATCCGTAATCTGTAATAATACAGTAGAACTTCCATATAACGGTCACCGAAGGGAATGTAAATAATGACCGCTTTTTAGAGGTGCCCGTCCTACAGAGGTAGGATAACACTAGGATAACACACGACGGGACCAAAAAAATTGACCGTTACATAGAGGTGACCGTCCTATAGAGCCATAGAGGTGACCGTTAACGGAAGTTTTACTGTAATATATTTTGACTGATATTGAATATAATCCGTAATCTGTAATAATAAAATAACGCCTAATTATATAATTTTTAATTTGAATGTTTTTAAATTAATTATCGGACCGGTAGGTCACGCATATAAAACGATCACCCTATACGGTAGGTCACGTGACCGGTAGGTCAAATACTAAACGAATACCGAATTTTGTTAACCGATTTTGTAGTGAAGTGATTAATGTTAAGAAGTGTTTTTTGACATAGATAGGTATTAGAATTTTTTCTCACTATACTTGTTCATTAGAATCACGATGACTAAAAACATATATATTAATATTATTAATTGTGTGATACCTATCAAGTTTTTTTTTGTGTTAGCAACTTCACTCTTTATATTATTTAGGTACTGGAGGTCGTGAATATTAATATTCGCTGGTTGCGGATTTACCTGGCGAAGAAGCGTTTCGGAGAAAACTATTTTTGTTTATATTAACTGTATATTATATATATATATATTACGATAAAACAATGAACCGGGCTTACACCACTCGGCCTAGGCGAATAAAACTGAAGTATAAGTACCTACTACTTAGGTGGAAAAGAAAAATCGAAATGTCGTTATGTACGCGAGAAAAAGTAATTAAATTACTCGGAGATACGATCAGCCGATGACCCTTGTTAATAAATTATTACCCACCTACTTTGTATAATTGCATATACATATATACATTCTAAGACGGAGAGTAGGTACCTACACACCACATCACTGACATGCCTCTAATCATAACCTGAATTTCGACAACGCAACGCGCACATCAGGTTCGCGTCATAAAACAACGCATAATAATATTATTATTATGTCCAACTATACCCATTCCCGTATACGTACCTATACTTTTTATATTAAAACGCGGGCGCGTACCTATAATATTACAATATATTATTTTATACGTGTTATATTCGTCCGTAGCGAAATGCGTGAGATTATTAAACACAATTGATTGCGCGCTCTGCCCAGGAATTATTACATCTCGCGCGAGAAACACAACCACGTACGAGTTGTAGGTACCTATATTATATTGTTGATGTAATAAAAGAGAAAAACATATTTTACAACCCGACCAACTGGTTTGTTGTGCAGGAAGGATTACGGCTACAAAAAATAATAATAATAATAATACACTGACAGGTATGGGTATACGGCGGTTCCGGCGAAATCCCATTGGTCGCAAGAAAGTGGTTATTATATTTTGTTAGGTATATTTTTGGTAAAAGCAACTTGGAGCGGCCAAGACGAAGACAGAGATGAGCAACCTCGACAGAAATAATTCCTCCAATTCGATCAGACGATGGTTATTTCTATTTTTTTTTTTTATTTCCTAGTCGTCCTAAATTCGCATACAATGTGCCACATACCTAACTCATACAGGGCACGCAGCTGATAGAGGTTTAAGAAATATTATTTAGTTAACATATAGGTACGTATTTACTGTTTATTTATTAAAAAGATTAAAATTACTTTAAAATGATTGTCCGTCGTTAAAAAAAAATCCCTAGAGTACAAGCGTAATAATATATTAATATATATATATTATGTATATAAGAGCTAGCCAGCCAGCCAGTCTGTCGACGAGATGCCATTGACCACTAACTTGACGTGTCATCGCCAATACCTTCGGGATATAGAATAGCAAGTCATGTGTCCGAGGACTATCAAATGATTTGATATACATTATCGAAAGTGTATAATAATGTATGTATATCTTAAAAACGAAATTTAATGATATTGCATACACATGAGATGCATATATTATACCAGCTAATTACATTTGGTTAGGTAATTGGGAAGTGAGAGAGGAGACACGCTCCATCTTCTATCTCTATATATTAAAATATATGCGCTTAGAAAAAATTACCTATCTAATCCGGTTTAACCCTTCTAGACCTGATAATCAGTGACTCTCTCCGCGAGATATATTGGACGGTGCCTGTATAAAAGGGCACAAGTCAATTTATAACCATTATACATGTCAAAATTAACAACAACCAAAAATTATATGTATATTATACAAAAAAATTTTAACGATTGTATATTACAATTCAAAATTTAAAAAATTTAACTAACAACGCTTGAAAAATTTAATTCCCAATAATATGTTGATTATTGGTCTTGGCAATTAGGTTATAATATAGGTAATAATAGGGGACACGTGTTATTTTTCGGGACGACGGCGGCGATCTTTCGTAATTTAATATATATATACAGCATATAATATTTATATATTATACATAATAATATAGTAAAAGGAGTGATCGGCGGGTAAATTCTCAATCAATGTACTGTAATAATTATAAGGTTACTGCGTTTAAGTACAGGGTCGTTCAGATTTACATCATGTAAAATTTGAACGACCTGCATGTACCTAAACCTAAACTATTCTGAAAAAATAATACTGACAAATTAATTTTGATTTAAATATTTTTAAATATCAAGTGCCACGTTTATACGCCGTGGTTTCGCGACTTAAACATCGATATGTTAGTTTATACTTTATATACTAGGTATATCCAGTAATTAGGGAGCCACAATAATTATATTATGTATTATATTTTTATTAGTTTTTAGCATATTTTGGTTTATATACTTACTTTTACTAAAGTAAAAAGAAAACACTAATATATTTGTTTTCGCGTTTCTTAAAAATCCGATAGCTATACAGCCTATGCATTGGGCAAGCTGAATGATTAATAACTTTTGTCAAGTTTCAAATATTCGGGGCGATCTTTTAAATTTAGTGTTAGTTAATATTATGTTTTGGTTAGTTTTTAGGTAAGTAGGTAGGTACTAGGTATAGATAATATACATACCTTTTCGCAGGCGAACAATACTGGAGCGGTGGCCAAGCCCAGTTTCAGATCGGCTGCCGTTGGTTTGCCCATAGCATCTTTGCTGGACACGAAGTCCAACAGGTCATCAACCAGCTGGAACGCCAGGCCTATGTTACGGCCGTACTCGAACGATACGTCAACCAATTGGTCGTCGGCGCCGGCCAACATCGCTTCCTGCGGAGTAAACAGCGACAAAATGAATAATAATAATAGTGAAAACTACAGAAAAGAATATTTTTATCTTCTTAGAATGTATATATACTTTATATTATCAGCGCGCGTGGTTTTTATTCAACCCCGTCATAACCAAAATAATTGACCAGACGAGGCTTTTTTTTATACAAGCAGCGATTTTATCTGAACAGTTCACATATAGACGAACTCGACCCTGTCGGTGTGTATATATACTAAATATATAGATGTAGGTTATACAGTCGTTAAGTGTATTAAGTATGTTTATATATATATATATGGCACAGGTGGCTCAACGATTTTATATTATGCTTGAATACACCGTGCAAAACGTGAAAATCGCTTCTCCGAGTCTTCCCGCAATAGCGTCTCGTGTTTTGAATAGAACAGTATTATAATAAGTACGCGTTCCGTTATTAGCATAGAACAATAAAATAATTTTGAAAGAAAGAAACAAAGTCCTACGGAGATTTCGTAATGTAACGTTTTCGATCTTCATTATAGGTATACGTTTATAAATGATAGTATCGCTGGTACCTATACATACATTGATACATACACATTAAACATCATAAAAATATATTACATTTATATATTATATATGTTATGCACTTGAGCGAGACGTTTCGTAAACTGAAGCTGCACAGCACCTATTATACCTAATAACAATTATAAATTATAATGTACCTATATAGGTAATATATATATTATAATTTTAATACATTACCAGTAGGTACGCCTACATAATAATATGTAAAGTTATTAATTAAGGATGAACGAGCGTATACCCACTGAAGGGATCACATCCGAGGAATTCACCAGTTATAACACAATATGATAATAATTTAGGTATGTCCAGAGAATTTATATCATATAAGATGTTTTAATTAATACACGTGGTAATTGTATACGCATATATATACTAATAGCACAATGCGGCAATTAAAGGTAGGGTGTACCTGCCGCCGCCGCCGTCACTGCGGTATGTACACGCAAAGTAAATTTCGCTTTATTTCGTAATGTACGACGACGTATATTTAATAATTAATAACTAACGATCAATGATAAAATCATATACTTATTACTCATTATTTTATACACACAACATTACATATATATACGCACTGCGTTCATCATTCAATTCTACAGGTACTATAGGTACAATATTTTTTGAACACCTACGTAACACCGCGTTTGCATAATATCATATATTATGTATATACTATTACGAGCATTTAATATTGTATATTTCAAATAAATATCGTAGAACAAGTATTTTTTTATTTACTTTTGCAGCGTCCAATGCATACCTATTATAGTTTTACCGGACATTGTTACGACGAGTCACAACTCGACAAAAACAAATTATTTCGGCCCAGTTTTACCGTCTACGTGGTCTATATATTCCTTCAACAGGTCCTTGAGGTTCAGCCAGGCGTTTAAAAGAAATGAAATTTGAAACGTTCGTTAAACGCAAGAGAGTATAGCGAAAATGAATACGTAATGCGTAATTGTTTTACACAGCGTTTACATACACAGCCGGATATGTATAAACGACGATGCGAATGGGAAATAAATGGTGTGCAAAATACTTGATACGCTTCCGAGGATTTATTCAATGTCCATCCCGAATTCGGACCATACCGTGGCAATGAGTTTTATTAATAAGGCCAAGTCCGACTGGAACATTGTACACATATATAACATAATAATTATTGTACTGCAGGAGCTGCTGCTGTTAATTTATGAACAACATAATATCAGGATAATATACGCTAAAGCGGCTTTTGGTATAAAGAACGAATACTAGAAAATTGGTTTTTAATAATAATAATAACAATAATAGTATAATAATAAATATATAAGGTGATATTTTATAAATGTAGGACTCGATTATATCATATTATTAGATACTTTCAAACTAATCGACTGTTATAGGTCTAGTAAAATATTTTTTTTTTGGTTTTTTTTTTAAATTTTCAAATTAATCTACTTATATAATATTAGGCCTGTGTAATATGCTTCGACCAATGCTTGAATATGAACACAAATAAATATCCAATTACAAATGAATAGTTAACTGATACTATAGTTAAAAATATTATAAGAGAAGGGGTATTATAGGTTAAACAATTTACATAAACGGGTTCGTTGTAATTATAAATAATATTAACAGTTTAATTATAATTTATGACGAATGTCCCAGACTATATAATTTATGCGCATATCAATAAAAAAAATAAAAACCCTTTTTACTTGGTCCTTATTTTACAATATATTATGTACTTATTGTACCTATATATATCGAGTTATATAATTTTGTACTCACAGCTTTAACTGAATTGGCTATGAGGCTGGCCGTTTTTCTGTATGTTTTTGTTAAATAATGAGCAAATCTTTCGTTCTCAGTCTCCTTAGAGCCGAGCTGCATGAACTCTCCTTGAACCAAGTCAGTGATGATCTGTAAAGTTTTCAATTTGTGCCGTTTTTCGATACTGTATAGGATATTTTTCAAGTTTGGTTTAATATTAACATTAACAAGATTACACGTACTTGGCTAAGCGTGATTGTGACGTCATTGTGGTTAAGCCGGGCGATCATCATAGACGTTACTGCCAATATATAATCACCAGCCATGGCAACCTGAAAAGTTTAAGTACAAAACAGTTACAACATTTGTTAACAAATATATAATTATTATTGTTAACATGACGATAAAAAATACCATAATATTATTATAATGCATAGTAATCAGTAATATATTACCTTCAAAAAAAAAAACATATAGCCACACAACATAACATCATAAGACATCGATCGAATGCATTAATATAATTCATAATTATACTAATATATTAATATATATCTTTTAATAAAATCACCAGAATTATTATTACAAATTATAGAATAGGTAGCAATTTATGGTTTTTGGAGGATTTATAATATTCTCAATATAGTTAACTTAGTTCGAATCATATAATTATTATCCAACAATAGGATTTTGAGTTGAAAAACACGTCAACTCACGTATTGTGTTAAACAATATTTAGTTATCTGAATAGAGATTAAAATCATCACTTAGTATTAAAAATAATTTTAAAAAAATACTACGTTTGACATTAGGTATACTCGAGATAATTAACACGTGTACAATATTTCTGAAAATATGCGATGAAGTCCATATAATTCGTCGTAAAATTAAATTATCAATTGTTTCTGAGATTCTATCTATATAAAATACGGTTTTAATTAATCTTCATTAAACATTTTAATGGCAAATAAAATATTTCGATGGGTTAAGTCCGTTAAGAGTTTTATATTATATTGTATAGTTTAAAATGAAGAGGACAGCAGATCGATTATTAACGTCCGATGAGTTTTAGATATAAAAAATGTGCATCAATGGACAGTTAACACCAAAATATACTTTCACTATAATAATTATAGTATGTATGGCCATTATACTTAGATTAGATGAATCAGATGTATACTTTACTCTTTTCAGAGAGAGACTGAAAAAATAAAATAAATACGTATTATTTTCCATTGATTGATCTACGTCGCGGAGGCAGTAGGAGTTGCCTAACTTGAGCGCCCGGTTACGCCTCCGAAGTGACCGTGTAATTATGACCCTTGGTCGAAGGATAATGACACAATAATATGATGGCCAGACAGAAACATATTATATATATTACATGACTGATGAAATCATTTGAGTATATCTTATGTAAATATCTACAATATAGCCTAAAAGATAAAATTTAAATATTTGAAATGTTATTCGTGAAACGTTCAGTTATATTAACGTGAAATTTATAAGACAAGAATAAAAACCTAACCTAACCTAACTTTTATTTATTTTTTTTTTTGAAAAAAGTTTATAATACAATGATGCGTTATAAAAAATCATTACGAAATTTTTCCTGAAAATATTATGTTCTGAGGTTCTAAGGTCAATTTAGCTCAAAGATTCCTCTAAAAACCAAAATTATGTTTGAAGAAAATATAATTAAATATTCATTAAAAAGTTACCATCTGTGCATAATATCACAATAATTAATACTCTAATTATATACCTATATAGGCAGGCCGCCCACATAATATTTTGGGCCCCTGTACTAAATGTGTTTGGGGGTGTCCTTAACAAAATTACCAAAAAAAAGCAACCCATTAAAAGCGATATAGGTGTTCCTACATGGTTTCTAGGTAATAAATGGTTAATCCACAGCTTAAAATAACAAAATTACTATAAAGTAAATATTTCTATAAAAATTTCAAAAATTACAAATACATTTCAACGGGCCTCTATATTCCAGGTCCAACAGCACCCACTCCCTAGTGGGAGCTCTGGCCATAGGTAGGAAAATTAACGATTAATATTTTACGTGACCGATTATTATTACCTAATAGCTATGAACTATAATAACACTAGTCTAGTACACAAATGCAAATACAATTAAAATAAATAAAATATTAGTATAAAATGTCTAATGATCATTTCTTTATTAAGTATACATTATAGTGGATTTTTTTTTTCATAATTCCAAAACACACATTAGGAAACTCAATGTTATTTTCTATTCAATACGTAGAAAATGTTCAAATGTCATAATAATAACATTGGTTTACGCCATCAAGCTGTACATGTTAAGTATAAATTAATTAAATATAAAACAAACAAACTTTCTCGTGTAGTTTCTCCCCAAAAATGTAGTGTTATTTAGTCTAGTTACTATTTAGTTGAGCAATAAATAATAATATTTTATTGTTTAAAGTGTGGATTTCACATGTACATTTTAAACATAACACATCTACTTATTTATTTAAAGTCGTTAATTATAAATCAACATTGTATACTATATTGTAAGTACCTATACAAACGAGAATTTTACTAGACATTTGATTATAATGTTTATACAGTTTCAAGAAATTAGTTATGTAAATAACAACCACAGACTAATATAGAAACAACATATTTGTTTAAAATAAATACGGCAATACATATAAGTACTATGCTATATGTCATTAATACTTAGTAAACAATGGAGTGGTTAAGAAACTATCCAATAAAATTTATTTCATAATACTAGGTGAAAAAAAATAAAAAAAATAATTAAAGGACCGCAATAATTTAAAACTTTGAACTCTAAATCATTTAAAGTGTTTAATACTACACATTTAAATGCAAGGTTTTTTAGTGAAATATTAAATTTCGTAATATTTTTAATTTAGAGACATTACCCTGTATAAACAATATATATTTATATAAAATATTCCATAAATTTTCCATAATAATTTAAGTATAAAACGGTTCAGTCAAATTAATCAAACTTTATGGTTTGGTATTATTAGTCGAGAGTATATATTATAACAATTGCTACACATACGAATTATAAACTGAAAACTTTAATAGGTAGTTTTTATAGAGGTGCAATTTCAGATCTTGGTTAAAATTTTGGCTGCGAAATACTCTAATTCCTAGTTCCATTTATACTGCAGAGTGCAGACTTAAGTTTTTAACTGCACGCTTGCCGACGCTAATTTATTATAATAATATAACGCATACACTATTTACGGAAGTAAGATAAAGTTCACATGGCAATAAATGCTGGAAGACGACTGATTTCTATATTTTTTTATGGTGGCTTTATGTCAAATAATATACATGTAAGACGCAGTATTCACTATCTTGCCTATAACAAAAGAAGGCCATGATCATCTCAGTAGGTAGGTAACTACATAGTAGTTTACTATATAATTTGTATGTCGCGAAGTCAAACGATAAAATTTATAGATATTTTGTCAATGACTCCGGGGTATATTTTGTGCACACGTTGAACATCCGAAATGAAATGAAATAATTATACATGATGTTCTGTATGTCTGTATGGAACGCGTGAGTTTCCGACGAGTGTATAGTATATACTATATACGTTTACTCATTAATAATTGATTCACCCGTCAAAGCTTTGAAACGACTGACATAGATTTGTACTCAGGTACGAAGCCGAAAAACCTTGGATATCCAAAGCCAATGTAAATAATATAATAATATTCGTTTACTTTCGCCCATCGGACATTAGGTATCGTCGTATATAATTTCGCAAACTCGTGATATAGCTGTATTGGACGGGAGAACAAATCAAAATGGAAAGAGACGCACAATATTGTATTACGCAATCTACTCAAAAAAATAAATACGTTTGTATACCTTATATATAATATATATATACACACATTAATCCGAATAATTTATGAGTAAAGCGTCGTTTCTTAGTCATGTCAAGGTCGAATGATTTTTCGAAAAGAAAGAAACGTAAAACGCCAGTCCAGGGCCCGAGGGGAGGTGTGCTTAAGGAAAAAATATACACTCATCGCACGCACATATTATACAGCAGTCCGTGGTTGCATAATTCGGTCGGATGTGAAAAGAAACAGCATTCCAGCAGATAGCATGTATAAGGAGACGATAGTAAAGGTGTGTCTTGTAGGCAACAGGATACCCGACGGATGCGATGACCAACCAATCGATAGAAGCGCAGCCTTGTGTCCGGTCAAGGACGGACGCTGGTCGGTTATACACGTGGACATTCGAACGTTCACCTGACGACGCCCGACGGACCCGAGAGGGTTGTATATACTTGTATAGGTATTTGGTAGTTTATGTGTACATAAATAATGTCATTGCTCATAAGTATTTATCAATGATAATCAATGATAATATGAAAAAATAAATTTTAGGTACCTATATTAAAAATTAGATGGGAAAAACATGCTTAATTATCCAAAACCTAACAATTAATAGTTAATTAAATTACTTCAAGAACACAAAAACGATTTTATTACATAGTATATAATTATTGTTCATAGGTGATTGAATTTGATTTAAATGTTTAGAAGATAATTTAACAGGAATAGCAAAGATGGTAATTTTAAAAACCAAATAAATTGTAAAATACTATAATACAAGTCATGTTTTATGTACCTATATTATAAACCAAATATTTAATAACTTTAAAAAATAATTATCGGTTCGAAGTTTATCGTTCGACTGAAACATTTCAAAAAATACCTAAGAAGCAAGTATAATAAATAATTTATTGATGAGATTTATAGATTTTTTTATTAACTGCTGAGTACTGATATTAATTTTAAATTTAATTAACTTCGTTTTAAGCAGTGTATTATTATTTTCCTTTTTACCTAAATTTAAGAATAAACAATTATATTTTAACAGATACGGTAATGAACAGAGTTCAGTTCCGAAAAAATGTACTTCAATATATCATTACACATAAATGCATACAGAGCACTTTAAAGATATATATATACAATTATTACAAAGAAGTATTCAATATTACTATTATCAGGAGTAATTTTTTTAGTTACCAAAGTGTTAATTATAGGTAGATATAACATTGTACTATATGGAATATTATGCTCAATGAACAGCGACGGGCTATTACACTATCAATACATAATTTAGTCGAATACATACTCAAACAGTACAAGACAAATATATAATACTCAGCGACTCACTTATAGTAGTAGCCTTAAAATAATTAAAACAAACCTATCTAGTATAATAAATCTCATTCAAGAAAAAAACATTTTCTTTTTAAGGGTACTCGGACTCGGAGCAGTATTATCAGAAACGAACAATTCGATCAAAGAAGCGTACCAACTTCAACAGACAAAAGGTTTTTTTTAAATATTAATACATATGATGACAAAAAAATCATATGTACAAATTAAACTTAACGACAGATAAAAAAAACTAAATACAAAATAAAATAAAATAAAATAAAAAACAGTATAATATAAATATGGTACAACCCAGAGCTTAAAATAAAAGAAAAATACGATGGAAAATTTTCTACCCTCAAGGACACACATTTTTTTCCAATAACCTATGGCCAAACAAGAACTCCACAAATGTGAAACATGTGGAGTCAAATATATCTTCTTTCAGGCGCATTATCACTGAATGTCGTAAATACGTGGAAACAAGATAAACATAACATAACTCATTTTTGGACAGGCACGGTGTGCGGACTTCTTGGCTAACATTAATACATTGATGTCTTTTAAAAAATCGAGTATTTATTATTTAATGTAGCCTAATGTATGTTAATATTAACACAATACTGTAAAAATAAAAATAGAAAAACATTTCTAAATAATTGTATACTAATGGCTACTAATAATATAGTATTTCGTCATCACCGAATTTCATAACATTTTAAATTTTAAATACAATTGCATTACCCCAAATTATTTTGTCTTGTCGTGACCCAGTCAAAAACAAAATAGAAAAAGCTTATAAAGACCACAAAATGATTTATGATGTTATATTATGTAGCAACGTTGACAGATATACACTTTACTAATCTAAATTGACGTAGTATAATAATAATTGTGAAACAAAAGTAATTCAAAGAAATATAAAGAATAGAAGACACTAGGACACTACCAAAAGAATATTTGGTATGCAGACAATATACGCGTATTACTTATTTAAATCATATTTCAAAATAGCATTCGAGAATTGAGGAGTGTTACCCTGTTACATTCAAATAATTTATATTATAATCACACATTTTTCATCATTTTTCTAATTCAATTGTTAGTATCCAAATAAACAAATATCAACATTTTTATACAGCTGGTTAAAGTTCCTAAATAATTCTAAAACTTTGTTAAACTTTATACCGAATTATGACACAAATTTCGAGTGTCGAATGAAATCGATTTGTATTCAATGATACGGAACAACTCAATATTGGTAAAGATGAACGTATTATTTTGATAGAAAACTAATGAGTAATAGCCTACTTGTTTTTAAATGTGACTAACTTTTTTCATACATAGGTACCAACTAATAAGTTATCAATTATTTATTGTATGTAATGGCGTTCATTCAATATTTGCGAATTTATACTGGAACAAACAAACCACAGACATAACGAAGCCAACCACTACTTTTTTTTTATTTTAAATAACAGCGTCTTTATAGTTAGCTATTCCATTTTATAATATGGTCAAAATTATTAACAGTAAATTTTTACAAAAAAATTTTATGCCTGGAAATATGTCCAAGTTGTTTTATTGAGTTTTATAAGCATATAAACAAAAAACGCATCAGTATTTTATAACTAGAAAGTCGGTTCATCTTGTGCCAATACAATAATTAAATTACAGGTGAAAGCAATCTATGTTTAATATTTTGAGGTAGGAATAAATTTTTGCAAGTGTGCCTCGGGTTGAACTTGGGTGTGTCATTTTGGAGGGTTTCGACTGCATTCCGATGCCCTTCTCTAATAATTTCACTAAAGGTCACATGATCATTCTGGGTCAATGGGTTGTAGGGGTTATAATAATAGATTTCATTTATGCTTTTTCACAATCATAAAAAAGTAGGGAGTAACGTCATACCAAATTTAATTCTGTATTTGCAGTTAAATATTTTAAAAATATACTCTCGAAAGGAAAATAACGCCTGCAATGTATATAGCTGAATATTATAATATGTTAATATACTAATAGGTTTGTTAGGTACATGTCTACAAAAGCTGGGAAAACTAAATATTATTTGTCTTGCCTTGGCAATATATTAACAATTATAGTATTTATTTATTCACAATGTTCATTTTTAGGTGCAAGAATAGCATTTGTGAAAAAATAGCTGATACATTTTCTAAATTAAAAATAATATCTCCAAATACGTCTTTTATTATATCACTTGATAATAATAATGGTTTTATTTCAATTAAATATTCGCCGGTGTCATGATTTATTACTGTGTATTCGCCACACAAAATTATTGGAATTGGAGTTTTTATTAGAAAATGCCGCAGACGACGACGCAGCAGTGCTGCTATAGACCTAAGAGTAGTGGGGGGATGAAAGGTAAGTGTGTTCGCACGGCAAGCAACGCACGTCGCTACGCAATTACACGGAAAACTCAATATTTCCAAAAACAATTTAATTCATACATTTTTGGAATTTTCTCATTGGATCGCTCATCTATACACTGGGTAGTTACGTTTGAAAAAAAAACTATGATAATCGGTCCAGTAGAACTTCAGATATAGATATCCAAAGAAATCGCCTCACGTTTTAATATATAAAGATAATTATTCGTTTAAAATGTAATATAATAATAAAAAGTTATTTTAAATGAAATATATTTTTATATAACAATCAAAATATTAGTTATGAAACAATGACATTGTTAGATAATCACAACGTGATTCTGAATGTGGGATCTAATTACAATAATTCCATATGATAAGTGATAAACGGTCCAATGAAAATGTGACAGAATAATAAAATACCCATGAGGTTATGTGAATGCAGAAACGTATTTTCTAAACAATGTCTAAAGGTTTACGGATGAAACGATGTTTACTCAATGTGAATTTTGTTGTCTATTGTGTTCGATGACTATGTCAAACCCATCGTGTATTTAAGTTAGTTGAAATTAATGACGGAACAAATTAGGAAATAATAAAAAAATTGTAATATTAATATAGCATATAATTTTGCGTGTGTAATGAAGGTATATTGTTTAATAGTTTAATTTGCTTACAGTTTACGATGATAAACATTCTAAGTAGTCTCAAGCCAAATAATATTATACAGTCATTCAATATCAGCGTATTACATTATAATTAATAATGTCTATAAAAATGGTATACCATAATAATATGTACCTACCTATGTGCATTAGACATGAGTGTCAGCCGTCTGCTAGCATAACCTTTGATCTCCTAAGCATTTATGATATTATTATGTTTAAACTATCAAAATATATAAGTGTACCATACCTTCAATGTTTATTGGTTTATTTACACTTAATTTAAGTGACACATTATAAATATTTATTATATTAAATTATTTAGCAAAATATTATGAACAATAACTGAATTACCTATATAGGTATACCATTATTTTTCCATTTACTATTTGGATCTTTTGACATTAATTATTATACTCATATACTATATAATTGTAAAAAAATGGGCCCCAATAGCGTTTAATGAAAGTAGTTTATCACTTATACATCATATATTAAATGTACATTTATGTACCTACAGAAATTATTTCATTGGCAACAACGTACTCAGCTTATATTATGTGTCTATGAAAAAATCCCGTGATGTGAATATAAATTTATTAGAAATTGTTGGGGACCTCATCATGATATATTGAAAGAAAATGTATGACAATATTTAATCCATATTTAAAATGATTTCGTCATTGTTAAAGCCATGGCTTATATCAAAATTAAAACCATAATTTCCATTCGGCACACAAAGATGATTTTTTTATTCAGCAACTGCATTTTACCTGTTTGTATTTAATTTTAATAGTTGACATAGGTTTTATTTAGTACTTTAGGATTAATTGTTTATAGAAATTTGAAATGGAAAAATTTATTGAATATATTCAATGAAATAAGAACAACTACATAGGATATTGATCTTATAACATCCGTTATTCTAGTAAAAATATTTCAAGGTAATTGACGTTGAAAAAAAAAATAATGTTATTTAAAAAGAAATTAAAAAAGTGAAAAAATTTCAGCCCGGTATTTGTACGTAACCACTAACATTTACAACATTTTAAAATAGTATTTATCGTCTAATCGTCAAATCGACGATTTGAAGTAGGTATCTCGTTTAATGTTAAAACTAGTAAAATATTTAAACGGTCAATAACGTCTCGCTCTCACCGTTACTTACGACAGCCCTTCTTGTTATATCTACTATAATTTATATGGAAACCGGATCTTTGCCTGTTCGGTTCCCGGGAGTTTTGTCACAAATATAATGTTCAAGAATCAATCGGACTCTCTAAATTTGGACGACAGTGCAAGCCTCAAAGTATTATTTATTAAAGTGTGTTTATATATAAATATATATAGATAACAAATTTGTTGTTTACACATTGCGTGAAAGGTCTTCCGGAACAAACGTCTAATTGTGAAACACACACGACGCATATTCCTAACTATACAGGCTGCCTACGCACGCATTGAACTTTCTCTATACGTTGCCACCGACACACAAAACGCACATACAGGGCCAAGAATAATATTATATTATATCGTACGATATTCTTCGAGAAGAGGGGAAAAAATAATGAGAAACAGGGAGATAGAGAACATAACACAATTTTTTCCTACTGACAACTGATAAGTCGTAATAATAATAAATTCAAGACTGCAGTGCCGACAGTCCTGTTGATGCACAAAAAGAATTTTCTGTATATACCTATTATAATTTCAAAGATATTATATTCGGATGATGCAACTTGCGACAATGTACCATTCACGCGCCAACGATACGCAGCTATAATAGTGACTACTACAGTGCGTCAACCGGCGGTCGACCTTGCCCTTTATCGCGTGGAAGACGTTACATGTTGGCCACGGGTCAAACTTGTCCGGTTGACATTTTCGATTTTTTTTCCCAATATCTCTCTCACTCTCTCTCATTCTGCGTTTTCCCATAGAGCTCGACAAGTTCAGATAATCGTAGTGGCGACGAGTACTTGACTACATAATTTATATACATATTTATTCTTACCGCGACGACCGTCGTTTACGGTATACTATATTAACGAGATATGAAAAAAAAACAACAAAGTACAGACATCCTGCACGCGACTTTCTTATAAAGACCGCTTTCGAGACCTGTGTGCGTTTGTCGGGTTGCTCGAGTGAAATTGATCGATACCCGCGTGCGCGGTATTCCGCGACCAGACATCTCCGCCGCAGTGGCTCGAAGTGCGCGTAATAAGTGGGTCTCCGCGCGTACCTACCTATATCTTATTGTACCTGTCTATCTGCCTGCCTATATTATACAGTGAAAGTATAAACCTACGGTGCCAAACCTTATTCATTCATCGATGTATCGGTCTTAGCCGGGTCGGTTAATGGTCACCGGCGCCGCGTCGGATTTAATTACCATCATCTGACTGTGATATACCACCTATACATTATAATAATATAGTCTTCGTTGTTGTTGTTAGAGGTATAATAATCATAATTGTCGACACTTGTCACCAATACTTGACGATTATGCACACCATACCTAACTTATTACATGCTATATTGGACACGACCCGACCGCGGTGCATCATTTTTTTTTTTTTTTTGTTACAGTAGGTACATGTCTTTTTATGACTGTGCGTTATCGATAATCACCTCACGTGTGTTTTTAAAAATGTATAATAATATATTCTAAAACACTATTTAAGAACTATTATAAACGATGGATATTTCGAAAAAATAACAATATAAAATAAAACAGCAAAATAATTATAATACAATATCAATTGTTTGTTTGTAGAATAATATGATATACATATCAAGGTTTTATAATAGCTTAACTTCTTATAACGCATGAAAGTTTAGCAGTGGACAGAATTGAATTAACCAAATCATATACCCAATACTAATTGATCATATAATTACTCTTTTGGTTCGAACGTCACATTATACAATTTTAAGACTTTCATAAATTTTTACTACATAAGTCTAGTAAAATTACAGTTTTTCACCATTTGTTTACCACATAGTAACATTTTTAACGAGTAATAATAATATTATGTTAATATGCGACCTCTTCTTAGTTGTAAATGGAGTATATAATATAATATGTATAGGTGACAGTAATATAATAGGTACTTCAAAAGATTTTTAAAATGTTCTACTTATATGCGAGTATAAGACGAGCAATTTTGTTTGTATTATTTTGCGGTAAAACTATATAACGGATACAAGAGGTCAAGGTCAGTAGTATGGTATATCATCAGTACTACACATTGATATTTATGAGATACAATCCCAGTTGAATAACGGAGGCATGGAATTATATACAGGTATACGGGAATAAATTATTTAAAAAAATATAGGATGAATTATACAGCTGTGGTTTTTTAACTTAATTATAATTTATAATAACATTACATTATTATAAGTTATATTTAAAGAAATAAATAACACAACTCTATATCCATCAAAAATTGTTGAGTATAAGATACTTCAACATGATTATTTCGAATTGACAAAATTATTAGGATTCGAAGTTGTACAGTATTAAAAAAAAAGACGATTTTCTTTGAATTCTAACTTCGTCACTATACATGACTGAGGTCATCACGTGAGGTAATTGATACTCTTTAGAGCTACGATCAAGGTCTAACAATTTTTTTAATGGGCTAGAAAGGTACTTACTTTCAAATTACCATATATATATATATATACATATACCACGTGTCCGCGAAATCTGGGTACACTTTAAAACCTACTTCGAAAAATATTCTGCTTTGGAATATAGAATTAACGACTTAAAACTATGAAAAAAAAAATGTGTATAAACGTTAATAATTTTTGAAGTCATGAGTTTATTTCGATAAAATAATCACCAAGTATGAGGTAAAGTAAAAACAGTCTTATTTATTATTAGGTATACAAAGTATATACGTTAGCCAAAATTAATACTTAAGTATAAAATAGTTCCTACTAACTATCTTTTTTTTAGTAAGAATACTGATAAATGCTTGTCTGTAAATATATTTAATCTTTATTTTATACATTAATAGCTTATATGAGGTAGGTAAGGAATTATAATTATAGGTTAGGTTACTTATTGAAAATATTTGAAACGCAAGATGACTATATTTTTTTCCGTTTTTGACAGTTACCTATAGAATACAGACATTTTCAAAACATCGATCTGCAGATAAATAACACTTAAGGTTTTCTAGTCTGCAGACGCGAATCGATAAAAACTGGAAGTTAAATCGAAATCATTTTTATAATTTAATTTAATATATATGATTACGATTCAATATTTGATATTTATACTTTGGTAAAATGTAGTAAAGATAAAGAATATTAATTTAAACGCCGATACTCAGGTTAATTGATAAAAAATGTGTGTTACTTACTTTTTTGTGACTCCAAAGTGCGTTTACACTCGGCTTTCCCCGTCGAAAGTCTGATTGATCAATGACATCATCGTGAATTAGGGATGCAGAATGGATCATTTCCGCAATCATAGCTACTTCCCTTTGTTTTTTGTCCAAACCACTGTAACCGTAAGAATACTATAAGTATACAATATAAAGACATTTTTTTACAAGTAAATGTATTAAATTAGTAAACGTGTCTATTAAGACATCAACAACATTTAATTTAAGTTTAAGATTTTCAAAAAAAGTTAAAACCATTACAATTGTTAATGTATAATTTAAAAAAAATATAATTAATGAGTACTCAGGTTAATTCATAAAATATATAACACATCATATTAGATTTGTGTTTAAAGTAGGATCAAATACCTACTATAAATGACAATATACGCTACTCGGTCAAATAGAAGTCCCTATCTCACCCCCACTTCCACTACAAATACCAAGTGATTACCTATAGTCACTGCGGTTTTTTTTATATGAACTGTCTATGTACAATATTGACAATTTCCTATTTAAAAAATACACGTTAATTAGAAACAATTAATGATTATTATTTATCACTTAATTAGATACGATAATTTAAATAATTATTTGTTACATAAGAGGGTTAACATACTCAACTTATATTATACACAATATTGGATAGGCATCCAATTTGGATTCTTATCATTGAGTGTCGCGTAATTTACAATATTTGGTAGGATTTAGTAATAGTATACCTATTAGTAGATATATATGCCCCATGATTACATTTTTCAAAGTATAGGAATTGTTTTTTTTATAATTTGTTTGCATATTTTGTGTTATAAGTATATTTTATCAAAGTCAATGAAACCAAATTGTTTCCACTTAAATTTTGGATACAAAAATGTGTACATAATAAGACTTGCACGACAAGAATGTAAGACATCTAGGTTACATGAACCATAACCAGTTTTGATATTCTTGATATCTTCCTGCGTAAGTATATATGTCAACCAGTTGTACAGTTCTATCTGTATAAACATAATTTGATCTACTTTTTGTTCACGTTTTTACTATCACGGCAAATAAGAATTTGAGGTATCATTTTCATTATTGTTAATAAAATAAAATGTGCCAATTTACTTATTGTTCATGTGGTAATTTATGGCATGAGCCATCAGGATAGCCACCATAGGCCTAAGGGCTTTTCCTTGCCCATCGAAGTAATATGTAGCTATCGTCCGTAGCTCATCTTGATTAGTGTTCAATTCTAGTTCCTGGATAATAAATCACAAAAATTATTTTATAAAATTAATATTTATCGATTATTATTATTAAGACTTTTAAACACATTAAATACAGATAATTTTAGGCAAGTATATAAAATGTACTTATATACATAAACAATAAACATATATCTATAGGTAATATATTATATATTTATAAACAACGGCGACTAATTCTCCATTATATAATTTAACGTGGAATGTGAGGAATTATTAGTAACACGGTCAAAACTATACAAACTTATAATTACTATTAATATAAACAAAAATAAGTGAAAGTTTTTTTTATACATATATATTATATTAAATTCTATCATAATAGATGTGCCCAACCTCTAAAATATTTATCGAATATTTATTTATATGATTGAATTATGTTCAAAATTAAACGATCAATATATTAGAGTTATATGATGTTGCATAATATTAAAACTAAAATTTGGCATTCATTTCTAATAGTTAAATAAAAATAATTTTCATGTAAAAGATATTGTTCTATATTTAATAACTTTTATAGAATCAATTTTTATTTTAAGTTTTTCAATGATGCTGTATAATTAATTATATTTAGTCTCAAAATACCTTAAGTAGTATATTTATCTTTACTCTCCGGTCTTACAACAAGTATAGTATTAAAATATCACAAACCCGTGTGATGTCTGTGTATACATCTCTGAGGTCGTCATCTAACAGTCTGTATGGGTCGATAGAAGACAGTGAATCTGTATCTGTGTCTTGTAAAGTAGTAAAACGTCGACAGTGATTCCTCTGGTGATCTGATCTCATTCGGTTTGACTGTTTCTATTTAAAAAAATAATTGTTAATTGTTAATTTTTTTTGTTTTCGAAAAAATATTAGTTAATATTTGTAATGCCCATTTATTTGGAGATATGTAGTCACTATTCAAATGCGAATGTACTTCTATTTTTTAATAACCATACGACCGGTTTTTTATCACATATATATGTAATATGATGTATATACTTTCCATCCTGCAGGCATTTGGCCCCCTCATCATCGTCATGGGTATGTGGGACACGACCGAAATACATATTATTAATCGCATCGAAATTTCAATCCCAGGGGAACTAGGGTTTATGTATCAGTGTTGTTAACACATACAATTGTTTTATTTTTTGGAATTTGAAAAATACACCATTTTTTTTTTAATAAATCGTATATGTTCATAAAACATTATACTACCTATATAAGTAGGTATACAACATATTAATACAACAGATTTAGATATGATTTAACTTTTACAGATATTATAATGTTGAAATATAAATTATAAAAAATGAAGCTCCAGTTCAAAATTAAAGGTTTAAACTAGACATTGATTTAGAAATTTCTAGAGAATATTCTTTTCATAATACCTAATAAGGTAGTTGGTTATTTTATGCTGAAGGGCATAAATACTCATTTTTATGATGAAAAGTTCAATATCTATCTGAGCTGTTCTTCTTTGATCTTTTTTTATTTTCTGTGCGAAGATCATAACTATATCGTAATTATTAAGACGCAGGTGGCTTATAACTAATATTATATAAAATATAAATTCAAAACCCTAAAAAATTCCAGTTATGCAATTTTATACGAAACACTGAATATTATTTAATACGTAGTTCAAATTACTCGTAACGATATTAGCTGGATTGAATTAATGCTAAGCACACCCGTGTGCTACTTAAGCATTACATATTATTATACGTCAAATACGAAGAAAATAAATATATTAAGCGTAGAACAAGACCGGTTATCTAGTTTGGTATTTATTTAGACTTACAGGTTTCTATTATAGGTGTATATATTGAAATAAGAAAGTGAGCTCTTCTGCATTTTAACTTAGTCTTTAGTTAATCTAAATTAAAAACACGTTTAAATACAGGCGTTTATATTTGTATTTCAACATAAAAAAACGAGATTTTTAGTTTGCACCTCCAAAAAGCTAATATACTGTTAATATTAGTACTCATTATTATACTCGCATATAATAATCACAACGTTTATAATTTTGATATTTATTGCAGCGGCCGTTCGTCGTATTAGTGGTTTTCTGGCACTTAGCTTTGTAAATATTTCAATACCATTGATACGAGCAAACATTAAATTTGAGATACTACAAAGTCATATAAGCTCTATATTTTTTTTCAGGTAAAAAACTACTTGAAAATACCTAACACATAGGTATTTACTAGAAAATGTAATATTTCTATTATGATAACATTTTTTACGTAATACAAGTTTCAAACAAATATTGATGTGCGTATTATTTAAAAGATACCACAAAATATATTATTCTTTGATCTGTATAACAATCCAAATATACCCGTATATATTTATATATATATTTCCACTATGACAGGGTGTCGTGAGGGATGCACAGAAGTACCGATTTTCGTCGTACCACGGTGTGTTCTTTTGATGGACGAGTATAAGTACTATACTACCAGTCAAGTTCTATTTCAAATCTATAGACATACTTTTTAAGACTGAGACTATTTGACTTCTACAAGTAAGCTTTCAACCAGAAAAAAAACCAAAAGTATATAACTAGTAAAACCAATAATAGCCTTACCTATAGTCTCAGCTTTACTCCACATTAAAAATCGACAGATCATAAAATATCGCTAATTAAAATGTACCTACTAATCAAAAATGTATTTAAAACTACTAAACAATTTAATCATAGCAAAATGAGATTCTATAATTTACATTTAAATTTAAAAGTTTACTTTCTTAAAATATATAATATTTTAAAACGCATTTTCGCGCTTTCTAACGCCGTATCAGGCAATAATCGGTGCATGTCCGGATATACCGCTCGAAATAATTACATATACTCCAACCGCAAGGCCACAGCGAAACGAAGTTCAACCGCCTCGCCACTTTACGCAAAGTACTTTTTGCGAATTTTCAGCCAACAATTGTACCCAATGAATTTTTTATTATTATTTTTTCTTTATCAAAATAAAAATTTTTACATGGTAAAAATACTGAGCACTTTTTTTTATTAGCTATAAAAAATATATACAATATACGAAAATAATAATAATAATAAAAAAATATATATACATGGGTTCTAATACGATTAAAATAAACAGTTGAAAAGTGGCTACATTATACATAACTAATTATTACCTATTATAAGTTATAACGAACTCGGAATTAAACATACACAATACTGAAATATGTACCTATGGAAATGCATAACGAATTTACTTTTTATAAGATATCTTATACGTTTCATAATTAAACAATTATATATTACCGGATGAATCAAAAGTTTCTTGTCATGTTTCGTAATTTTTTTTTTTTAAATTAGTAATATATTTGTCATCGTTCCAATGTGAAAGCTGCAGCAGGTTTATATGAATTCATATACACCCGAGATAATAATAATTGCAATCAGCGTACGATGGAACTTCAAAGCAAATCGTCGCCAATTAATAATTAGAAGTTAATATATTTTATAATGCTATAATGTTTGTTTAAAAGTCGTTTGTTTTTAAAAATATGACCGAGGTTAATTAAATCTAACCAGAGGTTTCGTGACAGACATTGTTCATTTAACGAGTTATCGCTAACGATAATTTATAAACCTTTTAACTGCAGTTAATGACATCACACATCATGTATAGTTTATTCTAAAATTTTCTTTAAACATAATTATTGTTTAACTCACATAATGAATCAAAAATGGTATAATTTGGAATATATCCGTAGAAATGTTGAAACAAGCACAGCTTAAATTAGGTAAATTTTTAGTTAAGCATTCCAACTAATGTAAGCATAACTGATAGTCCACATAATTTTTTTACAAACGATACAATGTATATTTTATGTTATAAATATAACTTTTAGTATCTAGTTATTTAATTTTTAATGTCAATAAAAATTGTTTTATAATTCTGATTACATTTGGCCGTTGTAATGCGAGAAAATATATGAGTATGTTATTTTCATCATACGATATGCATTTCAAAACTCATATTAACAGCAAATGGAACCAAGAAACGACAGAAAGAAACGCAGTCAATATTTTTTTCGATTGGCCTCAATTTGGATACTGTGTACGCAATGGACGACACGACACATTCCTCAGCGTTTTCGTGCGAGTTTGTGCACGCTTGCTTATAGAATAAAAGTAGAAGAGTGTAGGGAAAGGAAATAAACAAGGATATATGGTATAAAAAATGTCAACAAATGTAAGTATACTAGCTATACATATATAGATTATAGACACCTTAACCCTATTTGTCGAGTCGAACAAATTAAAACACGAAATGGTAATGTATATTATATACTTATAGTGAAGATGTTATAAAAAGTGTTATGACTATGTGACTAATGTGTAATAATTATGAAATAAAAATATAAAACATATCAAACCTACAGAGACGGCTGTACGAGTATTATTTTACTTAATATTGTACTAAATTCGTCTATTACAAATTCATATGGCAACAAAAAAGTAAAAAGGGTTCAGAAAATTGTATCGAACATATACATTATTAACTCTTTGCCAATTATTTTTCTTTTGTAGGTGGTATTTAAGATTATTCTTTGGTATTTTATATAAATAATGCTAATACCAAAGATGGAATGATAAATAATTACCTATAATGAAATGAAATGTATCAGATTCAAATACTACAAGCGACATTGTTTACAATAGATCACTCCGTTGTACCCACTAGATTTAATAGTATTATTACAAGTACAAGCGTAGGTAATCACTAATCAGTAATAACAAATAAGGTTATATTAATTATCATAATAAAAAATACTAATATATACTATAATGTACTATATGTTAATAAATCCTAAAAGTTTAAAGTAATTTGTCTATAGTTTCATAAAAATAGAAATAATACGAATTCTGGACATTAAATTGAAAATAAAATTTATCTAACAGAAACCTACTTGCTTCCTACTTACCAAGATTTTATAGTCAAGGGTATTAAAAATTAAAAACCTTTGGAAATAGCCTATTTTAGGTATTGGTTACTAAGGTAGTTTGTTAATATTGTAATTTGTAGACTTTATTCGTCTAAAATAGCTCATTAACTCTAAGGTATTTAATTGGTTGATTTACAGATCTTAAATTAATTAAATATTTAGTTATTATATTATTTTGAACAACTATTAGGATTTAAACATTTTTTTCAAGTTACAATAACAGCCAGTATATAGTATTCATACCTGAAATATGTTAACCATTTAGTCAATTTGAACTTATTAAACACTAGTATTTGCAGGTCAAATATTTCATTGTTACAGACGTTCACTCATATATTACGTACAAAGATACCTGCAACTTAGCATGCTCAAAGAGTGTGCTTTTCATCAGATACTTGCTTAACATTAATGTTTTATTTATATACAGTAGCAGCAAATTAATTCCACAAAGTAGGTACAATAAAATAAAATATTGATTTAGACACTTTCTATGCACCCTAATGTGAAAGTTTTTAGTATAAAATTCGAAAGTAACAAAAGTAATCGTTAAAATAAGAACTTTAAGATTGGTAAAATTAAATTTACTATGCTATTTACAATATATATTCACACCCTTAGAATGCTAATTATGGGGAAAATATAACAGAATATATCGTTAATGTTATCCAAGCACGTGTAAATTATGATCTCTATTTATGTTGTGTTAGTACTTACAACCTACCAATTAATACTTTTGTTGATAACTTCATAATTTATGTCATACTTATATTAAAATTGTTATCAAAATCTTTAACCAATAAATGTAATTTTAACAAGTAGGTAGTAATACCTACGAGGAATTCTGGAGTCATCATTATTATAAAATAACCTTATACACGCACACGCTTTTGATAATATGTTATAGAAGTATGTTAAGAGCACACTATACTCATTTTAAATACATTTAATTATTTTTGATGAGTGTTATTTAGAATGGATGGCGTAAATTTGAAAAGCAAACCACCCATGAAAATCATATATGAACAAGAGAACCATGGCTTTCACTATACATATATTAGAACAATTAGGCGATTACTTGGTTTGGAAACAAAATTAACCTATCTGAGCACTTAAGCTTATATCCCTAGATAAGTATCTCTACCTATATGAAAACAATAGTTTTTTTTTTTTTAATTACCTTTTCCTTTTATTTTCCCTTTAAATCGGGGAAAATACCCCGAATACATTAAATAGTTCCAAATTCAGTACCTGAAGAAAAAATTGGTCCTAAACTTGAACAAGAAAATAATTGTCTAAAAGGATTGTGCTTCACAGGATAGTCTAGCAGTTTACGTGTTGAATACCACGGTAGCAGACATCCTGGACTGGTTTGCACGTGTTTCACTTGCGCTTTCACTACAACCGCGCGGCCAAAAGGAAACACCTAATATTGCATAGGTAAAGTCACAAGGTCAATAGGTACGCTAAACATCGAAGTAGTCATATAATCACTTAGAAAAAAGTAT
The DNA here is from genome assembly GCA_027563435.1 of Nasonovia ribisnigri. Classification (NCBI taxonomy): domain Eukaryota; kingdom Metazoa; phylum Arthropoda; class Insecta; order Hemiptera; family Aphididae; genus Nasonovia; species Nasonovia ribisnigri. The sequence goes on along the minus strand of JANEHU010001211.1, from coordinate 7,943 downwards.
TGAAGTTCCAGAGTTCTACATTTTAAAACACAGAGAATATCGAAAAATAATTGTTTACTGTTATGAATAGTATGGTAATTTATATTATAATAATTAATTTGACTCTACATACTTTTACATTAAACATAAACTAAATGTTGATAGTTTAATTACTGTGAAAGGAATTACTTAATATGATTACCTTGACGGCATACCAAAATTTAAAAATTGATTATTTTATGGTTAAAAATGTATACAATTACCTAGATATATGAACAAATTAATTTAGGTACCTATCACTTTCTAAAGAGATCTAATATTTAAAAATATTGTAGAAGTAGGTAATAAGATTTTTATGATGAACTATCTTTAAACTATAAAATATTTATCATAAGATATATTTTTAATTTATATTAGTGATAAGGATTTCCCTTTATCTACAATTTAATCAATACTGTTTCTTTTTAATGTACCTACCTAATAAATAAGGTATAATGAAAAATGTTGGAATACTTTTCTATTTCATCTAAGCAAATATGAATGAATATATATAGGCGAAAATCTATACATAAATATTTTTCGATTAATTTTCTATACACATGATGAAATTAATATTAATTTTAATAAAATGTTAACTTTTTTGTCGGCATAAGGGAAACGTATAGGTTTTATTTATCCATATTATTAAGATAAGAGTTATAAATATTAAGTGCTTATTTACTTTGTAACTTGTAAGGCTATGTGTAAAATTGAATTCGAACTTTATACATTAAATAAATATCCATACATATTATAATGTTGGTGTATATACAGCTTAAAAATAATCAATGTACATTGAACACATGTTTACATAAATAAGTTAGTAATATTTGGCTTATTTCTTGAATTGGGTATGTACTTTTATTTATTATAACAAAATTAAACGACAAGGTGCTTATGATAAAATTATTGTTGAAAATGCTAATGGTGAATTATAGATATTAATCTGTTATCCTTTGAATTCCTTATGATAGTTTATTTAGACGAAATTTAATTTTGAAATCGCAAATTTACATTTTATCAATGAGTAAATATTTTTAAATATTATAATAATATAATATTATTTATTATAAAAAATATAATAATAATTGGGGTGTCAAATAAAATGTAATGAAATAAATATATTTAAATATAAATATAATAGCCTATTATATTATAAAATATAGGAAATAGGTAGGTACAGATTTAAAACTCTTAGTGATGACTGATAAAGCTTCTAATTTAGTAGGTACCTATAGAAAGTCTCAAGTCTATAATGATTAATATCTATTATTGATTCTTTAAACTTTAATATATGAGTCATATACTCATATTATAACATCTATTGCATAGATAGGTAATAGGTTATTTATTAAAGAGGACACCACACGGGCATTTGTTGTCTCAGTCTTACAAACATACAACATGGCAAATTGTACGTTCAGAATAATACATTTTATACTGTAATTTCTAATATTAGAGTGAATTTACCTCTTATAAAATGTAAAGGTAAGATTATTATCTAGGGCATCTCGTAGGCTTTTATTGGTATTTTTATTAAAAAGCAAGTTAAGACCACTTTTATATTGTACATTTTTTGTATATTTTAAAATGAGAATAACTTACTTAAAAATAATGATATCAATAAAATCCTCCGAGATGCCCTAGATAATATTATATTCTTAATTTTAAATTGTATAAGAGGCATAGGCGAAGCATGAAGAATTTATAAAGGGTGACTATAGCTTCTAATGTTTCTGGTACACAAAATATATTCTAAAAATATAACTAAAAGCAATTTAAGGGAGGGTGCTAAACAAAATTCCAGGGAGGGGGGCTATGGTCCCCTTAGACCCCCCCTAATTCTACGCCAATGATAAGAGGTAAATTTTCTCTAATTATAGAAATTACACAAAAAAATGTATTATATTGACAGTAAAATGTGAAGGTTTGTTAGACAACAAATGCCCATGTGACATCCTCTTAAGTCACTTCTTTTAACAGTCTGAAAACAATAATTGTAACGTAATAAAAATATCTCGTAGATTTACCGGTAATTTCTGTACCCGCCGCTGTTGTATGTTTATTAAAATCATATTTTAAGTACCCACCTATATAAAATGTACACTATATTTAGTACTGATCTTATAAGAATTTTGATTTAATAACACTAGAACTATGTACGCATTCATTGTAGTAACCTATATGGCTACATCAGCTTTAAAAATCATTCTTTTTAGTTTTTAAGGGTGAATGGTGGGTGGGTGGAGTCGAAGTGTTAGAATTCACAGGTCTTATTCGGACATGGTCTGGCGATTCGACGAGGTGGCGGTTACTATAGGCTAGTGGAAGAGGGAGACGAAAAAAGACAGAGAAAGAGTGTGTGAGAGACCGAACGCGGGCTATACCAGGTTGTCGAACTTGATTAACGGTCTCGGCGGCAGCTATATAGGTATACGTTATTTTTTTCTTTTTTATTTATTATCGATTTGTTCTCTTTATTTTCTTAGTAGGCCAGTAGCGTGTTGCGCACAACTGGTTCGTTATTATGGCGATTCACCTATACATACTGTCGCCAATTATACACATGCTCGAACGCGAAAATTGCATGACGATGATAACGCGGGTAAAACGTCACAAGGACGAATCGCATAAACACGCTAGTACGCTACCACATTGTGCCGAATCGGACAAGTCGGACAGTGGGTCGGCGGAGGCGTACATTATCCAAGTTCAAACATTCCCCTCCCCTGCACGACAAAAAATAATTTTGTAGGTATTTATGAACCACGATGCTGCATTTACTTAATTTACACACACCAAGATATTATATCTAAACATTTTTTTATTATTTTCAGTAAATCATATTTGGAATAATAATTATATGCACGATAAATTGTTACGCAATCAATCATCGGATAAAAATAAATAATTGTTGATAAACGATTAATCCGTTAATGCGTCGCGTTTAGTGTTTAGTACGATCGACAAGCTCAATCACCGTTTGACGAACCAAATGAATATAAACGGTATACCGAACGTGAATTACATGACGTGTAAAAACATAAAACTATATACCTAAATAATATAATATATAATTATATATTATGTTTGGCACATATAAAACTTGTAGGTACGACAATATTAATTAGACAAGGATAAGAAATAGTACTTATAAGAGTTTCTTATAAGGAATTCTTGGTTTCCGTACGTGGTAGAGAGTCTACAATTATAATATTAATTATTAACAAATGTGTGGCAATAGAATTAACAGTTGCAGTTCATTCAATTCATGTGGCAAAATTTCAAAATATATAGTAAATTAAATTTGCAATTATCTAATAATAGGTACATATAAATAGTACACATTTAGCGTAGTTAGAGGGTATGTACTTCAAGTTGTAAAAGTTTATTCTAAATTTAATTTAATAACTATACGTCATATAATTCGTATACTTTATTGACAATGACATAGGTAACCATGACAACGAGTCAGATGGATAAAATAAAAACTAAATAAAATAATTTAAAAAAGTCATTACCTATTGTATTATTTAATATTATTAAATAGGTACATTATACAGAACATTATTTTGATTCCCTATTTTCTATCACATAAATTATTTGGTTTGATAACAAATAATCATGACTACATAAACCTACATAAATATAAGACCTACGTCCTACATACGATGACTTCAGAGACTTTCAATCATCAATTTAATACTAAATGTAATATGTAGATAATAGATATCTACGTACCTATATTTTCATAAATCATAAGATTCTTTTTACGAAATTTAACAAATCAGTTATCTTAATTGTTTTGAAAACTAGATGGTGGATAATTTTTATTTATACACAAAAAGAAAAAGAAATATTTTTAAGAAAATGAGGTCGTTTTTTGGGATTTCTTTGGGATACATTTACTCAACTCACTACGGAAGAAATACGTTGTATAAAGTATAAAATCATAAAATTTGAAATAATTGTATTATTGAAACATTATACAGAACCCTACTTCCTAATAATATAATATGAAATATATACAGCATACACTATAGGTAGGTATACTACTAATTTATAAAAGGTTGTAAACATTAGAAAATATTTAAATTAATCTTCGCAGTTGTTTATCAATGTTTAGCTTTATGTCCTTATGAACAAACAACAAGAAAATTGATGTAAAAAAATTAATTACGTTGCTATTATAGTAGATTAAATAGTATGCTATAGGTTATCTCATAATAGATTAAGAAAATTATAAAAAAAAAAATACAAATTTTAAAAAGCAATTTGAATTTAATATACTTAGGAAAATAATGAATTATTTATTAATTACTTTTAATTTAATTTATTTTCAAAGTTAGATTAATAGAATTTTCAAGATATTATGATTTTGACAAAATTGAACTTAAATATTTATTCTTAATTCAAAATCAAAATTTTTTATTTCACATACCAGAAAAAAATTTTATAAAATGAATACTTTAAGACTCAGGAGTATCAGACCTACTGATCGCTGCCTAGTTGTGGGTTCAAAAGCCAACCTAGGCTAAGAGTACAAACAGTTGTCAATTTATGGTGTTTGTGTATATATTATTGTACTTGTTATACTGGCATAGGTACGCTTTTATAAGACATAATCTTGTCATAAGGAACATTGCCAAGAAAAAAAAACCCAGTCTCACAAAATGTCATTGAAAGGACCTTGGATGTAGGTTCCCCGAGGATGTGAAAAAAATAATAACAACACTGGACTACGACTTTGAAAAACTGAGGACCGAGTCCGCCCCTTCTGACGATAAGCGCCCAGCTCAATTGTAGGTACTGACCTGGTAACATTGAAGCATCCTGTCCGAGCCCCGGCGGACAGCGGCTGTATCCACCGCATTGTGGTGACGGCTTCTGGACAAATTGCACACAAGTCTGTCGATACTGGCGCGAACGCACAACCGAGCACCGGACGTTATACGCGAAGCCATAGCACTGTACTGGACGTGTTCAACAACATCGGCGACCGAACCGCAGCGACTTGTTGGTCAGCCCTACACACGGACACTGATCGACCGGCGACTGTGGCCGCCACTCATAACGGAACAATCGTGTTGCACGTCGGGGAATCTCCGCGGGCCGTTCGCGGTGGTACCTATCTGGCTATCTCCACCTTTTTCCTACCAAACGTCCAACCGACCTGATATCACGGACCAGAAGCAGCAGCAGCTGCAGCTGGACGGTGTATCATTCACGGGCGGTCGTGATAACGAACATGGTTGCCAACTCGATGACGCGGCCGCTGACCGGCAGCCGCAGGTTTTCCCGTCGTTCCAGCAGCCTGCAGCTACAGCTGTTCTACTAATGTTGATTACGTCTGATAGCCGCAAGCGCAGTAGCAGCTGATTTTATTGTTATTATAAGAGATAAAACTAAACAAACATGATTAAAAACAACGATAAAAACGAAGAAGACAAAAAAATATTGGAGAAGTCGCAATTTGGTTGTTTGCAATGTTTGCATGACAGTCGACAATAGACTTGTACCGTGCTTCTCGTCGACCGTTGGGTGTTCGTAATTACTCGCCGTTGTCCGTCGAAAGTTAAACGCTCCAGAAAGTATGAATTGATTCCGTCGGTATGGAACGACAAAGGCCAAAAACTCGAGCTCCGTCTGAGACCAAACATCCGTCCCAAGTATGTAAGACATCCGCATAACGGTGTTATTTCCGAAACCAAAAACAGAACTAGGACAGTAGGACGCCTTTGTATTTGTATAGTTATCAATTTCTCTATCTCTATGCCAAACAACAGTTTAAAATGAAAAAAAATGTGCGATCGTATTTTTACCTATCTGAGTTGTACTTCCCAGTTTTCCGGTTCATTCGGTTTTTCTATCAAGGCCGTTTGATCGTATTGTATTTCCATACTCACTCACCCTTTTGTTATGGATTCATTATGTAATGTGTGGATATTAACATTTTCCTTTTGTTACAGTAGGTAACTTAATATTCATGTTTTTCACTTGGATATTTTAAATAAAGATAAATCGAATTTTCCATACTTTTGGTACAATATAAGTATTTTGTGTGTCCCTATATTTATTGATTTTTAACTTATGTACATTTTGTTTTGTACTTTTGTATCCTGTTGACATTTGTTCAACAAATTTTAGTTCTGTTTGTATTATCTAGGATATGATATAATATATAAACAGTATGATAATGTAATTGATTGTAAATGTGTAATGTTTAGTTAATTATTGAGTAGAATGTTTTAATATTGTATTCATTTCGGATGGGCAACTGGCGGGCTGGTTGATACCATTTTTGATACCGCATACCATTTTTAATTGGCCCATGCTACAATTCAAATTAATTTATAAAACTATAAAATGTTAGGATTTTTCTGTATTTTATTTTATTTTATGAATTTATATCTAGTATTGATTTATTAAATGTCTTAATATTATATTATTTATAGGAGAATAGTTAACTTACAACTTTTTTTTTTGCTTTCTATATACTCTGACCCGCTAGATTTTTTCAATTTCAAAATTGGCTCCCTTATAGCATTGAGTTGCCTATCCCTCGTAGGTATACACCATTAATTTGTATAAGCAATTATCAATAATAAAATTTAATAAATAACAATGTTTTATCATAGTTATATATTTATATCAACTATTAAATATTTTTTTTAATTTAGGTACCTACTTTTGAAATTATACCTAATTATTTTATGATTCTATATTGAATTTAATATATTTAAAAAATAACTGTACTTAGTACCTATTATTATTCTATTTTAATATTTGATCCTAAAATGATTATGATATTGACAGTTTAAAACTTAATGTGTATCAGGATGTGAGTTATATAACATATTTCAGTCTCAATGATTTTTAATGTGTCTGGCCACTCTGGCAGTAACCTGCAAATTTAAATTAACTCAAAACTATTTTAGATTCTGAGCGATGATGAATGTATTGATTTTACAATGATATGTGTTTTTTTTTTAATTTTTAAATTTTTTTTTATTTTGTGTCTGTCATCACGTTTTGGGACAGTAAAAGTGCTTAGATTTTCTTCAATAGTACCTTTTCTGATAGGAAAGTGAATCTAGTTGGTACTTTGGGGGTCAAAAGTAAACATTTTCCAGTAGTTTTCAAAAGTACCGTGAAAAACAAATGAAAAATTATGGGAAAAACGGAATTTTTACGGAAAACCAATTTTCGACAAAATCGATTTTGGTTTTTGGTATAACTCTAAAAGAAATGACCGTAGAGACATGAAATTTTGACCGAATGTTTATATATGCATTTTCTGCACACCATAGCATTTTCAAAATATTCTGACTTATTTTGAGCTGTTAACGGACATTTTCAGTTTCCAATTTTTTTAGTTTTTTTCTATAAATGTCAATAAAATTTTATTTGTTGGGTAAAAAATCTTGAAAATTTAATAGTAGGCTTCTAATATATAGTTTCAAAGGCAGATGAAAAATATTGAAAATCCGTAGTCACAATTTTTATTTATAGGTAATCAAAGTTCAAATTTGACAAAATACGTAAAAATGATGTGCAATTTATTTTGAGTTAGAAATTCATAAAAAATTTTCTTTTTAAATCTAAGATTTGAAAATGTAATACAAGATTCCTCATAAGTTTGCCTAATTTTATCAATAAAAAAAAGTTTATAAGCAAGTCATAATAAATTTTTATGAGCATTTTAAGTTCAAATTTGTACAAGATTAGATATTCAATCGATTTCTCATGTAGCGATTTTCTTATTTTGTTGCAATTCAAAAACGAATAACTGTAGATGCATGAAAATTTCATCGAATGTTTGTATTAGAATTTTCTATACACCATCTAATTTTGAATATATTTTGACTGTTTTTGAGCTTTTTACGGATCATTTCAATTTTCAATTTTTTTTGTTTTTTTTTATA
>JANEHU010001209.1:0-40185 GCA_027563435.1 Nasonovia ribisnigri | reverse complement strand
ACTATTTGTTATGGTTTCATGAGTATAATTTATTGTAACATTAGATTTGGGTGAAATGCCTGTAAAATGATAAAGAAATGTATCTATTAATTCATTATTTCCAAAATGTACATCAATTGTGTAAATAAATTAAGTATTTCAATACAATCATATTTTTATTTTAGGTTCTGTGTGAAACAAAATAATGTATTATTTTATAATTACAATATTCACATGTTCTGTTGTAAAGCATAACCTAAATATACTGTAGTTACAGTAGTTAAGTAGTTACTTCAACTAACAAATTAAATAAATAAAATTAATACTAAAATTTAAACATACTTTTGTTATAGGAATACATTGGAGGGTCTAATACTTTTGATTTGTTTGTACGAGATTTTGAAATCTCATCATCACAAGTAGATAAATCTGAAGTATGCTCGGCTTTTTTCAGTTTCGCTCTAGCTTCTGTTAGAGTAGCTAAATTAAGCATAATTAAAATTAGGAATTATGATATATATATATAGAATAATGGCTTTTTTGTATTATAATGGCAGTAATAATGATTAAACTAATTAGTAAAAAATAATAATAGCTAATTCACCGATATTTTTCTTTAAAGTTCTTGATGCAAAATAGTTGAAATCAAATTTGTTGGCTAATACTCTACGTTCAACATTTTTTTTGACATCTTTTTTGGGCCAGGCACAAACATTATTTTTAACCCAGTGTGCTGGAACGACTTCGATAGTATTTTCATTTTCAAATACTACTATTGACCACATATTTATACAAACTCTGAAAAAATGTAGTTATTAAAAGTATTTAAAAGTGGTTCTAACTGTAATCAGTAATAATAGTAATTAGCATATTTTGTTGTTTATAGATGTTATTACTACTCTAAGCTACTACATTTATACATTTTTAATTTAATATTAATATGAAAAAATATAGGTATACCTATTATATTTTAAATCGCCAACCAAAAATCATACAATTCACATATTTTCTTATCTTCATATTTATATTTACATTTAGTTACTAATAATATACCTAATTTATTTATACATATAAAATTTAAACTTAAAAAAATTAATAAATTTATCAATAACTAAGAATGATTACATATTATATTCCTACATATTACAAAAAAAAAAAAAATATGGAAAATTTACTTTAAATAAATTCTTAATTTCTAAATGTCATGCAAAAGGGATACAACAATCTGTTCATTTTTGTATGATAAAATCATAACTTTTTTTTTAACATCTTTAATATTCCAGCACATTAAATTTTTAGACAAACGTTTAACAGAAAAAATTCCTAAATGTGATGATTTAATAGGCTGAACATAAAAATCTGTTTTTTCCTTAAATTTCCTGCCAATTACAACAATATTTCCAGTGTTTGTTGAATGTGCAATATTAATTAATTTAACAATTTCATTATTAATTGTACAAAAATATGAATCTGCATCCACATTGGTTTTTAATTTGTAATTTCCCAAAATTAATGTACTAAACTGTGGATTTGTCACTAAATTAGTTATCAGGGGTCCTTTGTTATGTGGTCCTGATAATAATCCTTCATTATTGTTTATAATATTACATTTTTTTTTTAAATTACTGGTTGATTTTTCTCCCTCATTATATCGTATTATAACCTGTTCCAATGGTTTATGAGGCTTTCTAATCATACTCTTTAGTACTTTCATGTAGTTTTCAAACGAAAACGTACTACAATTATCGAGAGGTCCAAATCTATCATAATCATCCACCAAATGAAGTAAGCCATGAATATTTGGTGCCATGTACATTTGGCCATATATTTGTTCAAAGGACTTGACAAAATATTCTAACAAATCATGAGCATATTGTTTTAAAGAAACATGATGAGGGCTTAAAAGTATTGTCATTGCTATGCTAAGAGCTTTAAAATTTTTGTAACAATCATCAGTTATAATATCTTTTAAAATAACAAAACCATAATATATTAAAATTGCTCTAAATTCTGTTGCTTTAAATCGAGCTACTTCTTCAAATTTTCTTGGTTTTCTTGAAAAATCACAAGGAAAGTCTGACTTTAAGTTAATAGCTAAATCTGATAACTCTCTAATTTTCCATGAAGACAAGCGTACATTTAATGGACCATTCATCCATAAAAAAAGCAGTTTTTTGGTCACTCCAAGACATAACATATGCATATAATCTAACGAAAAGTCGTTGATAATATCAAACATAGGTAATTCAATAAGTATAGAGATATCAGTATTGGGTAAATGATGATCATATGTTAATTTGTCTGTATAACCATTATGGGTCCTATTTGGTGGTCGTTTGTGTGGTTCACAATAAGGAAAAACTGTTCTATTTTCTTTACGCTCTCCTTCAATTTCACATCGTGGACATGAATTATATCCAGTATGAGATTTAATTTTTAAAACAAAGGATCTGGCTGGCATATCGCAACAAATTACATCAATTTTAACTTTGTATAGCTTATCTTCCAATTTAATACCATTCAATACTAAATATTTTGCTTCATCTACAAAATCTTTTAAGTAGTCATTGCTGTCTGAAGGTTTTTGGTTACCACAGTAAAGTCCCACAGGAAAAACAAGATCAGATTTTGGTCTTATGTAAGCCAAAATTGGCCAAAACTGTAGAGAAGTGCTTTTATGAATGGGAAGCCCATCAATACCAATAACAAGTTTTAATTCTTGCTCTAAAATACAATTATTGTAATATGGTAAATGACGAACAATTCCATTTTTGAGACCAAAATGGTAGTATTTACCAGGATTGACAACCCGCATATTTTCTATTGAAATGGGTTTGGTTTGTAATAATGTCTTGGCTCTTTTGGGCAATGTGATAAAACATTTATGTTTTCGAAGAATACTTAAAAGATTATCTAAGGAAATATGAGAAATTTTGTAAAGTATTGCCCATTGAGCTAATTCATTATTTATCGTAAATGATGTACTAGATAATAAGTTATTAGATTCATCAGTGTCAGATGTGTCTGTAGGAGGAGTATCAATTTTGTAGTTTAAGAAATCAAAATGTTGTGATTCATTTAATTCTTCTGGAAGTCTATTATCTGCTGTTGTAAATGAAAGATTATCCTGACAGTTCTGTGAATTTGAGTTAGAAATTGGTATTTCATTAAGTAGATTAGATTCCAAAAATAATTTTTCAGGAATAATATTGTTGTAGGTGTTTGAAAGAGGATTGAAATAGTCTAACTCTTCTTTAATTTTCCTTCTCTTTATCCGACTACTGAGAGGGACCGATTTCTTCATGATATTATAGATTTAAACAAATCTTTCTACAACAAATCATACATTAGAAATAAATAAATGCAGCATGCTAGATGCTAAGATATAATATTTGATTTGGGAAAAATCAAGTTGGACTCAATATAATGAATAATGATTTAAAAACTGCGGTTTGAGTACAAAATTATTCAACATAAGATGATAGACCCATGGAAGATACCCATGTAAATTAACATGGATTTGTGCTTATTATCTTATAAAATTGCCTAATAACAAACCTACTAGATTTCATCAATTCAGTTGCCACTTAAGAAATCTATTTTATTAATTAAAATTCACATTTTGATAGTCAAACGTGTGATATTAAATAAAAAAACTAGGTAATCTAAGCTAAAAATATTTAAAATTGTAAATTTACATTTTGAGCGTTACCAACAGTTATTGTACAATTTTGTATAGAATATCAAAGTTTAAACTAAGTACGACCAAACGAAATAAATATAGGTAATATAAAATAGTTTACAACTTAAATTGACTGAATAACGACTATACTACGCTTACTACTACAATAATTTTAATTCAAATAAATAATAGGTAATAGTACTCACCTGATCACCGCTATTTGCAACAAATTAAAGCGTGAGTTCTGAGTAGTGGCTTATAACAATATAACAGTGTACAGAATTGACAATGTTCCAGACTTTTCAGTGTTCATATTGTGTACTTAATGTGTTCACAGTTAACTTTTCACTAATAATCAGTGTTAATGTGTAATACAGAATACTGTAAATTGTAATTTGTAATCACTAATATCGTTCGATGGTTGTGGTTCGGTTATCGGGAGGATATTATTATTATTTATTAATAGTGATTTCCGCCGTACTTCATAGGTTTTCCACTAAATACTATTTTTAGACGGTAATATAATGTTCGAATATCGATAAAGTCCACAGACCCCACTAGCCGCAGTCCCCCGCGGCCCGTGAACGGCGCACGCGACACGCTGGCACACATGCATTCATGATACAGCAGCGCCGCAGCGGTATCTTGAGTTATCTATAATATTATACTTATATTATGCACCACCTTTTAAGTACGTGTTCGGCGCCAGTCCACTGTCCACTGATCACAGCTGGAAACTGACCACTGTCCTATACTACTATAATGCGTACTGCACGTCTGCACGACGTGTCACCATTGATTATAAATACTAACCTAATATCCTGTATATATTAATATATTATATAGGTAAAGACTAAAGGTATTACAATTTTAAATAGCCCCCCCCTCGATTGCGAGCTCCAGGTACGCGCTACTGGATAAACCTATATATATATATTATATTATACTAGTATAGTAACTATAATATAGTTGTTAGCTAATAATATATTGTAGTATTAACTATTAATAATGTATTAAGCATATATACATACACTAAAATAATCCCCCCCTAATTACCGGATAATAATAAAAATATTATGACATATATATATTATAAATATCAATTATACCTGATCTGCCCGAATAACCAAAGGCAACCAATAATAATAAATAAATACAAAATACTATAATAATAACTTTTAATTATATTTCTCCTATAACCAATAATATATAGCTATCATTATTTAGAAACAAACATTTCCACCGTAATAATCTCAAAATCCGGCCGTTATTATTAGAGCACATCGCTGGGTAGTGGTAGGAGGGTGAAAAATACTTTTTAAGTTTTTTACCTATTTGATTATTTCTTATACCTATACCAAATATACAAAAAAAATGTCATTAAAATCGGTCGAGTCGTTATACAGAGGAGTTAGTACACTAACACTAACTAGCTGTGACACGAGATTTTTTATATATATATATATTATTAATTAATTAATATAATATTATATAACTACGACATGATAATTTTTGTAACGAATTAATAATAATCAGTGTTCGGAACGTTCACTAAAAAAATGAACTCGTTCACGTTCACGTTCAGTCGTTAAAAAAGGAACTCGTTCAAGTTCACGTTCGTGTTTTTTGTAAACGAACGCGTTCACGTTCACGTTCTTTTAAAAAACGAACGCGTTCATTGGGTCGCGTTCATTTAATTTTTTTTTTTATGAATCGTTAGCCTGCAGTCAATATAAAAATTAAAAACCCATAAACGTATATCTATTATACCATAATAGATATACACTTTACCTATTCATGATAAACCGATAAGGTTTATTACAAATTCATGGAAATCATAACATTATTGTTGTATTTCTAGCCGGGGACACTGGAATTTCACGTATTTAATTTATATATTTTGCAATTAAACAAATATTGTAGGAATTATAATGGGAAAAATGAAAATATTATTATTATAATATAATTAATTATTTTATACATAATATAATATTTATTAAATGGTAAATAAATTGAACGTCTTAAAAATTGATCAAATTCATTAAAAATATAAACGTCGTTCACGTTCACGTTCTATTAGCAAAAAACGAGTGACGTTCACGTATCGTTCACTACATATGAACGTGAACGCGTGAACGTGCGTTCATGAACGACGTTCTTTCCAAACACTGATAATAATATAGTATGATTTAGTTGTTATTTTGAAAATAATGTTATAAATGTATTCTAAATAAAACGATATTATGTTATTTTACTAATAATAATATTCTCGTATTGAAGTAATAACAATAAAGTATTATTATATTATTACTTTAAAAATAATATTACAAATGTATTACAAATAAAACAATACTATATTATTATATTAATAATAATATCTTCGTAATGAAGTAATAATAATATAGTATAATTACTTTTTCGATACAGAAATATTATAAAAAATGTAATGTAAATAAAATAATACTATATTATTTTAATGATATTATATCAAATATATTGAATTAATAATAATTTAGTATTATTATTATTACATTTTTGCTATCTGGGAAAGAATGCAATTATTTTTAGGCGAAAAGAGGAAACTATTTTATCATACTTGGTCGAAAAGAGGAAGGTCATTTCATTTTTGGGCGAAAGGAGTTACGCCCCTGGGCACAGCTGTGGCTCTGTAGTCCAATGTAATATTGTAACAATAAATATTTTTTTGGAAAGAACTTGTACTATTATTTGTACCATAATTTGAAAAAAAATTATAATCATTATACCTATTGTATTCTTTTTTGTAGATTTTTTTTGCTGTGTATAATAATATACTATATTTTATTATACATTATACCTACATTTTAATAATAGTAATTAAAACATGATGAATTGACAATTAAAGTGTATTAAGAAAAATCAAAAAAGTGGATCTATTGTTTGGTGGGGTTGGGGCTTAAAAATATGGTTACCCAGGGCGCAAAAATTGTAACATACTGTGTTTAAGTGGAGCAAATTATCAATTTAAAGTTAATATAAAAAAAATTACAAACTTCACTCAATTAAAAACAATTTCGGTACAGGTTTGTTATAGCTACCCAGGTTTGTTATCCATACTCAGCAATACATTTAGAGATTTAGATATATATATATGATTATTAGATATAATTATGTAGAATAATATAATTTAACATGTAAATTACATTTACAAACATGGTTTAATAGTTGAATAAATATTGGAGTCCTAAAGATTAAAATAATAAATCAATGAGGTCCAGTGTTAATCTCTGTCAAATCTTTATATTTAAAAAATAGCAGTATTAAATTTAAAATAATTATCCAGTTGGTATTCCAATTAATTTATATTAAAAAATTACAATACCTATTAGGTAAATAATAATAATAATTTTACGCTGTCGGTATATTTGGTATTTTCGCGACTCGGTTATTGTAATAAAACAGATTATTACCGACCTGAAAAAATATTTGCAACGAATTATGATACAACTATAATCTGAGTTTGATAAATTAAATGAAATATATATTTTCTATTAATAATTATAGTAAAATAATATATTAATTATAACACATAGCATATACTTTTACAGTAAATAACATAATCAAATACAATATTATGTTAACGGGGTCCAGTGTTTTGCTTTACGCGGTCCGACAGTGGCCGACCTCTGCTTTAAGCTAATGCTTGAGTTCATAATATAGTTACAAAGTAATGAAAAATTTCTATAAATACTTGATTAATACTTAAATAATATTAATTATATATACATTGTATTTCGTAAAAATTCTTACTAAATTAATCTTCTTCATTATAGAAAATTGTAAAATATGTTTATAATAAATTAGTGAATTGATTAATATTTATTACCATTTTTCTACTAATCGAAATTTTATGATTTAGGCAACTTTAATTACAATTGTATTTATTTATTTTTTTAAATTTGGTATTATAGTTATGCTTACAAGTTTATGGTTTTAAATTATAGTCAAATATGATGCAGTTTTTACAAAAAATTTTGAAAATATTATAAAATTTATAAATTCAAACTCATCTTTAAATAGTACTCCATCATCACCGATAAGAGGTTATCCTCAGTGGTGAGATGGGCCATTTAACTATGTAATTAATATTCAATTTTTGGCCAATAAATATTATTATTAATAAGTTGGTAAATACATTTGATGCTTAAAACTTAATAGTAAAATACATTTAGTGAGAATCTTATCAAAATCTAAGATATTTAATTCTTTAAAGCTGGTTTCACACGGAGCGATTTGATCGCGGGCGGTTGCGGTTAAAAATCGCGGTTAAAAATTGCGGTTAAAAACCGCTCCCGTGTAGGCATTCACAAGAAGATCGCGTGCGATTAAAACGCCTTCGAATACCCGCCAAATTCGAAATGTGTTTATTGTCATTTGAACTTATACCATTAGTCTAGTTCATTAGTTCTTATGGAAAACGTGGTTTAGATAAATATACTGTGTACTTCACGTCTTTATTTAAGTTATTTTCCATCGTTCTACTAAATGGAGACCTTAGATGATGTTGAAGCGATTTGTGTAGTGTATAGTTTATATAAAAGACAACAGTTAAGACAAAAAATGACCAGGAAGAGAAAATACTGGGTGCATCCGTTGAATATGAAAAGAATCAACGAAGGTCAGTTTCAAGTTAATTTCTTAACTTTGCGATCACACCCAGACGAATTCTTTAAATATTATCGGATGTCAATTTCGTCATTCGATTCATTGGTATGTTATTAGCTTATTCGATTACAAATGTTAATAAAATTATGTAAAACTGGAACATCAGTCTACAATATATATTTACCTACTGACAATAGTATTTATTTAATGATCTTAGGTCTCATATATTGGTAAATACCTTCTAAAACAACATACTAATATGCGAATTCCAATTTCACCGGAAGAAAGATTGACCGTGACGTTAAGGTATGTGCAATTTAAACATTTAATTTGTTAGTATTATAAAAACCAATAAACTGGTTCAATATGCCTCTAAAGAGATTTAACAAGTAGTTTGGAAATATTTAATGAAATTTGAACTTAACGAAAGGGTTACCATAAATCATAATCAATATGTAGACTATTATTGTCTTAAATTATTATCAGTATTTGATATCTATTATTTTTTTTAAAGTTAATAGGTAGGTAAATGAAAATATGAAAATATAACAATATAAATAATAATTTTAGATTCTCAGCTATCAGCGACGAATGCATTGATTTTACAGTGATGTGTTTTTTTATTTTTTATTATTGTGTCTATCATCACTGTTATGAGCAGTAAAACTGCTTCAATATTTGTGAGGTCAAAATTTAAAATTTTACAAATTTCACTGCTTGTTTATATTAGGTAGCGTTAAATATTTTTACTCGTTTTGAGCTGTTTGCAGATATAAATTTTTTAGTTTTTTTCTATCAATATCATTATTTTAGATTCTGAGTGAAACGATGAATGTATTGATTTTACAATGATGTATGTTTTTTTTTTTTTTTAGTTTTTTTTATTTTTTTATTTTTTTTTTATTTTTGTATCTGTGTACACGATAAGTAGTCGAAATAATGCTTCGATTTTCGACTTCAGTATCTCGTTCGATGGGAAAGTGAATATCGTTGGTGCATTGGGGAGGTCAAAATTTAAATTTCCCAGTAGTTTTCAAAAGCGACGTGAAAAACAAAAGAAAAATTAAGGGAAAACGGGAATTTTTACGCAAAATCGATATTTAACAAAATCGATTTTGGTTATTGGTGTAACTCTAAAACAAATGACCGTAAATGCATAAAATTTTGACTGAATGTTTATATTGGCATTTTCTATACACGATAACAATTTGAAAATAATATGATTCTTTTTGAACTGTTTACGGACATTGTCAGTTTTCAATTTTTTTAGTTTTTTTTTCTATAAATATCAATAAAATTTTATTTGTTGGGTAAAAAAGCTTAAAAATTTAATATAAGGCCCCTGATATATTGTTACAATAGCAGTTGAAAAATATAGAAAATACATAGGCATAATTTTTTTTATAAGCATTCAAAGTTCAAATTTTGCCAAAATTTGTCAAATTTAAA
Source organism: Nasonovia ribisnigri (assembly GCA_027563435.1). Taxonomy (NCBI): domain Eukaryota; kingdom Metazoa; phylum Arthropoda; class Insecta; order Hemiptera; family Aphididae; genus Nasonovia; species Nasonovia ribisnigri. The sequence goes on along the minus strand of JANEHU010001209.1, from coordinate 30,431 downwards.
ATGTAATAATTATTTTGTAGTTAAAAATTTATAAAATGTTCAAATTTTGTAGCTAAGGATTGAAAATTTAAAACAAGGTTCCACGTAAATAGGTTATATATAAATTACTTTATTCACAATAATATCATCAAATATAATTAGTAATATCATAAACTGACTGACCGTTTTCGCTCAGAATCGTTTTTCTTATACAATGATATTATATCATTGAATTCAAATTTAACACCATCCATTACAGTGACCCACTTGTCACCTACTGTACAGCAGAGCGACATCCACTTACCCACCTTTTTTACAATAGCAGATGATATTTTTTTTTTAAATACTTATGTATGATTTTTTTAGAATCATTTAAATATTCGAATTTGGTCAACATTTGTCAAATGTAGGTAGTTAGTAGTTCATAGTGTCACCAAAAAATCTAAAGAATTGAAGTTAGATGTTTAAACAAAGAATCTATGTAGGTTCTATTAATTAATAATTAACATTTAACATTAATACAATTAAATTACACATTTTTAAATAAAATAAAGATAACAAACTTTGGATTGGCAAACACTGTTTTTTAAAGATTATTATTTTAATTAATACCAAATATGTGTTTATTTAGATATTTGGCTACTGGTTCTAACTTTTCCGCTTTACATTTCAAATTTTTAATTGGAATATCCACAATATCAACTATCGTACGTGAAACTTGTGAGGTTATTTGGAACATATTACAACCAATTGAAATGGCAGAACCAACTACTGACGATTGGTTAGACATTGCAGCCGGGTATTTCGAGAAAGCTCAATTTCCAAATTGCGCTGGTGCCGTAGACGGCAAACATATACGTTTGGAATGTCCCAAAAACAGTGGGACATTCCATTATAATTACAAACAATATTTTTCACTCATCCTGATGGCAATTTGTGATTCTAATTACTGTTTTAGAATTATAGATGTGGGTTCCTACGGTAAGGAAAGTGACTGTAATGTCTTCAAACAATCAGTGTTTGGTAAAAAATTATACGGTTATAACTTAAATTTGCCACCAAAAATTTGTTTACCTGGTGATGATAACGGTGTTCCTCTGTCTTATGTTTTCGTTGCCGACGAAGCATTTGCGTTACATCCAAATTTATTACGACCTTTCCCGGGCAGGTCGTTAAATGACGACAGGAGGATTTTTAATTACAGGTTATCAAGAGCTCGACAACATATAGAATGTTCTTTTGGAATAATGTCGAAAAAATGGAGAGTTTTTCAAACAAGTATACTAGTTGAACCCAATTTCGCTGTCGCTGTGACAAAAGCATGTTGTGTGCTACACAATTTTGTTCGACGTAGAGATGGCATCAACAATGATGATATCCTTAGTTGTACAATGGACGATTTAACAAATCAAAGGGGAATTGGAAATTCGTCAACAAATGCCAAGGAAGTTAGAGAACACTTTGTTAAGTATTTCAACACTCCGCAACATGCACTTAAGTGGCAAAATAAAGTCATTGGAAAATAATATTACATTTGTATTACAATATTATTATTATTTTACATAAGAAAATAATTATAAAAATATTTTATATTGATCTGTATAACTAGTTTAAGGTATAGACTGCAAAGTCTGTATAGATTATTTATACTCTTAACACAATTGTAAGTACCTAATACATTTTAAATAATTAAAATTATAAAGTACACTTGCTGGTTGCCATTATTATGTACACTACTATTATTACCTATTATATTATTGAATATAAATTCAGTGTATATATTTTTTTTTCATAGAGTACTTAATACTTATAATATAATAATTCAGTACATTGGTGTATTTAATATTCATAACATGAATATTGTCATGTTGATGTATACAAAAATAAGTAAGATAAACAACAATAAGCCTTTTTATTGAAAAATAATTGAAATTTAAATAATACAATACCTTTTTGTAATATTATTATAAAATAAAATAGTTTAATCTTAAAATTAATAGTAATTAATAGTGGGAACATTAATTAATAGTGAGATTCTTGAATAGTTGTAAACATGTAATTATACCTATAATGTATGATTATGTATTGGTATTGTCAAAATTAGTGGGCTGTATATTACCAGAATGTGAGGATGAAGCAGATGGCTGAGAATTATACTGAGAATAATAAGTGTGTAATGTAGGAGCCACAGTTTCAATTTGATGTGGGTTTATAGCTGAGCTTAGTGCAGAAAATTCAGGTAAAGTTTGATTGGCGTTATAATATGGATAAGTTAAACTGGTAAAAGGAATAGAACTAGAGTTCACCTGTGAAGGTATTTGTTGAATTTGAGGAGTAAAATATTTGACTCTTTGGAGAGTAGTCAAAAACTCAATATAAACTCTACCTTTTTGTTCCTCGGTCAAACTACGGATTTGAGGAAGGAGTGACATAAGAAAAGAAGTTTCTGCATCTTGTGGTTGTGGACGACGATTTTCTAAAATGTTCAGCAAATTTTCCTCAAATGAAGGTTTCTTAGTCGATTTAGTTTTTGTTGTTGTAGGTCTCTTTTTAACTGGGTCATCAGGAATATCGTTTTCGTCGTCTCCGTCATTTTGAACGTCAATATTTTCTTCTAGTACTGAATCATTGTCACTAGATTCTTCTATGTTACCCTCAGTCCTATAATTAATTTACACTTAAATTGGTATAATGTAGAATTTAAAACAAAGCATGAATATTTATGTTAATTAAAAAATAATTATAATTATTTTTCGTGAATATTTTTTCAGAAATTCTTAACTTTTCTAACTTTAAAAATATAATAAGTGTCTTAAATTTTAAAGCGAGTTATGATTATTAATATTAAGATTAACAAACAATTAACAAATTTAAAATACTCATAAATATCGCTTTAAAATTAAAATACAATAAAAAGCCTATGCGATGCCCTATATATAATAATCTTAACTTTAAATTTTATAATAGGTAATTTCACTTGCATTTGACAAATTATTATGGTTATAATCATTATTGTGAACGTACAATTTGTTATGTCACGCTTGGGTCAGAGGCAGTGTCGGCCTAGCACACCAAAGGCCCATGGATCAGTTTTTTAAGGGGGCACCAAAAAATGTTTACCTATGCGATTTTTAGCAATATGAATTATAATATAAAATGTGCCTTTATTATAATCATTAATATACTATTATATAATTTAGTAAATATTAGTTTCATAATTAATAATTATAAATTAATTGCGCACATTCACCACGGTAAATAAATAAATAACCAAATATACAACAATATAACACCGAAGATATCGCGAACTATACCTAATTAGTTTGCTGTGGGGGCAACAACAATCGACAAAACGCGACTACAACTTACAGCATTGCAGTCGTATTGACAAAACTGAAATCATAGCTGAATATTATGCAGTCGACAATATTTTTATAAATAACTATTGCTTATGGGCTGCGGGAAGACATTATTTATAATTTATAAATACTTGCACTTGCACTAGTATGTACTACTCTCACACTATATACAATAGATAAGCATCTGATTATTGATCCAATTATTAAAATTTTATAATTTTTCTTTACCCTGGACCCCCCAAAAAAAACAAAAAAAAACAGAGGGGAACCGGCCGCGTTCGCTGCCATGGCCAGGCCGAGACTGGACTCAGAGGGAGAAAACAAATAATGAGTTGACATTTTCTTAAGTAATTATATCGTATTCAACTTACCTTCTGTTTTCCATAGTTGGTCGCAAAAATTCCATTATGTTACCATATATGTATGGTTTTATTTTGTTCGCAGCTTGCCCAGACTTTGTTACACATTTTTCTGCTCAATCAAATCCATTTTTTCTTATAAATACTCTAAAAATTTCAGTTTATAATCAGTTATCGATGGCGCGTTCAACTCGTATGTACAAATCGAACAAGACTGGTAAAGGATTTCTAAACTCCCTTACAAATAGTCTTCCGTTTGAAGCACATATTGTAGGTTATCAGTATTGTGGTCCTGGTACAAAATTGAAAAAAGATACTAGATCGCGGTGACAAAGGTATAAACCCATTGGATACTGCTTGTAGAGATCACGATATTGCGTATGCATCGAGTTCAAATTTAAACGATAGACATAAAGCTGTAAAAAGTGCTAGAAAAACGAGCTTGGGAAAGATTTAAAACAAAAAATATTCCTAGAAAAGAGAAATTAGTTTCATATGCAGTAACATACGCAATGAAAGCTAAAAGAAAATAGGTATGGGTTGTAAAGGTAAACGGAAACATACTAAAAAAAGAAATGGTATACTAGCAGCGAAAAAAAAAAGAATTGTGGTAAAAGAAGCCACCATATACTTTCATCCGCCCCATGATGGTAAGTCTGCAATGGAATCAGAGGTAAATTAAACAAAGGCCGAATGACTAATTAAATTGTCCACAACTTACTTCTGGGCGATGCTCCTGTACCATCGTCCGCTTGATGGCCGCCATCGGGATGACCGAAAAGGACTTCCTTGATTGTGCCGTGACGATATCGCAGACGTTTTTGATGTGAATTTTGACCGGTTTTTTAAATTCTTTTGAATCCTTGTTCGCCATATGCCGGCCCAGTTTATTGCTGCATGTGTAGAACGGGCAAATTGGACAATATTTCACCCTCTAAACGGGACAAAAACAAATTTTTGACAAACCTTAAAGGACAAATAAATGTATAACTAACTTACCAGGGTTTCCATGGACTCTGTTAACGCTTCGGCGCACGTCCGACGCCTCGGTCTGTCAAGACCTTCCTCTTCACTAACATATCGCCATTCGTCGTCGTTGTCCCTCGGAGGAGACGGTGACCGTGCGTGTGACGGACCTGCCACTGGAGATTCGTCTAATAAAGAGTGCGTCGGCCTCAAGAAATCATCTGAAACGAGATAAAAAATTAATGTGAAAAAATACGGTCTCCGGTGATGAGTGCAAAGCAAACTTACCGGTTGGCGGATTCTCGACGAACTCGTATGGGTCGACGACTCCGCTTGCCGGTGGTGGTGACGGCGTAAAAATGTCCCGGACTTTGTCGGCCGCCAAAGAATTAACCAATAGTGATTGACATCCGTTCACAAAAAGTGGCTGGAACTCCAGAGCGTCGGAAAAATTGTCAGTTCCATCAGCAAAAGTCACAGAACTAGATTCGTGGGCAGCTGAAATAGGAAACCAAGACAAGGTTTTATTAAAGATATGAAACATAAAATGATAAATCGTCATCAATAAAAATACTTACGGCTGTATGGATGAATGCGATTAGGCCGTTTCTGCACCTCGATAATTCGGTTCATAATCTTGACTTTTCGGTTTCCACGCAGAATCTTGTCTTCTGCAAGGAAAAAGTATTGGTTTAGTAAAATCGTAGGTACCGTAACAATGAAGAGTAAAAATTCAGAACGTTATTTTACTTTGCGCCACTGCAACATGTGAAGATGGTGAAGGCGACGGTACTAGCTCAACAGCTGGTGACGCCTTTTTCGGGGACGTCGGCGCCGGATTTACGTCTTCGGAGAACGACGATGTCGACATGGGTACCGCCTTTTTCGGGGACGTCGGCGCTGGATTTACGTCTTGGCACGGAGCGAGAGAAAAAAAGTTTTGAAATTTAAATCGTTGGTTACATAAATATAAAATAAGAACAAAACTTTTAAAATAAAAAAAAAATATATCTTTTACTTTGTATAATAATAAAACTTAATGCGCAAAATAATAATTAAACTCAAAATGTTTTTAAAAATAAATCATAACAAACTTGATTATGCATGATAAATTTCGATACAGTTTTCAATGCATAGACAAGGTTGACCTTCACAATTGCTACAATAATATATTGTTGTTTTTCGTATGCCGTTTGAATGGCATATCTTACATCTTTCTCTAATATATTTTTTTTTTCATTTTTTGCTACTTTTGTAGGATAGTGCGTGCTTTTTTTATTTGGAAGTATTGGAGGAACATATATGCTGGTTTGATTTTTTACTAATGCTGTAATTACGGAAAGTCTAAAATCATAAAGACTAAATTTTTTTACGTTATCTACGTATATGTAATAAGCATTTAGCAAAAATTATTGAAAAAAATTAATTCCGATCTTTTTGTACCACCTTACAGTTTTCCTCTCGCATGGATAGTACGATGACATCTGGTCTTGTCTATCAATTCCTGACATATATTTATTGTACATAGAAATTGCCTTAGGTTTTAATTTTTTATCTCCTGTTCTGTTAGTAACTTCAACTAAATCATTTGTGTGCTCAGAGCTTATAGCTAAAACGTCTTGTCTGTCTCGCCATTTCATCACACATACGCCATCCTTGGTATACTTTCCAACACTTTCTCCTACTTTTAATTTTTTCAAAGTTATTTCTTTAGGGTTTCCTTTTCTATTGGCTCGCAAAGTTCCTGTACAATATGTCCCTTTTGTTAGAAGTATGTGAGCTAGCTTTACACTATTGTAATAGTTGTCCATATACAATGATCGACCACACCCAGTAAGTCCTTCCATTAATTTTACAACAACATATTCTGTATGAGTAAAATCGTCAGACGTATCATTCCCTTGTCCCGAGTATATCATGATTCTGTGGACCAACCCACCGGATTCTGTGAGCATGTAAAGCTTAATACCATACTTATGACGCTTATTTTTGATGTATTGCCGGAAAACTAATCTACCCCGAAATAAAACCATTGACTCGTCGAGTGCTAAATTTTCAGAAGGTTCATAAATATCTACCATTTTATTATTGAAATATGTTACCATCGGTTCAACTTTATTCAGGCGATCGTTGACATTATATTCACTGTCAGTAAAATGCAAATTTCTCAAAAGTAACATAAACGATTTCTACTCATATATTGCCGAAAAAAATTAAAGTTGAATAATTCACTTGTCTTCCAATAATCTTCAAAAAGATTGACTCTTATAGTTCCAGTGTGAAAAAGTAAACCAATAAAAAGTTTCATTTCTGGTATATTTGTATCTTTCCACGTAGAAATTCGAGATGATGGACCTCCAGATCCAGATAAAAAAACTTGAACTGCATATTTATTGGTTTCGTTAACTATTAATTTGAAAAGTCTATCATCAAATAATAGATTAAAATAATCAATAGGGTCATTTCCTTGCGGAAAAACCTTCAATCCTTTGGATTTTGAAAACGGGATATGTGTCACTATAGGTGATCTATTACTCCATGTATAACCCGATGAAGAAATAATAGGTACATCTGATATATTTTCCTCTTCTTGTTGTACTGTATTATTTGTTTGTAATATCGGAAGTGACCATTCTGGATCGAAATCATCATCACCAGAATCCCCTTCTCCCAAATCAGTACCAGAACTTAAGCCAAAATCATCATCTGAATTTTCTAACAAACGCAATAATTCTTCGTCAGGCATTGGGTTGCCCATTTTTCTTAAAAAAAAATAATTATGTAATATATTATAAATCATTAAAAATCCAATTTTCGTGATCGTAAAATGTTTTAAGTATTTATCGATTATTTATAATTATAATTTATTTTAAAAATATTGTACATAAATAAACTCCAAAAATCGAAGAAAATCAATTTTTTCAAACAAAAATATAAGTTTGTATTATATTATATATAGATACCTACTGTATGACGAATATTATTTTATAAGTATATTTTTTTGTGAAAAAAACCCTGTGCACAACCCTTTTTTGGACTTGAACCACCTAGCACATTCTCGGTATTAGTCGATTGCTTGTTAAACGCTAATGTTTCTAAGACTGCACATCGATTAGATAAATATGTTTCAAGGTCCGGGTATCTTGGAAGATCTGTATTTTTTTGATATAGGTGCCAACTGTGGGCTGTACCTCTGTCAAAAAGCCCAGTAACTATCGTTATCAGCCAAGTGTCCCAATATTCGACTGGTTGATTTAATGACTTTAGCGCCGCAACATGTGTGCACACTGTAGAGTGAAGCCTTTGTAACGAATTAGGCACTGACTCATCAACAGGTGAGCATTCCAGAATCGAGCGTATGTGTGACTGAATCACTAGACCTTTGTTGTCATAACGTTGTATAAGTCGTTTGATAACTACGTCGTAATTCACATCACGTAGTGGAATAGACTGCACTAGATCCAACGCCGTACCTTGTAAGCAAGATCTCAAATGGAAAAACTTTTGCGCCGGAGTGTAGCCATCTTCGTTATGAACCATCGCTATAAAAATAACAAAGAACGAAAACCAATCTTGAATGTTGCCGTTAAAGCTGGGCAAAGGTATGGGTGGTAAATGTGTTCGTTGAGCATGATGTCCAGTCAAAAATTTCGAGTTATGAGTTGAGGTGTTGTGTGACTTCTCTACATTAATTAGTTCCTGTATTTTGGATCTAATGGAAAAGTAATCTTGCTCAAAGTTTGATCTGTCCTCTTCAGCCTGCACTTCTTCATCGACAGTGAGCAACTCTATTTGAGATTGGATATCATCAAACTTCCGATTGATCAGAGTCAATTCTTCTTGCCGAAACTCTAATAACGATAAAGCTTGCTCCCTGGGATCAAATTTACTGACAAACGTTTTTATGCGAGTCAGTGAAGCCTTTACCACTCCTCGTTTTCTTTTCATGTCGGCTAACACCTTTAGGTCGCTTTCATCTAGTCCCATTTTTATAGATGGAGAAAGAAAATCAAAATCACGGTTTAATATATATAGTGCCTATCACGGACTTAGAATGAATACTACCCACAACACTACTAGGTATCCAACCAAATTTAATCTGTAATTGACACTGTATTACATATTTAGTCGTACGTACCTGCGATAAACAATAATAATAATAGAAACTATAACGAGAGGTGATTGACCTAGTCCTTGAATATTATAATACAATATCGACGACCGATATTTATATTATGTGATTAACGATCCTCAATAATAATATTTATAATACGCAATGATCTGAGCAGGTATGGATAATTGCCAATAACAATTATTACGTGATTACGAGAAAAAAGTGCGATAGCAATGACAATCACGTCGATGTCACCAAAATGAACGCGCCGGGAGCGTTAAAATATTAGAACGTTCGCCCGGTCACCGTACGTACTTCGTTGCGCCTATAAGATTTGTCGCACACCGACCGACCTGTGGGTATGTGTGTATATATGTGTGAAGATTAAAAAATTACTTAAGAACAACCATGGGCCAAACAAGATTAAGTGACTTAGGTTTATTGTATATACATAAAGATAAAGAAGTAAATAAAGATGCAGTTATCGACGAATTTTGTGCTGACAACAAACGTCGAATTAATTTAAAATAAATATTTGAGTACTGATACATTTAATATATGTTTGTATCTAATGTTTTCTAATGTATATAATTTGTTTTTAATTAATGTAACAGTTAAAAAAAAAATATATAGTTCAATCAAAATTTTAAATATACATAATATGCATTTTTATTGTACAAAATAATGATTAAACCTATAAAAAATTATTTTTTCACTTTCTAAAAATAAACTTTGCTACCCTAGAATTTGGACTCTAGTGACGCCCATGACAATAACTGTAGGTATAATATGTGCTAGCTATTAGAGCTGCAATAAGTAGGTATATAAAATATATAATAAGAAATGTTTCAATCACAATTTGGTCGGTGCACGGCTGACCAGCTGCTCCCTAACCTAAGTAATAATAATATACAACACACACAAAGTGTCGGAACAACAGATCAATAATAAATATACAAACAATAATATTAATATGTACGGCAATTCACGCTCGTAATTAATATAATATTATTCGCGTTCACTGGACAAGACGAACGAACGAACTGCGACCGCTTCACGGCGCCGTGTTAAAGAATATTCGCGTAGCCTAACCGGCCATGGGCGAGCGCTGATTCGTGTCAACCACGGGTTGACATCGGCTATACGCGCCTGTTTAGTCATGTCAACCACAGGTTGACATCGGCGTTTAACGTGTTAAAAAGCTGATACAAATTTAAATTTTACATTTTACGAACTTACTAATTAATATTAATTGACTTATTCAATGAGAAAAAAATATAACAAATGTATATTATTGAGTATTAATGTGAATTATTAGGGCGCGCTTCTGTGGGTCAAGGACATCTCGCCGCCACCGTCTCGCCGCCGGGCAATCTCGCCACCACCGTTTCGCCGCCGGGCAATCTCGCCGCCACCGTTTCGCCGCCGGGCAATCTCGCCGCCACCGTTGCACCGTCCACCGACGGGAATTTAAAATGTCACCTATTATGTCTTCAACCCAGTGGTGAACTAAGGGGGCTATGATTTAGCCCCCCCCCCCAAAAAAAAAAAATACCACTTATTGATTTATTTATAAGCCTTTTATGGCCTATTATTTACAAATAATTGTTTTTTAAGCCACCCCCCCCCCCCCCCCCAAATGTTTACCTTGGTTGCACCTATGTTTCAACCCCCTTTGAGACCATTATTTGTATACATAATTTAAATATGAAATAATCAGCAAAGTGTGAAAAAAATTAGGTCAGTTTAGATACGAGTATATTGTTTTAAAACTAGCACAAATTCGTCTTTTATTTTCTGAGTGAAAAGTGTAAATATACATTATATTTAACCCCTTAACAATAGTGCTTGCATAAAGATCTTCTCAAATCATTAATTAAAACCAATTTATAATTGCAGTATAGGTTGTGCAGTATTTCGCTGATAATATGCACTTAGCATATATAGGTATTGTAGTGATCTCTCACTATCGTTTTATTTTAAAGTGCTCAACGTCGGAAGTTGGGCCAGGTTGATCAAAAGGATTTAGGTCGTGGTCAAATGAGACAAAGACACAATGTTAATTTGTAATATTTATTAAAATAAGATTAACTGGTCAAACATAAATAAATGTTTTTATAAATTTGAGGACAGGACGAAAAGTCTCTGCCCGAGAAATTAGTTACTAAAAATAAAAGTTACACTTGTTTAAAAATTACTGGGAATAGACTTAGAATGGCGGCGATGTTGAGGACCAGGCTCAACGACCAAACTAAGTCTTACAAGTATGGGATGGTAGACTAATTCTAATTGTGCTAAGAACAGAGTTCTGTATTTATACAGAATCTCCCTTCGCTTATGGGTACACGATAAAGACTAGGAGGTGGATCAAAGACGCCGACTAGGTGTTGTTTGTGCCAACTGGTCCTTGGTCATATTCGTAGTTGCGAATTAATTCTACGAATTGCTGGACCGGGTTTTAATAGATTTATTGTTATGGTGGCTTGTCGGTGAAATCAAAGAAAAAGAATATAAAAAATAAGAAACGACTCTGTCGGTTTACTACAGTATGTACCTACCAAAAAAAAAAAAACAAATTGAACAATTCGTATTTCTGGGGTTCGTGTTCCTTAGGTAGGATACTGCAGTGAAGCATTGTCTTTTATAGCTAATGATTGAAAATTTAATATAAGGTGTACGTAACTACGTAAGTAGTAAATAGTAAATTCTGTAACCAAAAAATCTAAAAAATATGTTATCACAGTTTTCTTATAGATCTTTCAAGTTAAAATTTGGACGAAATTACATATTAAATAATCAAGAATAGTTTTTAGTTATTTTGTTGTAATTTTAAAATATTATTCGTGGGTACTTGAAGCATCTAAAGGCGCGTCCACACGAGAGCACGCACACGCTGAGCATGTGTGCTCACTAGGGTGGATCGAATAAATGTAAAAAAAAAAAATTTTTTTTTTGCATATTCTAATAGTACTTAAAAGTTGTGGTTTATACTCAAATAAATGTATACAAAAAATGAAAATGATTCGACCAATTTTAGAGGTGCCGCGACCTATTATAAAATATTAAAAAAATATTACAACTTTTTTAAAAAAAAATATTGGTTTTAATTGTATTAAAGTGTAATAAATTCATATTTATGAGATGAATACAGATATTTTCATTATTTAATCAATAATAGTCATATTTAAAATGAGTATACAAATCTCTATATAAACTTAATGTAATCGAAAATCTTTTTTTGAATGAAACTGATGCATAATTCTACGAGATTCAATCCTCGATCTGATAAATCCGTCCCTTCTAGTTTGTCCACAAACGGCTGCAGATGCTTCTGTCACAAGTTTCACACTTCTTTCGACAGCTTGAGTATGACAAGGAAAATTAAAAATATCAATATATTTCTTCTTATTTTGACCTCCAATAATCTATTACAAAAAACGAAGTTAATATAATGAAAATAAATAAAAAACATTTTATTTTACCTGTTTCAATATTTCTTGATCAATTTTCGATGTAATTGGAGGCTCAGTAACTTGATTGTTTTCCCAATTAATTAGTTCGAAGTAATCATTAGCATTAAAATTCAATGGTGGAATTTGAAAACAACGAATCTTGCCTTCCTCATTATTTTTTCGCGCTTCTATAATTTTTGTTACAGCTATTTTTCTAATGTCTTCGCGATCATCAAATAACATACATATAAGTATATTTTCGATTGATCCAAAATATGCATTTCGTTTAATTACAGGGTCAATAATTTGTTTTAAATTATCAGGTAAATATTCAAAACAGATCTAAAATCTTCGTCGGAATCATCAATTTCGGTACTGATTTCATCTGAATCGAAATTAATCTCGTCAACTACTGACAGACTTTTTTTTTCAATTCGCTTTGCATCGGTTTCTTTTCTCATTATTTTTTTTTGGAGCTTTTTAGTAGTTGAAATATCAATTGATGTCATAATCATTTTTCTCGTTTTTCTTTGATATATAATAAATGCCTGCTCGACAATTGGTACTTTTCTAGATTTTTCACAATTACATATACTAAACTCAACACATTTACATGCCGCAATATCAAAAAGACTGTTTTTTGATTCATTTTGGAAATTTTCTATTTTTTTTTTAAATTATCATTATTTATTCTACTCTTTGCCGACTTCAGTATATTACGATATTTATCATGGTACGTTTTTATCATTTGCAACACACGTGTATGAGATACTATTGGAATTGATGCTTTTAGCCATACCTTTTCTATATCAACCGCTACAATTTCTGCAATTGAACTTACACTAGGTTCTTTAGAGGTAATTTCTGGTTTTAGTTTATGTTTCACAAACAGATAATATTGCATAACATCTTCAAAAGTTGGAAGTACATTGTTACCAAGTTCTTTAGCATCTCCAAAAATTAAACATTTTAATTTATTTCTGGTCAAAACACAAGTCATTTTGAACGAATTTTTAACGAACAAACTCAAACACTATAAACTTTACACGACTGTCGACTAGTGACTACGTACGAATATACATCGGTACTAAATGTAAAATCGAGTTTGTCTATTCAAATAATGCTAAAAACTAAGATAAGATAAGATAGGACAACTTCTAATAGAATAACCCAATAAAATCAGCAAAATAATTGTACTATATTTAAAATGTCTTGCGGCACTTCTTAATCTCATCCTAGGCATATTAAAATTTATATATAGCGTATAGGGACCAAAACACATATTTCCCCAACTATTAGAAAGTTAATATTTAAGATTCATTTTTTCGATCCACCCTAGTGCTCACGCCGTGCGTCGCACAAATTTCCATCGTTTGGACGGTATCCCGAGCACGCGTGAATGCTTGCGACGCACAGCGAACACGATCCGATTGTCGTCGGTAACTTGTCATTGCTCAAAGACATAATTGCCCGACGCACTGCTCCGTGTGGACGTATTTTTGATTAAATTATTATTTTGCACGCGCTCTGTTTTGCTACTAGTCTTTTAGAAAATAAAGTTCTAGCTAAGTTTTAGCCATGGAGTGGAGTAATGAAGCTTGTATTGAATTAATCCATGAATATGAATTAAAACCAGTCTTATGGAATCCGAGTCATGAGTACTATTTTTCTAAAACGAAAAAACAAGAAGCGTGGGAAGAGATAGCGAAAAATATAAATAAGGATATCGAAGAGGTAAAAAAAAAACACAGAGTTTGCTAGGATCTTACCGAAGAGAAAAGGCCAAAGTCTTGAAAACCATAGGAACAGGTAAAGGTAAGTTAATACTTTTAGGTACCTAGGTACTAATAAATTAGTAAAATCTATCAAGTGTATTTGTTAATATAATATTATAATATATTGCATTATAAATCATAAACACATTATAAACACAAATATTTTTTTTTTAAACTTACGACATAAGGGAACATAATTACTAATGCATTCAAATGCATGCAGTTATAACAATATAATATAATATTATTATAAAAACATAGTAGATTAATGAAGTCTAGTTTATTGCCAGTATTATTATTTGGTATTTTTGGTATGCATAATATTTAAAATCATATTTTTAGAATCAAAAGTTTATTTTAAATTTCATACACAGTTCGTACATATCTATTGACAACTATTTATAAGCAGATTGATTTACAAAATATTTATTTTATTTTTATTTATATTTTTTTTTTGTAAGCAAATAACAATAACAATATACAGATCTTATATATAAAGACATAAAGTTACGATACGCATACGGTACATTTTAATTTAAAAAAAATAGTTAAAAATATAAAATATTATTTTCAATTTAGGACGAAAAGACGTTTATACGTCTAAATGGTATGCTTTTGAAGCATTTCAGTTTTTGCGTGATCGAGATGATCCAAGACCGACACTTACCACAGAAAGCGTAAGTTGTATTATTTATTATTAGAATACATTATGTTCTAACTTGTAATAAACTAGGTATATAATTTTATAAATAATAATAATTGGTAAAATTATTTATTATCTACCTATTATTGTGTTTTACATAAGGTATTCAATTATTGTATGCTTATTGAATTTTATGTCTATACTAAGTAGAACATTTTAACAATATACGTAAAGAAATATGACGTGTTTATGTGTAATGTATATTGTGTTTAACTCATATGCCTAATAATAATAATAATAATAATAAACTGGTTTAGAACGGAGTTAAAAGTTAAAAAAAATAATTAGCCATATATTTATTATAATATAGTTAGTACTTGGTACTGCCATTTATGCATAATCATTTTGCCATGGTAATGCTCCATTACTAGTGAAATATGTGGCAAATTCTTCTCTTATTTGTTGTGCAGAAGATTTTGATTTTCTAGGTATATTCCTAAGTGGTTGTAATACTTGCGCATCCACGTTATGTCTCCAATTTCCTTCGTCTTTTTTTTCTTTTTTCTTTTTTTTGTCAGTTCTTCCTGTTACATATTGTATATTGTATAATTATGGTTACTGGCTAGTAAAGTAGTAACACCATTATATTATGGACTTAAAGTAAACAAAAGTTGATATTTTATTAACACGTTAACCGTCATATGCTCATCCGGCAATCACACCTACTATATGGTTTATCAGCACTTTTAACATATTTTTCTATGTTATTCATAATTTGAGTATATTATAATACCTACCTACCTATTTTAAATTTTTAAAAGAATAATAAAAAAATATTAATAACATATCAAAATAATCGTAAATATTCCAATAAATTAAAACAGAAAAGTAAATAATTTAAAACCATATTCATTTTTGGTCACCAGCAGTCATGTCACACAACACATGAGTCATGT
Source organism: Nasonovia ribisnigri (assembly GCA_027563435.1). Classification (NCBI taxonomy): domain Eukaryota; kingdom Metazoa; phylum Arthropoda; class Insecta; order Hemiptera; family Aphididae; genus Nasonovia; species Nasonovia ribisnigri. The sequence continues at coordinate 14,828 of JANEHU010001209.1, read as the reverse complement.
GTTGTGGTGATAATGATGCACTTTGGGCGCCGGTGGGCACAAAAGTAGTTGAGAATATCAAATGACCGCCATCGGGCTTTGACGGTAACGTGATAAAAAATAAATTTTCAAATATATTCATAAATATATATGTCTGTATATACAATTAATAGGTTGAAATGGATGAATTAAATGAATCTCAAAATGATGATCCAGAATTAGAAACATCGCAAAATGAGTTTAGGGAAGCTGGTTCCCAAGAAAATAAAATTGTTGATGATATATTGAAAACTGTAGACCCACAAAAAAAAAAAAAAAGAAAACTAACCAGATTATTGATCAACGTCTAGATGAAGCCTTTAACATTTTAAAAAGGCCGTATCCTGTTGCTAAAGCTCCAGATGAGTGGTTTGTTTACGGTCAGCACGTCGGGAATAAACTACGAGGTTATAGTAAACATGCAAGTTCAGTAGTTCAACATCTTATGAACAACTTATTATTTGAAGCCGATATGGGGAAATATGATGCCAATTCGTATAATCTTATTGAACCACAATTTAATCACCAAACCTCTCCAGCACCATCTACATCTTTCTCTTATAGCTCCGCAATGTCATCTACTTCAACCAATGATTTCACATCTGTCTCTTCACTTACAGGACCAGGGACGGATTTAACAATTTTCCGCCCCTTTGGCAAGTTAAATTTGCCGCCCCTCCAAAAAAAAAACTTTTAAACTTCTTTTATTTATAAGTTATCCTCAAATTAATTTATTTTTTCAATACCTAATATATAATTAATTTTTCATTTAAGTAAACTAAAAAAAATTCTGATTCTAATATAACATATTTTGATTATTTTTTCAAAGTAACAATACTTATATGAAAAACATAATTTAATGAATATAATAAAAAAAATTATTATTTTAATTAATTAAATACATTTTATTTAATTTCAACATTACATAGGTTTTCTTCTTGATTTAATGCTTGAGAAGTCATCAATAATGTCTTCATACTCTAATGATGACGTTAAATCACTTTCTATAGTTAATATGGCCAAGGAATTTAATCTTTCTTGTGACATAGTTGATCATAAATAATTTTTCATTCTTTTTAACACCGAAAACGAACGTTCGGCAGTACAATTAGTAGCTGGTGTTGAGACAAATATTCGAAGGGCAATTTCAATATTTGGATATAGGTCCTTCATATTACGTTCATAAATTACAAGCAATAGTAACAATGGTGTGATTTTTTTTTCATTAAAACTTGTAATTTGATGCGAACGAAAATGTAGTAGTTCATTAATAAATTCATTTTTTTCTAAGTCTGATTTGTAAATGCAACATAACTCATTTGCTTTAACCATTATTTCAGAGTTTTCCAATTCATGAAGTTTAGTAAAGAAATCAAACGGTTTACAGAATGTTTCATATGCTTTTCGTCTATTACTTAATTCAGTAGCTAATCTATCAAGTATAACATAGAATGTATTAATTCTAAAATTATCTTTCGCTGATATTTCTACTTGTCCATCACGAGTTTCGTCATGGCGAATTGTTTTTTTCCTTTTTATAGATTTTTCAGATTGATATGTTTTGTTTTTTACTTTGCTTAGTGCTTTTTCTTCGTATTCATCAAATGCCTCTCGCTGTGAATTCACTAAATGAATCAATGAATCATATAATTCGAGCACTGTACACACATTGATGTTAACAGTCTGTAAATTTTTACTTACAGCATTTAACCTATTAAGTAAAAAACCCCACAAGACTGCCATGAATGCTATTTCCAGTTTCTCAAGTTGTATTCTAAGTCCACGAGCTTCACATATTGTTTCTGATTTTTCAGTTTTATCCAATTCGATTGTACTAAGAACTTGTATTATTTCATCTCAAGATTCATTCAAGCTGACACAAGCATCATTTCTTGAAGACCAGCGCGTAACTGAAAGAGTTTTGACTGTTTTAGCATTTGATTTTAAATGAGACGTTAAAATTGACCATCTATGAGTTGACGCCGAAAAAAAATTATAAACATGTTGTAACAAACAAAAAAATTTGACAGATTGACTTGAAGCTTTGGCAGAGTGTGTTCCCACTAAATTTAAAGAGTGCGCAGCACACGGAATGTAAAAAGCTAACGGATTAAGCTCTTTTATTCTAGCCTGTAAACCTTTGTATGACCCTGACATGTTATTAGCATTATCGTATGACTGACCCCTACAGTCAATCAAATTTATTTGAAGACAATTATTTTGCTAAAAATAAACGAACACAAAATCAATAATTTCATGATTTTGAAGTGATCGATAACATTTAAAAATTATGTACCTAATTTTATAAAATCGAAATAAATATTCGACATAATTTTGCCGCCCTCCAAAATTTGCCGCCCTATGCGGCCGCATGGTTCGCAGTGCCTTAAATCCGCCCCTGTACAGGACCATACACAGGACAGATGTACGATTTTATTTCTACAAGTCAAAGCAACTTGTTAAACCAACTACCACAAGTAGATACAAATATCACCAACAATTTTTAATCAACATATTTTATTATATTTTTTTTTATTTTAAGCATACATTTTTGAAAATAGTAAAAATGTTTGATAATAATTTAAAAAAAAAAGGTTTTTTGGTTATTTTTTTTTAATATGAAAAGTTCTGAATTTATTTTATTTTAGTTATTTTTTTTTTTAAATATGACAAGTTCTGAATTTATTTTATTTTAGTTATTTTTTTTTTTTAAATATGACAAGTTCTGAATTTATTTTATGATCATATTTAAGTATTCATATCTTAGTACTTCACTTAAATAAGTACTTATTATAATATTTAACGTTACTTAAATTAATTTGAATATTTGATTAAATTTACCTTAATATTTTCCTTCAAAACTTCTATGAGAGCTTGACACACTTCAGGTATTATAAGTGATATAAGTTGTTTCGAAATTAGAAATGTGTATTGTAGACTAGTGTATGAGTCTCCAGTAGCCAAAAATCGTAAAGTAACTGCTAACCTGGTATTGACTGGTACAGATTTTCTCATATTTGTGTTTTTTTTCATTACTTTTGGCCCGATTTTGCACAGTAAATATTCAAAGTCTTCTGATGACATTCTTACAAAATTTTTAAATTGTCCGGTAGATTTATCAAATTGCAAATGATCCATTAAATGGGATCCTGCTTCGCTTTGCTTGAACAAGTGAGTGGACCACCATCTCCTATCATTCCGTTTGGTTTTTTTTTGTTTATTTAAAATCAAGTGTAAAATTATAAACGCAGCACTTTTAACTTTTAACTCATGTTCGTTCATAATTAAAGTATTTTCCTCGGAAAACATGGTTAATCAATTAAAATTTAGTTATTTTTGTAAATTATAAACTGACTGACGAGCTGTTGTTGATCAGAACGTTCGCCGAACAATAACTAAATATCTGGGACTCGAATTTGGCGCGTACATTTATTGTTGTGCGTGGAAATGTCCAAACGGAGCACACACGGCCACACGGGCACACAGCGTGAGCACACATGCTCAGCGTGTGCGTGCTCTCGTGTGGACGCGCCTTAAAGTAGGTAGGTATATTATTAATTATTATATACAAATATGATAATATTAATTTAATTTACCAGCCACCGTATTAATAATAACAATATAAATATAATATAAAATATCCTAGGCTGACAAACCGTCTCTGTTCAGAATCGTTGAGAAATTTTAACTCGTTAATTCCTAGCGTGTAGTAATCCAACGTTTTTACATAAAAACGTTCCAGAATCCAGGCAGTTACAACAATATCACGGCATCTAATCAGGGCACTGATGCTGCCATTACATCGGATTAGTGCTGAACACAGCACTAACACACATCCCATGACGTCAATCTCCTTAGTCACAACATGTCCCACATAAATAGAAGCCCTATTTCCAGAGGACTTCAGAGTATCTGGAGAATAAACAGAAGTAGTTATCCCAAGCTTATAGTACTTGTGTGGGTCGAGGACTTGTAACAGCCGCATCGCCATTCGCCGTCCATATAAATTACATTCCCTGTTATAGTGTAAATTACAATACCTACTCTCCGGCAGAATATATCGACTCTGTCGACAAATTTAATAACTAAATTAATATTCCAATTATTTATATTGTGATAATAAATATAATAATCATTTATCGTATTTAATACATTGTGATCAAATATTAATTTAACAAACTTCAAACCTCTTCCAATCCAATACACGACGTCAATGATGTACGTGCATTCGTCGTTAAAGAAGCGTGGAGCAACCGAACGGTGACAGTGGCAGGTTACTACACCAGCCTTGCTTCAAATGATGATGGCAGAAAAAAAACACATACATATTAGGTATTGTAAATAGGTACAATACATAATGTATTATACATTCATCGCTACGTTTAAAGTGTGTCTACTAATATTATTATAATAGTTTAATAGTATAACTAATCAAGGGCGTCCATCTTCGAAAATCCAGGGGGGCTGGGTGTCCGGGTACACTGTGTTTTTCAATAATATTGACCTTTCTGTTAATCTGTTAATTGCTATATGTAAATTTACGTAGCATAATTATATTATATGACTCCATGACTGTATTCATAAAATAGTATTTATCAATTTATCATATCTATATAATTATTTATAAAATAATAAGATTAGGTAGTTCAATTTCTAATAAAATGTAAATATATAACATAAATAATTCACTTTATGAGTTAATTAATAGTTAATACAATTAGTGTCAACTAGGTACCTACTACATACTTAAAAGAGTAAAAAACATTATGTAACTAATTATTAATAAACTTTAAAATAAAAACTAAATTCCTTTTATTTTTGGAAAATTCGTCCACAACATTTTGAATTAAGGTCAAGTGGGGTAACAGTGACGTGGTTTTGCAAAATCTCAGTTTAATGGAACATACCATCTTACTGTATTCTTACGTGAAACATAGATTTTTATCATCCATTAATGAACGTATCAGGAATTCAAATATGTATTCAAAAATGTGTTTTGATAATTTTTTAGTTGAAAAAAAATTACATATTCAAAAAAAAAAAAAGTGTCGCACTTTCCTTGCTACCGGGGTAAGTGCAAAACCGGTACTTTTAATGCAGTTGTACACAAGCTATTCCTTGGCCGGGGCAAGTGCCATAAGCTAGGTAATGAAAATCTTCAAAGAAATTCCGTTGAAAGAATTCAATTATTTAATTTTATCAAGATTTGACAGATTATCAGTTTTTTTTTAATTTATAGTTAATACATATCAGTTTTTTTTAAGTTTTGGTTGATATAATTTAACACATATTCAAAGTTTAATTGTCAACTATTTACATATTTAATAATAAATATTTGTAACTCATAAATGTTTTAGTCACAAACAATGTTTATAAAATCTTTTTAACTATTTAACAAAATAAGGCAAATAAGGCATGTCGCACTTTCCCCATAAAACATGTCGCACATTCCCCGTGAGGAACTTTACACGGGGGAAGTGCATAATTGACTAATACTCATTTGTATCATACAATTAGCATAATTCATAAATTAAATAATATTATAAATATAAAATAACATTTATTTACCTAATTTGAAATTATTTTGAGCAATTTAGGTGGGTAAACTAGGCCGTTGAATTAAAAAAAAAAATACGAGTAAATAACTGATTAGCTTTTTGAATAATTATAACTGCTATGTTTGATATCCTAAGACCTAAAGTGTAACCAACATTATACAACATTCGATTACTATTAAACTTCGTAATCTTCATGAAATTAACTTTAAAATTGAAAGATTGTATTTTTATAACCCAATTAGGCACTAGCCCCGTTAGGCTCTTACCCCACCTGACCTACCGGCTACCTTACATTTAAATCATCAATTTTCTGTCTATGTATACTATGTATACATAGTCCAGATAGTTTCTGCTCTGTCATTGTAGACCTTAACCATGTTTTTACACGGCGAAGCGTACTAAATGACCTGTCAATCGTACATGTGTAGGAGGTATGGTCATGTAAACGATGATACATTATTTAATTGACGGTAAAAAGTCACAGTCTTTAAGAAAATATGACATATTATATTCTTCACTAATTTTATGATAATCAATTTTCTTTATTCAATGTATCAATTATAATATAATTATGTTTAAATAATTAAATATTAAATTTATAATAGACATGGAAAATCTACATGTCCCCCCCTTGCCCACCCCAAAGGACGCCCTTGTAACTAATATAATATGTTACCAATGAGTAATGACTAATGACAGTCACATTTATATACAAAAATAAATACTAATGTTGGTATTATAATTTGAACCAATGGCAACTATTTATAAACAAAAAAGAAATCGAAAATGATCATCACGAATCTTCAAATCAATGTGTAAGCACATTTTCAAGACACTAATTTTGGAAAATCTTTTCTTAGTGCCTAGTGGGTCTTATCTGCATCATAAAACGAAACTACTGACCAAATTGCATACCTACTCATAACTCATAAGTCAAGTCAAGGGTAGTTTGGGCGGTTCCAGCTAGGCGATGATGAAACTGTTAGTCAGTCATTCAGTCATGACAAGTTTTTATATATATTTATATATATAGATATAGATATGATAATATAATATTTAAATGTAGGTATACTATATATCTATTATACAGTATCTACATACAGGAAACGTATTTACAATGAATTAACCCTAGGGCTAACCAGGGCTATAGGTATGTAGCCACTAGCCATGTATGTACAATTATCGACCGTCGATCATAGATAATTATTATTATATGTGTTGTGTAATGTGTATGTACAAACGATGATTACGAGTCACTGATCAGACTGACGTGTGTATGTGTTTCATGTGTGTAATTTTAATTTTTTATGTTATATTTATTTAAACGTGTTGATTAAAATTAATGATGAAAGAAAACGTTGAAGTGGTGTCTGCTTGTATAAAAATTAGAAAAATAACAAAACATTATTTTAAAAACCGCAAAATTGACTCCTTTTTTTGATAATCCATGTTCATCAAACTCCAATTTGCCAAGTGAAACAGAGTCCAAATATGATTCGTTTTCAAATGAGCCGAGTAATAAACTAATAACTACCTACCTACCTATTCAACAACTTCTACGTACGTATACAGTGTTGGAACTTGGAAATCACTAATCAGTATGACAGTATGTATTGTCAAAGGAAAATAATATAATAATTTAAGTAATCTATTCCCTTACGTAGGAAATACGTAGTTTCAAGAGTTTTTTTTATGTTTTACAGCTTCAAACTGTTCAGCTGAAAGGTCCTTTTTAACATTAAAAAGGAATACAATTGCGATCGCGATCAACAGAGAATCATTTAAATAGTTTTATTATTTTCAATATTTAAAATTAAATTTGCAGAAAAATTAATAATGAGGATATAATTATAATGCATTTGCTTGTATAAAATCCCGTCGTAAAAAATTAATAAGGTACCTGTGTTTTAAAAGAAAAAAAACAAGTTTATTTAAGTAAACGCTAAACAGGTATTTGTTTTAATTTTTATTTATTTAATGAGTTATAAGCAGGACTGTGAGTTGTGATCACAGTTGCTAAATTTTACTATATAATATACTATAATATTATACTTAACCTACATTTAAAACAAGCACATAATTTGAATTAAAATGCACTGTTACACAATAACCTATAACAATATAACATATTGATTCAACTTGAACAGTATCACGTAAATATACAGTTTGTCCCAGAAGTCCTGTATCACCCTTAGTATTTCCATGGAAAATCAATATATTTAAATGCAGTTTTTTTTACAGTATTAAGTATGGAATTTCTGATTGAATAGCATAATATTCGACTTTTTTTTTAAAAATTAAAAAATTAAAAACTTTTTTTAGGCAACTAAGTTTTTTAAATTTCCAAGATAGCATTTTGTTGATCAGATTTTTTAAAACAATTAAAAAAAAAAATATTAGAATGTAATGAAAATTGCCCAAGTTAGAGGTAATTATTATTTTGAATTTCTATGAATAATAGTTGTGTTACCTACGCATACGGCATTAGCAAAATACGATTCGTATATTAATTATTACAATCACGCTGATTTTTCGGCTAAAATTCAAAATAATAATTAGCTCTAACTTGGGCGATTTTCATTAAATTTTAATATTTTTTTTTTCAACTGTTTTAAAAAATACGAACAACAAAATGGCTATCTTGGAAATTTAAAAAACTTATTTGCCTAAAACATTTTTTGAATTTTTGAAAAAAGAAAAACCGAATATTATGCTATTCAATCAGAATTTCCATACTTATGACTGTACAAAAAATCTGCATTTAAATATATTGATTTTCCACGGAGATAATAAGGGTGATACGGGACTTCTGGGACACGCTGTATACAAGCAACTATATTGATACTTGAAATCATTAGATCAATATCAATAAAATCTACTCATTTAAAATACCCAAGTTAATGTGGAGATATTATTTAATTATTTAATAATCGATACCTAACTATCTGAGTGAAACTATCCAAGTTCTAAAGTTTTATCGTGAGGTCTGGCCGTCTGGGGTTTCTATTATATTGTTAATGTAAAATTACTTGTAAAGTCAAAGTATGTGCCGTAACTGCCCCTCAGGGGGTCAAGGGCCCCAGATTTTTTTTAAAAATAAAATATTTTTAGTGGTGAATATTGTTTATTGTTTATTGACTATTGTATTAAGAAAAATTGTATATTTTCGTCAAAGCAGTAATCACGAGAATAAAGTGTTTTTATATTTTGAACGTAAAAATTATGAGTGTCCAGTATCTAGATTAAACAAATGTTAGAGCCTCCCCCGAATTTATATATTTTAATTTACGGTCTTGTATGCTGAATTTTAATGGGTCGTACCCAGTATGAAATAAATACCTAGTAAAAAAATACAATTAAAATTCATACAAACTACAAAGTGTGTACCTACCTACATTGATAAATTAGGATGAAAGGCATACAAAAAGTAATGCCACTTGGACAAATTAAGTAAGCTACGAAGATTTCTACAACATTTTTTATTGAGAGCCACTGAAGACGAAATTAATTTTACAGAAATAGGTACATATTACCTAATATGAATATTATAATTTTAATTTTCTATTTCCTTATTTGTATGTAATAACATAAAAATGTATTTATATTTATATATTGTAATAAGTACCTATGTTAAGATTGTTTATTTTTAAAGACTTCAGTGGACTTTAATATACAATCAAAAATATTATATATTTATATATATGTATAACTCGAATCAATTTGGAAACAGGATTTTCTCTGACGTCTATTGGCGCGGCGGTTTTATAAAAAGGATAATCGTACCATAAAGGCATGGACAAAGATAATAATAGATCATACGATACAAATAATGTTATAAATAGATATTAGTGAATATTAGTACTATATACTAACCTAACGTTTTTTTCCCAGAGACTTCGAATAATTCATTTGAATTTTCATGGTGAACGTGATCGTACCTTGTCTATTTCATTGTTTTCTATATTTTTCTCGCATTCCTTACGTTTGTATTTACTACTTTCAATTTATTAAAACATGGATGTGGAATGTGGATACTATAAGATCGAAGGCGGTTGAATGCCACGAAGGATTTCAGTATATTTTTGACAAAATGGGTGCTGATCAAGTAACACAATATTTTAGATGTCGCAGGAGGGACATAAGTTGCAAGGGTCGTCTCCATAGTAAAGATGGAGTGAAATTTGTTATAGGCAACCATGGCGGTCATGAAGAATCTCCTGTGGATATTGAGGTAAGTGATAATATAATATTGATAATAAATCATGAGTAGGTACTAGGTAGGTACTCAAATCAAAAATTTAAGTTTGGACTTGTAGTTGCTGACACCTTCAATAATGTCCATTTTTACCAAAACAAGAAAATTAATTTCCATTTTCATAAACAATTTATTTAACCAACATTACCTGTACCTATATATTTTTCTCCAAATATTAACAAATTTTAACTAAAATGATGACTAGGTACCTACTGAGCAAACCTATTAGAGAATAGAGAAGCAATTGTCAACGCACTTTGTAAATGGACAAATAAAACAATTTTTTGTTGTATCCCAGATAGCATTTTCCTAATGTTAATATCTTATTAACAATATATCTTCATCATTAATGTTGCATTATGAGAAAAATAATAATACAACATCAAATAGTAGTTTTATAAAATAATAATCTGGATATAATAATTATATGACTTCATAAACAAAATAATTAAATAATATTCTGAATATATTATTATTATGTTATTAAAAATGTAATGATAAAATAAGATTTCGAATATAATAATATCCTAGTATAAGATATGTATTGTTTTAAAAATATTTTGAATGTGTTAACAATAAGATATCATAAAGAAAATAATACAATAATATTCTGAACAAATTATCATTATGTTGTTCAAATCTAATTATTTATATAATTTATAGAATTATTTATAGAATTTCAAATATAATATAATATAAACTATATGATATATATTTATTGTACTAAATTATATATAATATATACTCATTATTATATGGGTTAATTGGTTAAAAATTAAATTTGACGACGAATTTGATCATACGATGGACACTAATAACACTCCTAACCAAATGAAAAAAGTGCACAATAACAAACACAATCAAAGCTAACAATATTAGGAATACAAATAGGTATTGGAAAGCATAAGCTGCAAGTGATTGGTTTTGTGTGGTGTGTCATATTACGTATATATAGGTACACCATTATACATATAATAGATATGGCAGTTTATTGTAAAAAAAAAAAAACTAAAAACAATTAATAATAAATTATAATTATTAGATCGATCCATGGCCCACTGGAATTTTACGTACCTATTTTATTTTTGTAATTCGTAATCAAATAAATATAATATACAAATTGTATTGTAATATATAACATTATCTATATAACTAATAGTTATAACTTATAATAGTATGATTTTTAAATGATTAATCATTATTCATTATTTATTAAATAGTAAATAAATTTGAACGTCTTAAAAATGGTTTGAATTCATTAAATATTTAAACGAGGTTCTTTCCAAACACTGACTCTATGAACGTTTCCATTTCAAAATGTTACACTTGAAAGTTGAAACGAAATTGTATGAACCAGTACATAGGTATATAAATGTTTACTTTAGCCGGGTGGCGGGGGGGGGGGGGGTATAACAATAGGGGAAATTAGCCCCTCCTCCGTTATGAAAAGGATTATATCGCTTTCATCAATTATTGTCATTATTATTTTGTACTCTATAAAATATATATTTCATGACGTATTGATCAAAAAAATCAACTCGACCGAAATGGCCATTATAGCTATATATTATATAATTATTGTTTGAGTACCGAATCTGCGATTGTCTATTATACCAATAATTATATAGCCATATAGGTATAATATATTATGGACTATGACCCGGCGTCCCAACGCACTACGCAGTAACATACCAGTTGTATGCGCTCCGCTGGTCTGCGGCTCTGCGCTTTGTCATTGAATAAAAATAGAATTAAGATAACCAACGCTGATGGGTTTCCTCGATTTAGGATTTTCCCAGTAATAACCTTTATCGTGTGCCGTTTCGTCTAAGCAGTCACCACTATAATTCGTTAGGTAAACCGCAATAGCCCGTATCTACATTTTTACAATTTTTCAGGAGACGATTAAAACTATTTAAATTGAATAATACTCAGTTTATTAATGTGTTTGAAATTTTTTTGTTTTAGTTATCTTATGAGAGAACGATAAATTATAATTTTTTTTATGAAAATAAGTTTTAGTAAATTATTATGTAGATACGTGAAATTCACAGACATTTTTCATCAGTTACGAGTTATTGCATTGTAGGGTTGTGTTAAATAATAACACGTAACTGTATACCGGATTAGGTGAATTTCATGTATCTACGACCGAAAATTATTGATCGAGAAGATTGATAAATAAATAGGTTGACATCAAATAACACTTTTTATCTTTATTGTCTTTAAAATTGAAATACAAAATTATAACATAACACTTCAATAAAATCATAAAAATTAAAAAAAAAAATTATATTTTAAACTGTTTTTAAACTTTTAGTATACAAATCTAGTCGTAGTATACCACCAGCAACTCGCCGCAACGTACCGACAATAAGAACATTACACCCTCCTCCTCTCCCGCACCACAAGCCGACAACACACACGCCACAGCCGTTATCGCGACTCACACTAATTACGATAACTCGATCAATTCACAGCCATTATTAGCACATACCTCCAGTACTACATTAATCAATAACACAGATAATAATATAAACTTCGCATATGCCGCTGCCATGGATAAAATTCCGAGCAGGGATCACGCTATCGTTTTTAATTCTATAGACGGTGTACCTCAAATACAATACATTTTAGCGATCGGAAAAATAGTACAACCCAATAACATAAAATTCGTCTCCAGAATATCAAATAATCGTTTTTGTATTTTCTTGTCAAATAAACATATTTTGGACAACTTAATGCAAACAACAAGTCATATTAATATTCACGACCACGTTATTCAAATACGCAGACTTATAAATCCAGCAAAAAGATTTATCATATCTAACGTATGCCCATCCATTCCAAACCAAGCAATTGTAGATGCCCTAAAAAATTCAAATATTATTCCATTCTCACAAATTACTCACCTTAAAGCCGGAATCAAGGTAGAAGGCTATGAACATATAATGAGTTTTCGCCGCCAAATTTATATAAATCACGATGATGTCCCTAAGCTTCCTAGCTCATTATTAATCAATATAAACGATAATCAATTCAGAATATTTTTCACTGACGACAAAATAACTTGCTTTTTATGCAAGTCGGTTGGCCACACAACAACCAACTGTAATAAAAACACTGAAGATAAATTTAAAAGTGATCATCCGTCTGTTTCCAATGCAACTAACACCCTTGATATTACCACTGAAGTACAAATAGAAGACATACTCCCACCCTCAACACCCGAATTAGAACCTCTTGAAAAAATCACTATGGACTGGTCAAATGAACCAGAGCCCTCTTCATCATCAAATATCACTCCGGATGTTCTTCAGGAATCACCTCTAAACGAGACCCATAAAAGACCTTTCTCCGAATCGTCATCCTCAAAACCTCCCTCCTCACCGAACAACTTAAACACCCCCTCGATCATTCCTACCAAGGAAAATACCAAAAAAAAACCCAAAATACGTTCGCGATCAAACTCGTCAAACAGACAATAAAATGCCTACGAAGAGGGCCTAAAAACAGTGGAAGAATTTTTCACCACCAATGACTCCTCACCCATTACTTACCTCCAATTTAGATACATCTTAGACAATTTTACTCTCAAATCAATGAACATTCACACGCTGACCAAAAATGCAAATACTGATTTAAAATCTCTAATGGACTTATTAGACTCAATTCGAGAGATAGTAAAAGATCGAAAACTCAAAATGCGCCTTTCAAAATTAGCACAACTTCTGTTTCAAGCACTACCTCCTCAAAAAACCCCTGCATAAGCCAAATTCAATCAACATAACACACACATAGCCGAACAACCAAATCATCACTCATTCCATAACTTATAAAAATATATTATCTATGAATCATATTATTCAATGGAACATAAATGGTCTACAAAAGCACTACACAGACATCCACCGAGCAAAGTTCTCCATCCAACCCATTGCCTTCTGTTTCCAAGAAACAAATCTTAGACCCAACGCTTCCTTCACAATACGAGGATACAATGGATACTTCAAAAACCGTCAAACAAATCTCCGTGCAAGTGGTGGCGTCGCCATCTTTGTCAACACCCTCATTGAAAGCACGGAAATCCCCATACAATCAAATCTAGAAGTAATAGCCATCTCTTTACATACCAAAAATCCACTTTGTATTTGCAATATTTACTTACCAGATAGTTCAAACTTATTACTCAATGATCTAAACAACATAATCAGACAACTACCAAAACCATTTTTATTCTTAGGCGACTTCAACAGTCGCAACCCAATCTGGGGATCAAACTACACCGATGCTAGAGGAAAAATCGTAGAAAAATTCCTCGACAATGAACAAATCATTCTCCTTAACACCGGAGAACACACTCGACACAATGTAGCAAATAACTCCTTCTCATCTATCGACTTGTCAATAACCAGTTCCTCTCTGGCACCTAAAACAAAATGGAAAGTTCTCACCGATTATAATTGTAGCGATCACTGGCCGATATCCATAGAGTTACTTGACCAATCTCCCCAAATACCTTTTCCCCCCAAATGGAACACCAAAAAACCTAATTGGGAATTATTTAACGACCTCATAAGTCAATCAATCTCGGAAAACCCAATAGAAATTGACTCTCCCATCAACCAAACCGTGATCAATACTTTAACTAATAACTTCACACACACTATCCTAATGGCAGCCACTAAGGCAATAGGTAAAACTAACCATAACACTAAAAAGAACCTAGTCCCTTGGTGGAATCAAGAATGCAACGAATCAATAAAACAGTACAAAAGATGTCTCAATAAATTTAAAAAATCAAAATCCCCTCTCGACCATATCCAACTTAAAAAAGCTCGAGCTCATTCCAGATACATCACCAAAAAGAGCAAAACAGAAACATGGCAAAAATTTACCAGCTCCATTAATACCAACACTCCCTCAAAGGAAGTTTGGAATAAAATTAAAGCAATAAAAGGTATATCTTACCACCGTTTACCCCCGTTTCTACAATA
>JANEHU010001208.1:0-13182 GCA_027563435.1 Nasonovia ribisnigri | reverse complement strand
TAAATTAAAATTAAGGTATTAGATAAGGTATTAGATACCTAATAATCAGTACTCACATAATATTATTACAATGAAAATCAATAACGGTGGCACAATTTTTAGTCATATTTCCTTAGGTGACCAGAAATATTGTTAAACAATACTAATACAAATATACATAGTGTAGTGTAATGATATTTAAAGTTTTTTATTAATTTGTGTGTTTACTGCAATACATAGAAATCAAACATATTATACATACAACAAAATTGAAAATAAGTTAGAAACACTGGTCATGGTAGGTATGTGTTTTTGAAATTATAATAATTTGTGTATGAAACTTTTTATTAATCAATTTAAATGTATATATATACAAATATATATATATATGCATGTGCTACATCAGTTACAAATTTACAAAGAATAATAATTAAGTGTTAGCTGTAGGAACTTTTATGATTAACAGAGTATGGTTTAGTTACAAATTAGTAATCAGTATTGATACAACGTTGAGTCTGTTCATGGGGCTTTTGTTACACCTGCGTTGATGGAGTCATTTCCAGTATAATCTTTCTGAAACAATACAAATATATACAATTATCTGTTCATATATATTTGAGTAAATAAATAATTCTAAATAATTTACCACCAGCGTGTGAGTCGCAGCCTGTTTAAATGCATGTTTGACGTTTGATACAAATACATTACAAAATCTGCATCATGAGAGAAGCACGTAGAGGTTGTCAAACTTTCTTTTTGTGTTAGTACTTTTCAGTAGTACAATGATAAGTGTTTTCATTGGGTTTTAGTTACACCTGCATTGATGGAGTCATTTCTAGTATAATTTTTCTGAAACAATACAATTATAATATACAATTATCTGCTAATATATCGTTGTGTACATAAAAATTTCTAAATAATTTACCACCTGGTGTGTGAGTTGCATCCTGTTATGTTCGACATCAGTTACGTATTCATTACAAAATCCGCATCCAGAGAGAACCACGTGGAGGTCGTCGAACTTTCTCTCCTCCTCGAGTCGTACTTACGACTGCTTATAAACCATGTGTCACACAGACTGTTGTCACATAGACTTGTCACACAGACTTTGTCACACAGACTTGTATCACACAGATCGGATTCGATGTTTATAAAGTTCTTGTAGACTTCAACGTACTGTTATATCGCTTGTAGAACTTCTCTGTACACAATGTTCTTAGTGACGAATCTACCACGGTCATTACCGTACATACCAACTCTAATAGATTGAGAGTCCCTCACTCGGGAAAACGCTACATACAGTTGCCCGTGCGTGAATACCGGTGATGGCAGGAGCAATCCAACTCTATCAAACGTTTGTCCCTGCGACTTGTTAATGGTCATAGCAAATGACAAACGTACGGGAAATTGCACTCGTCGCATTATAATGGGCAGGTCGTCTTCACCACTCGACGTGAGCGGTACCACAGGTATGACTATATCTTCCTGTGCACCACCAGACAACATCCTCGCTTTGAAGTTGTATCGTCGCAGTTCAGTAACAACTAACCGTGTACCATTGCAAAGACGTATCTTAGAATCTAGGTTCCTAAGCAACATGACAATAGAACCGACCTTTAGCGTTAAGTTGTACGGTGGCAGTCCGTCTGGTTCCAGAGTGTTGAGAAACTCTGTAGGATAATTGGCCACTTCGTCGGGGTCGTCGACCATCACAGTGTCTATGAATGTGTAGGTTCGGTGGTCTCCGTCAATGCGTTGTAACACCGTACGATTGACCTGCCTACATTCGTCGTTCCTGGGACATAAAATTATTTTCCGAGCAAACTCGTTGACGTTAGCCAACGACATTCGCTGCGGAAAAACAAAATCAATCAAATTAGCGACTTCACATACCATTTCCCGGGGTATTTCAACGGTGTCCTGAACACCGTCGACCGCTGGCAATTTGCCGCTCCCGAGCTGAAGCAACCATGTTGCGAAGTCAGCGTCGTTATCGGCGTGCATGTTCCGCGTCAAATCGAACTGTTCCAAGTTGCGCCACAAAGAGTTGTATTTGATAGACGACCTGACGATTTAGTAGTAATGCCAAGAAAAAATTTTGAAAAAAAAAAATGCAAAAAAACAGATTTGAATCTCGAGCACTTGAACCGTTTCTGAATTTTGCGTTTCACATATGGGTTATTGAATAATACTGAAGACAACATGTCATGGTCGTACTACTAAAGTAAAAAAAAAAAATGTAATTTTCAAAATGTACTCATTAATTACTACATTTTTTCCTACATGCATTTTAAATACAATGAAGTTTAAATTCTAATATGTATAATACATTTTTGCATGCCAACGACATAATAAAAACAATATTTTAAGCATAACTACACCATTTAATTAATTTATGATAATATATATATGTAGTTTTCTTTTTCTTGTTTTGCAAAAATAAAAAAAAAAATATGTGTAAGCCAATGTAAAGGTTAGTACAGGTATGAGGTATGAAATGAAGTAATTCATAAACGACATTGACACACCAACCTCCTACTAAAACTCTTAGCTATAATAGTTAATGTACTGCAATACTCGTGAAAAATGTCTATTCAATCCGTGCATTTTAACTACTTACATTTTTAATATTGTTGAAATGCTGATTAATTGCAACTTCCACAACGTCCGGAATCGAATTAATTTACTTAATATACCTAACAACAATAAAATTAAAATGCATGATAATTTATTAAAGCGAACACAACATTTAAGAAGATAGGTTTAAAACGCTGATATAAAAACAATTATTAAAACAGTTATTTTGAATTTTTGAATCTCGAACACTCGAACCGTTTCTCAACTTTACGTTATATTTTATTTTATTACACACGGAAATATCGAAGATGAATAATAATAATAAGAATAAATGCCATACGCCATAAATAACGAAAATCGAGGGAGATAAGCGAGCGGCGACGTGAAAATAAATAGCTAACGCGCGAGAAGTATTACGATTGGTCATCATGGAAGAAACGCGGAGTGATTTTAATATACAAAATATACTTACATCGGGTGTATCTTCTATATCCGACATTTCGATTAACTACAGTACAGAAAAGAGAACTACAAAAGTTGAAACTTAATAAAACAAACGCCATAAACGATTTAACAATTTAAATTTGAAAATCAAAATTATAGTTAGGTGCAGGCACACTATTACCACTTACAAATTACAACGGTGGAACGTGGGTAAATGGGTAATGGCCAATGGTGACAAATGGCAATGGGTAGTGGGCCACTGGCCAGTGGGTACAAACAATGGGAAGGGGACAGCATAGGGCATAACCCATAAAACAATGAAAGAAGAAATATAGATAAAAGATTTATTATTTATGGGTTCCAACTTCCAACTGCCAATTGCTAAAGTGCCAACTTTACTGCTAAAAACATGATTATCAGCAATTAAGCAAATTATCGTACTTTGGTGTACGGTTATAATTTAATTATCGTACATCGTACGACATCCTATATTATCGTATTTGTACGATCCAAACCGTACGTCTGGCAACACTGCGCGCGAGAAGTATTACGATTGTCGTCATGGAAGAAACGCGGAGTGCCGTCAGCGCCCCCCGCGGATCTTATAGCGTTATTAGCATTTTATTATATAAGATATTCGTGGCGATTGGCGCTACTAAAAACATTGGCTAGTATAACAAATATAGCGATTCGCGCCCACACAACTAGTTAACAATACCAAAAATTGACACTTCGACACGGCGATTTGCGCACGTAATATAGTAATAAATTTGACGCGTGACGGTCGTACGCCCTTGGGTCTGCGAACAGTACTAAAATTATTGGTGGTGGCCGTGTTATGATCCGTAGATAGAGCGGTGAGCCATCGGCGACCGGTTTTACATATTATATAATAGACACATTTATAACAAAAAGTTAAACAATATAAATAATAATCACTGGTAGGGATGTGCGTATGTGAGTGTGTGTGTGATCGGAGGCGAGATATAATAATAATTGTGTTGTTGCATTTCGGGCGGCAACATTTCTCCCCCCGTGAAAATGGTAATTTTCAGGAATCTTGAAACTTTTTCTCGACTGGCAGTTGACATAATTTGAGGACTGGCCTTTTCGTCTCTGTACCATTAGCAGTTCGTATGGTGACTACTCGGATATGCCCGTCCCTTCCTGGGTGTAGACGTGTTATGAGTGCCATCTTCCACTTGCATGGAGCCATGTTGTCTTCCCTTACAATTACGATATCGCCGACTGCTAATGGCTTGGTTGCAGTTGTCCATTTTCCTCTGACCTGCAGCTGAGGCAAGTATTCTGAGGTCCATCTTGCCCAAAAAGACTGCATGAGTGCTTGTACTAACTTCCACCTTCGAAGCCCACTTATTTGTTGTGATGTTAAATCTGGTTCCGGAGGTAGCGTGATCGGACCCCCTATCAGAAAGTGAGCAGGAGTGAGCGGTTCTAAATCATCTGGGTTGCTACACAATGGTGAAAGAGGGCGAGAGTTTAGACACGCTTCAATTTGACAGAGTAGAGTCTGCAGTTCACTGAGTGTCAAATGTGCATCCTTGACGATTCTTGATAAATGGTGCTTTGCACTTTTTACGCAGCTTTCCCAAATTCCTCCGAAATGTGGGGTGGAAGGCGGGTTAAAATGCCAATTGATGTCTTCGGCAGCAGCCAGTGATTCTATGCCCCTTGTAAATGTTGTTAGTTCTCGTCTCGCTCCAACGAAATTGGTCCCGTTATCACTCCAGATTTTATCAGGTTTTCCTCTCCTGGAACAGAATCTTTGAAGTGAGGCAATAAAAGCACTGGATGTTAAATCCTCAACTGCTTCTATATGCGCTGCCTTGGTAGAAAAGCAGACAAATATTGCTATCCAAGCTTTCTTGCCAGGTCTCCCGCGGATTCCGCTTCGTATTGTCAATGGGCCAGCGAAATCAACCCCTGTGTTCGTAAAAGGACGTGTACAAGTAACTCTTTGTTTTGGCAATAGTGCCATCAATGGATGTTGGAATCTTGGTTTTGCTCTGACACAGTCAACACAACGCTTGACTACCGATCTTGCTGTGAGCCTTCCCCGCACAGGCCAATATTGACGTCTTATGTCTGCTAAAAGAGCTAATGGACCACAATGCAGTAAGCTCCGATGACGTTCTGTAAAAATTAGACGAGTTACTCTATGGTCAGCAGGTAGAATAATTGGTGTTCTTTGCTCTTCTGTTATCATGGCATACTCTAACCGGCCTCCGACGACTAATAACTTGTTCTTTAATAAGGGATTCAACGACTTCAACTTACTGCGGCGAGACGCATTTTTATGTTGTTGTAATGCTGTTATTTCTTTACCAAACGCTTCTTCTTGCGCTGTCTGGAGTAAGGCTCTTTGAGCAGTTCTGAGGTTTTGAACAGTGAGATACTTAGCCGTTGGCCTTTCTCTTTTTGATCCAACATATTCAATAAATTTTAAAATCCATTCAACTGCACGTACAAGTCTGGGCTAGCTAGAATAACTGATGACCAAGTCTTTGATCGGGCTCGTTGCTATTAGTGCCAAACGGAACGGTCGTTGTTCAGGAAGTTCACCTTTTAGTATTGGTTGTATGGGTGTGGAATCCCAACAATCGGTTGATTGAGATAACCAAAAAGGGCCATGCCACCAGATCGTTGATATGCTTAGCTCTTGAGCTCTTATTCCACGGGAGATTATGTCGGCAGGGTTTTCATTTGTCTTTACATGTCGCCATTGAGAAGGACTGGAGACCTCTAATATTTGTGTGACTCTATTCGATACATATGTTTTTAACCGACTAGAATCGCTATTCAACCAGGATAATACAACCATGGAATCAGTCCAGAGTTGAAATTCTAGCGGGTTTATTTTCCATGCATCAGAGATCTTGACAACCAACTGTACTAGCAAATGTGCTCCATTTAGCTCTAAGCGTGGAACAGTTATACCTTTGAGTGGAGCTACTCGAGTTTTCGAGCACAACAATTGTGGATGCCAAATTCCATCATGTCCTAACGATCGGACATAAATACAAGCCCCATAAGCCTCTAACGATGCATCACAGAACCCATGCATTTCAATTTTTTGACTTATGCTAAATATACCCTTTCGTGGTATTGACAAGTTCTTGAGCATTTGTAAATCTTCGTAGTATGAACACCATTTCCTTTTGAAGGTCCTCTTGCAATGGAGTATCCCAATCAATTTTCAATTGCCATAGTTGCTTGAGGAATATTTTTCCCTTGACGAGTACCGGTTTCAGAAAACCTAACGGGTCAAAAATTCTATTTAATTGTGATAACAATGTTCTTTTAGTGAGTTTTCAGTTTTCTGGCACATCTGTTATTTGGAAGTGGAATTCATCAGCGATTGGTCTCCAACACAGTCCCAAAGATTTGACAGTATCATTATCATTTATATTTAAAGTGAGGAGTGGGTCTTGCTCTTTCTTGCTTATACACTGTAGCACAGCTTGTGAATTTGAGCACCATTTGCGGAGTGGTAATTTGGCTGAGTTAAGTATCATGCTGACTTCCTGTTGTAAGCGACAGCATTCTGCTTCGGTGTCGCAGCCTGTCATCAAGTCATCCATATAGAAGTCCTGTGTTATGACTGTTGATGCCTTCGGATAATACTCACGGAATTCTTCAGCTAGTTTAACCAAACATTGAGTGGTCATATATGATGCCGGAGTAGTGCCATACATAACTGTTACTAATCGATATGTACGAAGAGATTCACTGGGGTTGTTTCGCCATAAAATGCGTTGAAGGTCCCAATCAGGTTCTGCTATGGCAACCTGACGGAACATCTTTTCAATGTCTGATGTTATTACATGTTGGTGCCTTCTAAAACGAGTCAATATTGCAAATAAATCCTCCTGGACTATTGGGCCTCGCATTAATATATCGTTCAGTGATATACCTGAGGAAGACCTGGCGGAAGCATCGAAAACCACCCTTACCTTTGTAGTTAGACTTGAGGTTTTTTGAACAGCGTGGTGCGGCAAGTAATATGAATTTGAGGGAATAGACAGTTCATTGCGAACTTCCTGCATGTGTCCCATCTCTAAGTATTCTTGCATGAACCGTATGTATTCTGTGCGTAGGTAAGGATCCTTTTGTATTCGTCTTTCAACACTCAGAAACCGTGACGTCGCCATTGTTATGCTGTCTCCTAGTTTTTCCGCGTTCACCTTAATTGGTAATCGAAGAACGAAGCGGCCATCAGCATTGTGGATTGCAGTATTTTGGAAATGTTGCACAACTTCCTTTTCTTCTAAAATCTTCGAATTTGGTTTGGACAGTCGACCATAGTTCATATCTTCCTCTAGGTGTAGAGCTTTCCAATCTGTCTCTAGAGATGCACCAAAGGAATTGACACCAGCTAAGCACGAGGCACGCAGTTCGCCGGTAACAATCCAGCCAAACTGACTATTTTGCAACCACAACGTTTCCAAATTGAATGATTTCCGCTCTATTCCTAAGACATCAAAGAAAATGCCGCCACCTATAAGTAAATCAACAGGTCTTCTCTTATATAAATCTGGGTCCACAAGTTGTGATGTTACCTCTTCCGGAATTTTCCATCCTTTATCAGGCGTGGGACAGGCGGATAAGTCGGAAATAATACTTGGTAGCACATAGCAAGTTAAGTCCACCTTATAATCATTTGTTCTGGACTGAATCCGTAAATCGATGCAAGATGCTGCTTGAACTTGATTGGCGCCGATTCCACATATCGGAAGGGAGCTTTTTCTCCCTGATAGTTGGAGCAAGTTTGATAAACCCTTGGAAATGAAGTTTATCTGAGATCCACTGTCAAGTACAGCTCTACATTCGCGCAGCCTTCCAAACTTGTCTTGTACGTGGACGATGGCAGTTGCGAGAAAAACATGGCCTGGAGCTGCTGAGATGTGTGTGGCGGATGCAGATGTACTCGGTGATATCTCTGGCTCAGTCCTTTTTTTTATAACCGGTTGAGTAGGCACATGATTGTCCCTATCTTGGTCTCTGTTCCTTTCAAGATGTAATAATGTATTATGTTTTCCCTTGCACTTACGACAAGAATACAGTGAATTACACACGTCAGACGTGTGTCTTGATGACAGACAATTGAAACAGCGTCCTTCTTTTCGGATGAATGTTAGTCGATCGGTTACTGACAAGTCCTTGAACTTTTCGCAATGGAATACTCTGTGCATGCCAGAGCAACAGGGGCAAGGCTCGATATCACTAGACACAAACAACGCCTTTTTCCCTGAGTGCGAAATATTTTTATTTGACGAAGTAGCTGATGGTGTAGCCGATTTTTTTTGCAACGCTTCCACAGCTTCATGAGCTGCACATCGACTAGCCAAAAACCCTTCCAATTCGGAGAACCTTGGAAGATCGGTGTTCCTCTGATGCAGTAACCACCCCTGTGCAGAACTCTGGTCCAATCTAGTAGTAACGATTGTTACGAGCCACGCGTCCCAATGCTCGACAGGTTGGTTGAGAGCCTTGAGAGCTGCAATATGTGTTGTTATACAGGCGAACAAGTTCTGTAGTGTAGCCCCTGGTGCATCATCTACGCGTGGACAGTCAAGAATGGAACGTATATGAGACTGTATAACCATGCTTCGGTTATCGTATCTCTGTTTTAGTAACTGAATAACTGCCTCGTAATTCGTGTCACATACCGGTGTTGAACGTACTAAGTCAAGGGCAGCACCGTCTAAGCTGGAGCGTAAAAGATAAAATTTTTGTGCAGCAGAGTATGCTTCATCATTGTGTACCAAAGCCTTGAATATATCAAAATATGAAGCCCAATCTTGAATATTTCCATTAAACCTTGGTAAAGGAATTGGAGCAAGTTGCGTTCGACGAGAAAAGGAGTTGTTTCCAAAGAATGCATTGTGACCTGTAGTACTAGATGCCTTTTGCTGATTTATGATCTCTTGCATTTGAGATCTGATTTCAAAATAATCGCGTTCAAACATATCTCGCTCTGCTTCAGCTCCCTCTAGATCATCAACTGCAATTAACTCGATTTGGCACTGTATTTCATCAAACCTGCGGTTTAATTGAGGAAGTTCTTCCTGTCTGAACTCGAGAAGAGAAACAGCCTGATCGATTGGGTCAAAATTATTTACGAAAGTGTGAACACGAGTGAGTGCTGCCTTGACTGTTCCTCGTTTTCTCTTTAAATCAGCTAACGTTTTTTTTTGATCTTCGTCTTGCATCTTGGAGCGTGAATGAGAAATGAATAACTAGACTGTCCAACTACAATGTATTATATATATATATCACTCTTTTTTGTGTTTGGATAAAAAAGGTCATTTGGGCAAAAACAAAAAGGTCGATTTTGGGTGAAAACCGATTCGCCCCCTGGAACAGGTAGGGGAGAGCGGAGTTAGTTGTTACAATTTCACATTAATATTTTTCTTTAATCAGTAGTTATATGTATTGGGGTGGGTTGTAAGAATTATATTTTTAAACATTTTTTATCCTTATAATTATTTAAGTTATAGACAAATCAAACATTACGGACTTCCAGAATGAAGATAATAAACCAAAATTTGATTATATAAAAATGAATAACGATTTAACCCAGTCGATTCCGGGCAAATTAGGTTTAAATCTTTTCACAGTTTTCCCAGATCGATTTAAAAACGATTGAACAACAATACGCATATCTGTTGCGTGGAGAGGAAACCCCCATTCGGCACAAGTGACCAAACCTTCAACCAACATGGCCTCATCTTTTTCAGAGAGCACCATTTGACCTCCAGGTTTTTTAATATTATTGCCATTTTTCTTATAGTCACTTAATGTGCTTTTGGGTATACCATACTTTTCAGCAGCCATTCTCAATGGAATAGAATTTTTTTTAATGTCATCTAACGCTTTCACCAATTGACCATGTTCATAATTTATATATTGTCGACCACCTACTTTTTTTTTATACGGTGCCATTCTCCGGAGTCAGCCTGCTTTTATATTTTTTTCTTTATACTTGCTATAACATTTACAATTTTTTATATAAGCTGAGTTTTATTTAATGGATTAATATTTAAGAACTTGCTTTATAAACCAAAAAAAAAATCATTCAAATCGGACAAGATTTCTTTATTTGACGAATTATCTAAGTGATATCATGTATAATGCGGGAAAATAAGCTTGATAACATAAACACGTGTGTGAGCTGCTTATCAATAGTAACAGCGTTCCGTTGCGTTACACATAACCGAATATAACATCACAATTATAACTATGTGATAAAAACCAAATTCAAGTGCTTATCACACCGATAATAAATTATTTATCAAACTACATCATTATTGTCTGGAGTCACCCACTTTGTCCGAAGTCACCCACTTTCACGGTACCTCGGGACTCACCCGGCAGCGTATTAACAATACCTACTCGAAACTAGCCACGATATTAAATCCGCGCTTCTGATAGGCCTATTTGAATTACGCGCGAAATTATTATTATTATTTACCGCTGATAACTGTCACACTTATATTATAAAATAAATAATTTCAAATCACAACATTTTAATACTGCAATAACCTACAATAGGTACTATATAGGTATATAAAATTAGAAACATATTGTTGTAATAACAGCTTAAAATGTTTTAATTATTCTTATACTTTAACACAATCCATTACAGTGACTCACTTGTAACCTAGAGTACAGCAGAGCTTAAAAAATATATTTGAATTACTATATTGAATTTATATTATCTTAAATTAATATTAATTTTTTAGGTATAGTGACACAATAGATCTATTCTATAGTTTACTTACAAAAAGAAAAAAACAGATTTGTATGAAAGGTTAGACTTCATGAATGTATGATCTTATAATGAGCATTTTTTAATAGTAAAAAAATACCTGGTCATATGAAAAGGAGTAGTTTCTTTTATTTTATCGCAGTTTTTAAATACGATTGGTAGTTTAAAGGGTATTTATTATACATATACTACCATACATTTATTTCATTTAAGAAAAAAATTTTACATACATTATACAAATAAAAATTATTTAAATGATTGTCTCCAAAAGCCAAGCCTTGTGGAAGAGACAACAGTTCTTATTTTAAGGTGTGTTTACAATTTTTAAGACAACTACGTTTAATTCTTATCAAACTATTTAACTTATGTTTATACAAATAAATAAGTAATAATTAAACAATAGGTACATTATAAGACAGGCACAATATTTAAGTACAGCAAAAATGTATGGATAGTTTTATATACAAGTTTTCATCTTATACTTAATATACTTTTTGTAACGTTCATAATCTTAGAATAATTATGGTTGAAACTGACACTTTCAAATTTATAAAAATATAGATTTGTTGGGTACCTAGTACTTCTTTTGCATGAGATTTCTCCAAATTTAATATATCATAAGTATTATATTTATATAGTATATCAGTATTCGAATGATAGGGTTTCTTAAAGGCTATCCTTAGTAGTGAGTTTATAGAAGTTCTGAGCAAACATAAATATTTATCGAAGGTACCACCCCATACACAAATTATGTATGCATATAGGTACTATATAGGTATATTGTACAATTGCACAAAAACCCATTTTCATATTGTTAGGTGATAAAATATTATTTAATGCTTTAAATCTACCAAACATACTTCTTAATTTTTTAATCACTGAGTCAATATGAAAATTCCATTTTAAAAACTTATCAATCATGATCCCCAGATACTTCACTGATTCGGCACCTCTTACACTTACATAGTTACAATTACAGTACCTATCAACTTTATCTCTTGACATGAGTCATCATGTATTTTAATGGGTTCATAAATATCAAGATTTTTAACTTTTGATATGAAAAAAGGGATATAACAATAAATAAATTTATTTCAAGAGAGTTTGTATCAAACCAATTTTTAATAGATGACATAATTTTTGCTGCTTTACTCATTAAATTAAATTTATTTAAACCCTGAATCAGGATTGTAGTGTCATCAGCAAAACAGAAAATAGAGCATAGAGCATTTATAGATTACTATTTATAAACAATAGGCACTCTAAATAATTAGAAACATATAGTTGTAATAACAGCTTAAAAAATTATATTTATTATTATTTATTAATAGTAGGTATTATCATTGACAATGTATATTGATGAAAATAATGAAAAATCACATTTTATGTAGAACAGAAATTAGGCTTATACCCATTTATAATGTTTAAATAAATTGTTTATGTTACAATTTAAAGTATTATTTATTTATTTAGTCTTAAGTACCAAATAGGTAATTTCTACTTCTAAAGAGTGAAAAAAAAAAGAACATTATACAAGTTTCACATTAAATATGTTTGTTTATTAAAAAATTATTAAAATTAATTGATTAATATAAATATTAAAAACAATCAAATACACTATTAGCATATAAAGACTGTAAGTAAATGGCCTACGTGATCAAAATTATTTAACTTTATCTACCCACAATCTCTATGGTATGAATACTGGCATGAATTACAAGTTATGTAATAATTAGTGGCTCTTGGTATGCGGCACGTTGTTAGTGATGTTAGTTCCAAAACAACGAATTTTCGCTTTCTTTTTTTGTTTAATACAATTTTTCAAGTTGGAAGGACGACCAGCTTGTATACGTTTAGCACCAGATGTTATTTTTCTTGTACGCCTTGCTCTGGATGTTGGTTGTGTGCCTATAAGTTTTCCACGACGAAGTCTGTTAAAAAATATATCAGGAAAATCTGATACTGTATTTATGGTACCCAATAATTTGTTAAATTGTCTAAGATTTTTAAGACCATTAAATTCCCATTATTTTGTGCCAAAGATGTTATACGGTTCATATTTACTTGAAGCTGGTCAATTTCTAAGGTGATGTTGGTCTGAACATCCAATTCATTTTGGTCAATGAATGAGAAATTATCTGTCATTTCTGTAACTACAGTATGAAGATTTTTTGTAATAGATGCACCTAAATCATTGGATTTTCTACCATACTGGTAGTAGCATCATCTGTAGTTTCCATTGGCGTCATAAAAGAAGGATCAAAATTATTCCCAACTGCTAGATTCCCAAGAGTTATTCTATTTTCAGTTGATAAAATAGGAATGTTTTCTATGATAAAACCATTATAATGAATAGCACAGATATGCTTGCAAAACGACTCACCGCTACC
>JANEHU010001207.1:0-100528 GCA_027563435.1 Nasonovia ribisnigri | reverse complement strand
AATTAAGTAAGAAATCATGGTTGTCAATTAAGTTGTATTGTATAACTGTATTTTTGTTTGACTATTAAATTATTAAAATACAAACATTTGTCATAAAGCTGGGAATGATTGATTATTTTGTGTTCTTTGAATGAATATAATTAATAATAAAGACAAATATATGTAATTTGAACCTTTTCGTTAAGAAAGTTAACGCTTATGTTATGTGTTTCCAACTGAATGGAGTCCTTTAAAAAAAAGAAATTTCAATATTATAAGTAGTGTTTTTTCAATCGTCTAATCACTTAGATGATTAATTATGCTGGGATATTGTATTTTATTAATTGGAAAATTTTCTCACAGTGTATGATTTTCATATATGTATGGGATAAACAATGATCTGCAACATCTTGTGCCCTTTTGTTTCCAATTCAAAAGAAATGTGTTTTATTTGAATGTCACCAATGGGTCATTATGGTGTTTATTGCTTTGCTGTTACCTAAAAATGAATAGTATGTTAAGTTATGTTGAATTTATAAATACAAAACAATATTTATAGTCATCATTAAACCCATACATCAGGTTATAAAATATTTTTATTAACACATTTCGTAATTAAGTAAGAAATCATGGTTGTCAATTAAGTTGTATTGTATAACTGTATTTTTGTTTGACTATTAAATTATTAAAATACAAACATTTGTCATAAAGCTGGGAGTGATTGATTATTTTTTGTTCTTCAAATGAATATAATTAACAATAATGACAATATGAAAGTTGAACATCACATGGAAGGTTAAAAATGTTATATTTATATTTTTATGCAGTTAATTTCGATTGGAATTTATATGAATAATATTTGTTTGCTTACAATTATTAGCTTATGCTTATGACTCGCGTATAACTTGTATGGATATTTTATGGATGTAACAATTCAGTTATTTTCGATAAGGAAGTTAACGCTTATGTTATGTGTTTCCAACTGAATGGAGTCCTTTAAAAAAAAAAATTTTAATATCATAAGTAGTGTTTTTCAATAGTCTAATCACTTAGATGATTAATTATGCTGTGATATTGTATTTTATTAATTGGTAAATTTTCTCACAGTGTATGATTTTCATATATGTATGGGATAAACAATGATCTGCAACATCTTGTGCCCTTTTGTTTCCAATTCAAAAGAAATGTGTTTTATTTGAATGTCACCAATGGGTCATTATGGTGTTTATTGCTTTGCTGTTACCTAAAAATGAATAGTATGTTAAGTTATGTTGAATTTATAAATACAAAACAATATTTATAGTCATCATTAAACCCATACATCAGGTTATAAAATATTTTTATTAACACATTTCGTAATTAAGTAAGAAATCATGGTTGTCAATTAAGTTGTATTGTATAACTGTATTTTTGTTTGACTATTAAATTATTAAAATACAAACATTTGTCATAAAGCTGGGAGTGATTGATTATTTTTTGTTCTTCAAATGAATATAATTAACAATAATGACAATATGAAAGTTGAACATCACATGGAAGGTTAAAAATGTTATATTTATATTTTTATGCAGTTAATTTCGATTGGAATTTATATGAATAATATTTGTTTGCTTACAATTATTAGCTTATGCTTATAACTCGCGTATAACTTGTATGGATATTTTATGGATGTAACAATTCAGTTATTTTCGATAAGAAAGTTAACGCTTATGTTATGTGTTTCCAACTGAATGGAGTCCTTTAAAAAAAAAAAATTTTAATATTATAAGTAGTGTTTTTTCAATCGTCTAATCACTTAGATGATTAATTTTTCTGGGATATTGTATTTTATTTATTGGTAAATTTTCTCACAGTGTATGATTTTCATATATGTACGGGATAAACATTGATCTGCAACATCTTGTGCCCTTTAGTTTCCAATTCAAAAGAAATGCATTTTCTTTGAATGTCAATAACGGGTCATTATGGTGTTGCTTGCTTTGCTGTTACCTAAAAAAGAATAGTCTGTTAAATTACGTTGAATTTATAAATACAAAACAATATTTATAGTCATCATTAAACCCATACATCAGGTTATAAAATATTTTTATTAACACATTTAGTAATTAAGTAAGAAATCATGGTTGTCAATTGAGTTGTATTGTATAACTGTATTTTTGTTTGACTATTAAATTATTAAAATACAAACATTTCTCATGACACAGGTTATTGATTGATTATTTTGTGTCCTTCAAATGAATATAATTAACAATAATGACAATATGAAAGTTGAACATCACATGGAAGGTTAAAAATGTTATATTTATATTTTTATGCAGTTAATTTCGATTGGAATTTATATGAATAATATTTGTTTGCTTACAATTATTAGCTTATGCTTATGACTCGCGTATAACTTGTATGGATATTTTATGGATGTAACAATTCAGTTATTTTCGTTAAGAAAGTTAACGCTTATGTTATGTGTTTCCAACTGAATGGAGTCCTTTAAAAAAAAAAAATTTCAATATTATAAGTAGTGTTTTTTCAATCGTCTAATCACTTAGATGATTAATTATGCTGGGATATTGTATTTTATTAATTGGTAAATTTTCTCACAGTGTATGATTTTCATATATGTATGGGATAAACAATGATCTGCAACATCTTGTGCCCTTTTGTTTCCAATTCAAAAGAAATGTGTTTTATTTGAATGTCACCAATGGGTCATTATGGTGTTTATTGCTTTGCTGTTACCTAAAAATGAATAGTATGTTAAGTTATGTTGAAATTATAAATACAAAACAATATTTATAGTCATCATTAAACCCATACATCAGGTTATAAAATATTTTTATTAACACATTTAGTAATTAAGTAAGAAATCATGGTCGTCAATTAAGTTTATTGTATAACTGTATTTTTGTTTGACTATTAAATTATTAAAATACAAACATTTGTCATAAAGCTGGGAATGATTGATTATTTTGTGTTCTTTGAATGAATATAATTAATAATAAAGACAAATATATGTAATTTGAACATCACAAGTTCGGGTTCAAATTTTTTATCTGTATGTTTATGTGTTTAATTTTAATTAGAATTTAAGACATGAAAGGAAAACAAGACTATGTTAATGATTAATCATTTTTATATTTTTCATTTAAAGAAAATCTATTGAAAATATAATCTTTATTCAATATTTTATATGCCGTGTAACTTGATAAAGAATGAAAACTATTTATTAGGGTTTCCAACTGAATAGAGTCCTCAAAACGCTTGAAATCATTATTTTTTTTATAAATTTAAATATTTAAATATCAGAAATAGGCTTTTTTCAATTGTCTAATTGTTTAGATTTGATGTGATATTGTATTTAATTAATTGGTAAATTTTCTTACATTGTATATTTTTCATATATTTGTGAGATTGACATTGATCTGCAACATCTCGTCCTGTTAGGTTTATTCTTATGTTTCAATTCAAATGTAGTGTGTCATTATTGTGTTGCTTGCTTTGCTGCTACCTTAAAAAGAATAGTCTGCTAAATTATGTGTAATGTTTTAATACATTAGAACTCTACTATTAAAATATTAAAAGACAAATATTAATCATAACCATAGACCTTATACTATAAGGTATAAGGTCAATGCTCATAACTGACTTTGATTAACGTTATTGTCTGCATCAAATGATTATATTTAAAAATAAAGACTATTATCTATATTATAACGGTTAAAAAGTTTATACTAAAAATTTTTTTGTAGGTTTTTTATTTAAATTAGTATTTATATTAATTATTTCAATTTGTGTATAATAATTAGGTAATGCTTATTACTCGCGTATAACGTTCTTACAATAATATTTAGTTATGACATTGTGTCTAAACTACAAACCTATTTGTTAAGTTTCCTCATTTTTTAATAAAATATTTTTTATTAAATGTTCAATAAACATTTGTTTAAGTTGAAGCGGAGCATAGGGACAAAGTTTTGTTGCGTTGTTATGCACTGCCACCTTAACAATAACACTGAGTTAAGTTATGTTGAATTTCTAAAATATAGATTACAACACTACAATTTATCAACAAATTTATGAAATTCTCTTTGCCATAACTTATTGTTAGTTAAACTTTTTATTTATAATTTTTAAGTGCAAATATTGCTAGGTACTTAAATCCATACTTTAAACCTATTAGTTTGTTAAGATTCATGGAAAATAAATTAAATTTACAAAAATAAGAGTTTGTACAATTTTATTTTTAAATATCATGGAGTTGAGCATGCTTAGTGAATCATAATTTCATCCAATCTAATGTTTAAAATGATTTTTTTTTAGTTCAATCTACCTATTAAATATTATGCTTGATTTCATTTCACTATACAATTATTATGATGAAAATATTTAACGAAGTATAAATAATAGGTACCTATACCTAATGGGTAAAATATAAGTAGAAATTAATTCTTTAAAAATAAAATTGGGTTTTCTTATTTACCTTTCTTCTAAGTTTTTTTTCCGTCCTTAAATAACACAACGTCAATATGTTCTAATATTTCATCTATATTTATTAGGTATTTAAAATTGAATAAAAAAATGCATTTATAAATCATTTTGATGTGTGCGAATATTTTATGAATACATTTATTAAATTGATTGTGAAAGTTATTATTTTGGTGTTTAATGATAATATGATTAACTATAATCATAGTTTACTTGTCTATCCACCACTTTATTTTAAGAGAAGCCTTTTAGAGGATCCAAGTCAATGTAAAAAGTAACTTTGCAATGCAGTTATACGAAAATTCAAAATTTGCTTCAGTGAAAATTAGATTTATATGAGTTAACAACTTGACGACTACGGGACAATTGGTAATCACTAATCACTTATGTCTTTTGGCTATGGTTTCAAAGCAATAGATCTTAAATAATATAATGACTTACCGTATATCGTACTTTTCGAATATTTTGATGTTTCTTAATAATTCTTAACAAGACGTATTATCATTTATCAGTATAATTTTGTTTATTATATTTAATTGATGGATGACTTTTATCAAAATATTTTTGTCTATAGTGATTAGGTGAAAACTACTCTGTTATCATTTCTATTAACTTTTTGTTTATGTACAATTTATATGAATTTTAAGTATAATATTAATATTGTTATATAATATATTATAGCTATTATTTATTTCGTTCGTCGTCTTAAATCCAAATTTCAAATTATTCCAAGCTTGTCTCAAAGTGTCAACGTTGTTTTATGTTATCTCAGTAATACAGCATTTCTTATGTGGACTATAATGTGTCT
This sequence comes from Nasonovia ribisnigri, assembly GCA_027563435.1. Lineage (NCBI taxonomy): Eukaryota > Metazoa > Arthropoda > Insecta > Hemiptera > Aphididae > Nasonovia > Nasonovia ribisnigri. The sequence continues at coordinate 95,259 of JANEHU010001207.1, read as the reverse complement.
TGCTTAAAATAAATTTATTTTTATAAAAAGTAATTTGATATTAGTTATACAAATTTGTTTGATTACTAAGATTTTCAAAGAAGATCACTGGTGCAAAATCTTTCGTTTAAGAAATTACTCGTGGGACATACCATTTTTATATCGGACTCAGACTGTTCAACTCTGTATCAGCTGTCAGCGGTCAGTACACGGTAATATTGGAATCTGGAATCAACTTGTTATGCCATAAACTTTAGATCATAAACTATAGATGCTGGATAGAGCTACCTATAGCCTTTATCACTAGTGTTATGTGTGTGTGTGTGTCCAATATAACATCAAAGGTGTGTGTACTTTCTGTTTATGTGTACACTTCTCTGATTTGGTGTCTACTATTTCAAAAACTGTATGATACTTGTATATAGCTGAGTCACAGGACCATCTATAATATCAATTAATTATATGTATTTGTTGTAGGCAGGCTCTACTATCTTTTTAGTTCAACTCACAATTCACATAGGTTATAGGTATGTATCTATTTAAGGTAAATATATTTTATGACAACAATCCTCTATTAACTATTGTGCTCGTACATTGATAGTTATTTAAATATCTATAGGTACATAATTACAAATATATGCAGTGTATCCAGGGGGTTTGGCGGTTGTAACCCAACCTGTGCATAGTAAAAAGAATTTCCAACCTCTCAAACAATGTTTTTTCATAAATTCGTATAATTATTGCTCTAGGTTTAATAACACTATATTATTGTCATTATTAACAATAATTTTAATGACTGGGAGAATACTCGATTACTAGAAAACACATTTTTAAAAACCTTGAATATGAAATGTAAATTTATCAATATTGATTCTGTTTGATTAAAGATCAAGATACATATTTTCATATGTTAGTATCTTTTAATAATGTAGCCTGTTATTAGGTTGATTATACATAGGTTACTAGTACCTATTAGTTAAATGTACCTAATATAATATATTTATATGTATAATGTTTACCCTAATTCAAAAGGAAAAAGGGCTGTCATTTAGTATGCGGTCTACCGGTGAATTTACGAGTATAGTATGCGGTCTACCGGCAATTTACGAATATAGTATGCGGTCTACCGCAAGGTTAGATTTTTAGTAAAAAAATTTGTTGTCAATGAATATAAATAAAAATAATATAATACGTTATACAAAAACTCCCGCCATATCTCTAAAAAATGCATTAAATAAATCTGATTTATTTATTCCTCGCCACCATGTTTCCATGAGATATCTGCAAAAATATGTATAATATAATATTACATTAAATTTATTAAACATAACTTATAATAATTTTACCTTGGAAGGAGATCAGGACTTGTACGACACATATTTTTAACTACTTTTAAGCGTAATGGTCTCCATAAACTTTCGATCCTCTGAGTGTGCGCTTGTGTTAGTGGATCAACAAAATTTTCGATGTGGTTAACTGTATTATGCGTAAAACCATATTGGGAGATCCCATTATACGCTGGCCATCCATTAGAGTGTATAATAGAACCCAATACAACCTCTCTTTTAATAATGTCATGCAAAGTTTGCTTGTCCCGCTTTTCGACAACAAAATATCGTGCCTCACTATCATCGCATAATTCAAACACCCAAGGATCATCCATTCGTCTACCATAATTTCTTTTTCCATTTTTTCCATCGTCATTTTCGTCTTCGATGTTTTCACTCGGCAAATCTGCAAGTCGATATCGACCTGTAACAACATAATGATGATTTATAATATTTTATAATTAATATTCAATGTAAAATTGTATTTTATTATGTATTCAATTATAAAATTATAAGATAGAAATTACCTTTATGATTTTTTCTGGATCCTCTTAACAAACATTCGTCGACTTGTATGATGACATCAGGTCCTCCAAATTTATTATGTTTTTCAAACATTTTTAGTGGTATATCCCAACACAAATTCATCCAGTGACTTACGGTGTTGGACGATCTTCCAGTTAAGTACATGGTTGTTTTATTTGATAAACCTTGAGTCCAGTAGAACACTAGTTCTTACTGTTGACTGAGGCTTAGTCCACTATTTAGACGACCATTCTTGTCAATATAAGTCCAAAAAGCATCATCTTTCCTATATGATAGTATAATTATTAGTAGTATAAATAGTATAATTATTATTAATAGAATAATTTTCTCACCTTAAGCTTTGTGTTGTTTGACATCCTTTTCTCTTTACCTATTTGGTAAGATGAATAAAAAGTTAACCAGTGGTGAAAAAAATTGGCATCACTATTAAAAAACTCAAATAGCACCACTGTCTTAAGTTTTTTGAAATAAAATTCTAAAATTTATAAAATATCTATTAGCCATTAGGCAACTCTATACAAATTTCTAACCTCTGCTTACAATTGTCATAAATACTAAGTATGCAATTCATTAGCTTATCATCAGATTGTACACTTTTAATCTCATATAGTATTGAATATTGACTATATTATAACGTGAGGTGCAATGAAACATAGAAATATAGAAACAGTTTACTTATAAGTAAAGTTTGAATTTTGTAGGCATTTTTTTCTATTGGTCTAAAACACTTTGTATATCAGCTGTATATTCGATTTATACTGTTTAGAATAAAATGCTTAACATTTTGTTTTGCTTTTTTAGCTATTATGTTTTTGGGTTTTTTGGTATTTTTTTAGATTTAAATTTTTGTTTTGTGTTTAATAACATTTTTAAAACGTATTCTGAATCAATGTATTTGAAAGTTCAATATTTAATTTTATAGTTTTATATCATATTTTAATGTGTTCCGAGGATTTGGCTTTTCGTTTTTATCTTGTTACACGTTTGATGTAATTAATATATCTTGGTTGACTCACCGGTGACGTTTCTTATTTGAAATATTATTCAATTATTAATTGTTCATTGCAACTCTTCAATGTTATATCACAGTTAAAAATAATTAGATGGGAAGCAGAATTTAAATAACAATTTAACATTATTTTCTAAATTAACAAACCTCAACAAGTTTTTAACTGGCAGTGACTATAAACTTTTTTAAAATTTTTTAAATTGTTTACTTTTATTTTATATTTGATGTATTTAATTAAAATTCAGGGGTTTAAACTAACTGTAACCTGTTTTAAATAATAAAAATAATTAATTTTACTACTATACAACTTTTGCGGGTTTATTGAAAATGGTTGCTTTATTAGTAATTTTAATGCTTTTAGGCTTAATTTTAAGTGTATTTTTTTATAGTTTATATAGATGTAAAATCCAAACTCTATTTATAAGACAATATAGCCTATGGAAATTATATTTGAAAATAATTTGTAAAAAAAATGTTCTTATGCTTATAAATTATAAAAAAAAATTATAGTTTTGTTTTTATTAGAAAAAAAAACAAATGAATTTTAGCCATACTATAAACAGTATTAGCTATAGATTTTATCATATTGAAATAATAATATTGCTAAGGAACAAAAATATAATTTAAAAGTTTGTAACTGATTATTATTTTTGATTTTATTACCATTATTATTCAATTTTCATAATGAACAAACATTAAACATTGTACTTAACGATCTGGTATGTATTTTTTGATTTTAATTTTGATTTTTATTTACTACCTATTAAATGAATTGATCATTTGTAATAAATTTATAAATGGTAACATTGTTAGTTGCAAATGTATGCTTGATTTATTGTTTTATAGCTACTAACTTAGCCCTCATTTTAGGTTTATCTCTCTTTTCAGCCTAAGCTCTGCTTTTGAAAAGAGAACCAATGTTTAATTATTGTATCTCCTTTGTAACATCTATATGTTATTTAAAAAATTTTAATTTGGTGTCAAATAACTATTATTATTACCATCTAAGTAGCTTTTTTACTTACAAGTTACTTGTGTAATATATTACTAGATACTAGATATTCGATAGTCAATGCCTATAAATAAAATGAATCACCTTTAGAACTTATATTTATACACATTATGTATATTTTAAATAGTTAATTAATAATTACTTTAAGTAGACTACAGTTAAAACTTAATAATAATAATAATATTCTAGAACACAGATAATTATTGTTATTTATGTACATAACTGTTTGGATGGTTACCATGAACTACAGTCAATAACATAGTAAATTATTATACTAGTATTAGTATTATAGGCACCTATTTATACTACTGTTATACTATTATTATGACCATTCTTATATAGTACTTGAGCAAAAGTATTCAAAATGCAAATACTATTTAAGTACTCAAATACATATGTTTGATACTTTAAAAAAAAATATTTGAATGAAGTATACTTGCTTAAAGTATTTCAAATCAAATACTAATTTTCAAATACTTATTCTTTTTGGTTTCTACATTTTCTTTATAAATTTTAATTTAGATTCTTTGACAAAAAATACAGTTGAGTATTTTATAGTCAAACAAAATTATACAATGTGAAATTTTCTTTAATTAATGAAAAATATTCAAATTGGATTAATCTATTTAAAAGGTAAAAAAAAATATTTATTATATATATAAAAGGACAAGTTATTTTTAAGTATAGTATAACTTAAATAAACATATTAAAAATGTTAGTAGAGTATCTTAAAAAAGTTGTATTTAGATAAATTGAGATACTCTTTTTGTGATATTTTTCTCAGTCCTGACAACATTGAAGTTGTAGCTCTATATTACAGGTTTTTTTATGCTTTTATGCAAAATTCATAATGTTCAATTTTAACTTTTATATCTTGTTTAAAATTGAGTGAGATCGCTATTTTTATGAGATTGTTGTCTTATATTCAAGTAAACTAATTAATTACAATACTCAAATCACCAAGAGAATACAAGTCTGCGGCGCCTAAAACTCTCCTAGTAGATACCAATTACCGATTTAATATATTTGGTACCTATGTCTATTTTTAACTCGTTATGCTTGTAAATTTATAACATGTATAATTGAATAATTGTATACGAGTGTGTGGCTACCATAGAATTATAAACTAATGGACAGCACATTCCATTCCGCCCTGCCATAAATGCTAGGCGATCATAATTTTACAAATATATTATAACCATATAACTGAGAGAAAATAAATTCTGAATTGTTTATTCATAACAGTGTTTATTAAAATTATTTAGAATAACTATCGTAATCAATAAGGGGGCCCCAGTCAGTCGGGTTTCAAGGAAATTAATATAGGCAGTTTAACATGATGACATTAAAATGACTTGTAAGTGTTTGCAAAGCAAACAAACATTAGTATGTTAATCTGTAATAGTTTCAGGTCCTGAATTATAACAGGCCCGCATAATACCACTCCTATTGGTCGTTATTTATATTCACTATCAATTAACTTATGAACGCGCATGCATTGGTATTTGGTAAATTATGTGGTATTAAATTATATAAACTTATTTCGATTTAAAATATGTGGTTTTTCTGACCGAAAAGCTAGATAAAATTGAAGGAAATTTGTTTGACGGATTTCAATTTTTAAAACTGTTTTTCATTGATTACCAAGCTTACTAGGTTTCGCTTGAGGCGATTTTCAATATCTATTTTTTCCGTTGTGATATCCAAAATACAATAATTAACAATTATTTAATTAACAATAATTGGAATATTAAAAAAAACCACCTCTGGTCAAACCTACTAAACTTGTTAAAGGAGCACACAACACAAAAAAAAAATTCTTTATATTATTTCTAAATGTTAAATTATTGTAGCTATGGCTATATGAAATGATTTGGTGAAAATCCGATGTAAAAAAATTTATTACTTTAAGAGATATTAAGAAATGTAAAATAGCTGCGTGACGTCATTGGGTCCTATTCATCGTAATTGCCTATCTTATACGTGTAAAAGTTCCTCATTTCTTACAACGATTTACCCACCTAAACATTTTATTTTAGAAATTTAATTTACGTATAAATATGTGGTTTTATGTGTTTAAGATAACACAAGAATCAGAAATCAGAATTTCAATATGACGATAAGTTTTTTAAATATTAAAAATCTTAAAATAGACATTTTGGTTAAACGGCACGTCATGGCGAGCGGCTCGCGGCGTTCGAACAACGGGTCTGCCGACCGCCGCTATTTTATCTAATTAACCAAAATGTCTCTTTTAAGATTTTCAATATTTAAAAAACTAAACGACATATAGAAATTCTAATTCTTGCGTCGTCTTAAACACATAAAACCACACATTTATACATAAATTAAATTTCAAAAATAAAATGTTTAGGTGGGTAAATCGTTGTGAGAAGCGAGAAACTTTTACACGTAAAGATAGGCAATTACGATGAATAGGGCCTAATGACGTCACGCCTCTTTTTTCAATTGCTCATAACTTATTGAATAATGTGAGTAGAAACGTAAAACCTATACCATTTTCCTTAGAATTGAACATTCTTTCAAATAAAAAAACTTATATTTTGTGTTGTGTGCTCCTCTAAAGGATCATAATCAGTTTTTGAAATTTGTATCCGTCAAACGAAATTCCTCCAACTTCTAAAAGTCAATTTTTTTTCATCCATTGGGGCCCCCTTAATCAGCAATCATTAACCAGTAAGTTACTATCAGTTAGAAACAATTCTTGTTTCTTAGACAATACTAATCGTTTGTAAACCTGTAGTAATATATAATTAAAATGCAATTCATAACATTTGGGATCAAATACCTATTCAATATTTTTAGTGCATAATTTAACTATTCTGGTTTTAGAGGTCATAATATATTTAATTTTAAGAGTATATTTAAAATTATTTGTGTGGTTTCATTGTTTTTATGTTTTTCGTTCAGTTAGTTGTTGAAAAATACTTATATAGTTGTAATTTGATAGTTATAATAAGGGTTGTAAGTGTATTCTACCAAAGCTAGAAACATTTTTTTTTGATTTAATGTTAAAGTTATATCATTGACACCTAAGATCTAACCGCGTCAAGAAGGCGTGTACACACAATTATTTTTAGCAATACTCTACTGTAACTAAGGATCTTAATTATTTAATATTAACAAATTATTACTTAACTATTAATTTATTTAATTTATTATCCTTTTGTGTTTGTTATTATTTAAAACTATAATATAATATATTATTACCTAATAGGTATTAAGTATAGTATATACCTATGTCTTATATTAACTTGTATTATTTCCATTTTTTAAATTGATTATTTATAAACATTTTTTTATATGATTGAATAAGGGATATGAGGGGATATAGGGTCATAGCTCGAAACCCAATAATATTTAACAAGTGCGAGGGTCGAGGACGCTCTTTTTTAGAAGTAAATAGAGTCCCCCAACTTTAATTTTGGCAAGTCGAGCACTGTTCCCACCACTTTACCAGCGCGAGCCGCGCCGCTAGACTGCGCAGCTTTGTTGTAGTATATTCGTAAAGCTCCCCGGGTGGGAGAATTTTGACCTCGAGACGGTGGATCGCGTTCATTTGAATGCGCAAGCGACTTGTGTTCCCTAGGTGATTTAGGCATACACTCCGTTCCATGAGGGGAGTTACACGCTCCGTGCATTCGACTAACGCCGTTGCCCGGCGATAGCACGGAAGCCGAATTTCTCCCACTCCTTACCACGACCGCCGGCCAAACGATCGATTATTTAACGATCGTTACCGAACGGGCGAAAGTGGTGGGAGATGCGCAGTGACGAACGAAAAAAGGTGTATTTTCTCTTTAGGAACGGGGTACAAAGTTTACTACCCCTTATTGGAGACTCAATAACACACTGACCCGGTCGTAAGGTGTGGCATTTGGCATATTTTGTTGGTTAATATATAATAGTCTTAAATTAAAAATTAAAAATAATAAAGCTGTTTTATTTTTTCATATAGTTCAAGTGTAGAAGTCATCGTTTCATTTCTGCCAACCAGGAGTACAAATACATCGCCAATTTTATTTATTGGTTTTTCTTTGAGAAATTAAAACAAGGTAAGAATAAATATTTAATTGCTCTCTTAACATAAATAATAATTATTCAGAACTAAATTTACAAATTAGTATCTTCCTTATTTATTTTACATCCATTATTAGTTTTGTAATATTAGAATTTTATAAAACATACCCGCCCTCACTTTCAGGACTGCAGTTCTCTCGGCAATATTTAGAATCCCTAAATTGAAAAATAAACAACGCTTATTTCTAATATTTAATTTTGTTTTTAAATTAATTTATGTAGCTATATTATTTTCAGATAATTACTCTATACTCATAAAATTACATTTTATTATTTTTTTTATATTTATATTTATATTTATAAGAATTAAGGACTTTTTTCAAAACAGATTTAATTGCCTTAATAAAAATTTATTATTTGCATTTTGTAAGAAATGTTCCAATTGTTGTATGGGGGGTCAAGAAGCTTTTCACTGCTCATGCGCACCGATGCATCATTGTGAAACACCAACCTGTGCACCCGTGACGCGCCTGTGCGTTTCATAATATTTACGATTGTTCATTACAATTTAATAATGTTATAAATTAATTTTTTTTTCTGTATTTGTACATTGAAACGACCACAAGGTCTTTGTCAATGCTTATCACAAGTGGGTAGTATAGGGTGATCATGTGATCTATTTATCTATGTATTAAACACTATATGCATGTTACTACTCTCTTCTCCAAGAGGAGACATGTGTGGTCTTTACTCCCAGTGGAGTGGGACCTAGTTTGAAGCCGGATGACGCAATCGGACGACAGCACGGGGAAATAATGATCACGTAGAATCACACTAAATTTTCGCACTTTGCTATGAATCGAACATGTATATGTACCATTGAAGAATGTGTCTGCTACTGAAAATCTACAAATTTGACTCAAGATGATATTGTTATTTTATTTTATAAACTATGTATTTACATTGCATAGAGAACACATATTATGTACAAAAAGATTTATTATTTTTAATTCGGGTTAACAAAACCAAATTATTAAATAAAAAAGGTGGACAAATGGGTACTGCTCCTCTGTACAGTAGTTATCGATAATGTCGTTATAATGAATGTGTTATATTTGAATTTAATAATAGAGCGTTGTATACGAAAAACGATTCTGAGAGGAGACGTTGTGTCAGCCTAGCATACTTGTATAAATAATCAAATTTAATAGTTCAAAAAAGATATTATAAAAGTAAAAATATCTCATTGCTAAAAATCATTTAAAAAATAATAAAAATTGTTTTAAAATATTACCAAATTTACCAATATATGGATTATAAGGGTAGTGGGAGATGTAGATAGTATGGATTGGCTGCCGGTAAAATGTGCCGGTAGTTTATCGAGATACAATTACCGATAGAGAGACAAAAGAGCCGATATTGTACAAAAGTACCTGTACGGTTGCCAGTATAAGGGAGAAGTGATGGACGAGGTTTTGTACTAACTGTAGGGTGACTGGTAGTATATTAAAATACGAAATACGATTACCCATATGTAAGAAATGTCAAGTGAGAAGCCTATAATAATATAATATACTAATAAAGGTATGGTTATTGGAAAAGAACGGAGTAACTAGACAACTCGCTAAGAACTTTATTGCCTGGGAGAATCCGGAAAACTCTTAAGAATGTCTTGCCTTTAAATGCCGGTAGGTGATATTGAACGAAAATTGTTGACCAGGTTATCTTGGGTCCTTTGTTTGACTAACAAGTGTGAGGGTACATTTTTCAGAAAGAAGGGTAGGAGAGAATCAAGTTTTAGTAGTTCAGGTTTTTTGGGAGAGTTCAACGAAGTGAACTTCGTTTTTGCCTTTGCCAGAGCAATATGATGGATAAGTATTATAATTAAAGACCGGTATTAATTGCATTGAAAACACAAAAAAATTGCATATTAAAATTGTTTAATTGCACCAAAAAATACGTAAAAATTGCATAATAAATTGTACTATAAAATGTCAAGTCATATAAAAAATTAAATAAATGTTACTTTTTTGAATTAAAATTGATAATTATATACATTTCCAAATTATGCTCATTAAAATTAAATCTTCTATTACTTAAAATATGTTTTAGAAAAACTACGTTCTACGTCTACACTATTTATTGGTGCATATTTAAAACAATTCAATAATGTAGGCGTTATATATAAAGTAACATCTTTTTTACCTGACATGACTTTATAATAAGATTTAATAGTTTTATACCCTTCATTTTTTTCAATTACATACATAAATTTGTCTTTGCTTTTTTTCTATCTGGGCCAGGAATATTTGTTAAAATATCTTCAATTTTTCCAAACATATTCATACTTTCAAGTAGTTCAATATTTGATGCTTCCAAGTTTGTAAGATTAATGGATAACTCGGATAAGTGTAATTGTATGAATGCTAAATCACATTTTACTGTATTATTTTGTACAAATTGTTTTAGTTTTTCCACACTGATAGCATCGTCTTTAAACTGTCAATCACATTTCCAAATTTTTCAAAATTATTTGCATAGAATAGTGCAGCATTTAACCATGTTCCTCACCTTGTAATAATAGGTTTGGGAGGTAAAGGTATACCCGACATTTCTTTTCTATATTTATTGATTCTCAATGGTGCTTTAAGGAAAGCTTTTTTTCCCAAACACAGATTATCTACTCACAACGAAAACTCGGTATGTCATAAACTCATAATAGCGTATTTATACAATAAATTTAGCTAAGTTAAATATTTTATAAATTTAAACACACAAAATTGTAAAAAATTGCAAAAACGTGGAAAATTGCAAAAAATTGCATTAAAAAATTAAATAGGCATAACACACAAAGTATATATCGACTATACATTTGATCAGATTTGGTTTATCTTAACTGCAAAAAAAGTTGCAATATCAATTAAATCTGGTCTTTAATTATAATTTATAGTCTATTGACATATATAATTAATTTGGAGATATTTTGTATTGGTTGTTTATGATTTAAGAGGACGTTACATCCACATTTGTTGTCCTCGTCTTGCAAGTTCGTAACATAGCAAATTTCACATTACAGATCACGTTTAGCTCCGTTAGTTTAAAAATTAGAGTGAATTTACCTCTTATATAATTTAAAAGTAAGATTATTATCTGAGCGATGTCTTAGGATATTTATTATATTTTAATTTAAAGTGAGTTATGAGTATTTTAAAATTGTAAATTTTTTTTGTGCATTTTAATATACTCATATCTCGCTTTAAGATTAAAATATAGTAAAAGTTGACATTGCCGAGATAAAAATCTTACCTTTAAATCTTATAATAGGTGAATTCACTCTAATTTTTTAACTACCGAAGCTAAATGTTATCAGCTGAGCATTAAATTTGCTATGTTACGCACTTGTCTGAGACAACAGATGTCGGGGTAACGTCCTAGTAACTACCAGACCTAGCAATGCTCGCTATTGCTAGATTTCAGTATAATATATTTTATATATGAACATTGAACACCATACCATTGAAAGTTTGATATCAATTTTTCTTAGAAACTTTTTTTTTTACGGATAAGACAACCCTCAACACATAATAATTCTTAAACTTAAATCTCAATAATTATAATAATGCCATTTGTGATTTTTTAGATAATAGTATAAGAATATAAGATAGTTTGGAATGTTATGAGAGATGTATGTTAGGTTCTGAAAAAGTAAATATTTCAAATTTGTGTTTGACTGATGTTGTTGTATACTCCTAACCTAATACTTGTTTTATTAGTTATAGTGGTAACACTGTATTATTATTATTATTGATATATGTGATAAGAAACATATTATACATTTATAAAAGATGCAGATAAAGTTTTGTTGTATAAAATATAAGTAACGTTTGCCATATTATGTTTTTCTAAATAATTAATTATTTATACTTTAATATTATAAAGTAGTAAATAAAACATAGCGCAGTCGTATATATTATGAAATAATATTATAAAGTACCTATTCGTTGGATTGAAACTGATAAAAAAAAGGCATCATGGAGTTCAATAGACCTGCAAATTTAAAACTTACAGGTAATTTAGAAGACAATTTTAAGATTTTTAAACAAGAAGTTGAAGTATACTTCAAGGCAACTGAAACAAGTACCAAAAGCCAAGAAGTCCAAGTGGCAAAGTTACTATATCTACTAGGACCAGATGGTTTAAAACTATACAACACGTTTAAAATTGATGTTGTGACTGTGGACAATATATTCAATTTATTGGAAGAACATTGTGTCGCAAAAAAAAATGACTTAATGGAGCACTACAAGTTCTTTACACGTAAACAATCCGAAGGTGAACCATTTGACAAATACTATGCCGATCTATGTGAACTAATTAAATCATGTTCGTTTGGGGAAACAGAAGATGCACTCTTAAGAACACAGATAGTTCTAGGAATTAATGACAAGGAAATACAATCTAAATTGTTAAGAGAAGACTTACCATTGACAAAAGTTATAAAATATTGTCAAGTGGTAGAGCAAGGTGAAACAAATTGTTGCTTGGCGCAGAAAGAAAATCAAGAAAAAAGTATTGACCAAATTGGAAAAGAAAAAAATTGGTGTTTCAAGTGGCAGGAGGCATGTAAAATAAGTCAACATCAAAATGAAGTAATGAACAAAGAAAACACAGAATACAGTGGATGGAATCAAGGCAAGTCTAACAACGCTGAAGAAAAATGTAAAGATGAAGATGGTAAGTATAGCAAAAAACTTTTTTATTGTTTTAAGTGTGGTAACCAACATAGTATAAACAAATGTCCTGCATTTGGAAAAAATTGTAAACTATGTGGTAAACTAAATCATTTTGCTAATAAGTGTAAATCTAAAGAAAAAAAATAGTAATTATCAAGTAAATGAAGTAAACCAGAACGTAGAAAGAGAAGTGATATATTTATCATTAAACACAATTGAGACTGAGAAATGTAAAAACTGGACTGATACAGTGAGTATAGATAATATAGAAATTTTGGTTAAGTTAGACACTGGCGCACAATTTAATGTAATGCCGCTAAAGCAATTTAAAAATTGAATACCAAATTTGAAAAAAGTTTGGTGATAAATAGAGCATTTGGAGGGTTTCAAATTGCATCATTGAGAAAAATTAAAGTTAGTATAAATAACAAGAGAAATAAAATAGTAACATACTTTTAAGTAGTAGACTATGATCGGTCGCCAATACTAGTACTAGTTGATTGTATCAAATTGAATTATAATATGAGTGAAATAAATTAAATAAAAAGAAGTGAAAATGAGAAGGATATCTTTATAAAAGAAAATGTTGATATTTTTACAGGGCTAGGAAAATTTCCTGACAAAATTAGTGTAAAATTAAAAAATAATGCAGTTCCTATATCTGTCCCTCCTAGAAGAGTTCCTAGAAGAGATATTAAATAATTTAAAAGAAGCGTTATGTAGTAAACTAGAAGTAATTGAAAAATGTATTAAATCAAATGAGTGGCAAAGTCCAATAATAGTTATAGAAAAGCCTGACAAAAGTTTGAGAATTTGTTTGGACCCTAGAGAAATCAACAAAAGTATAATAAAAGAAATGTATCAAATACCCACACTGGAACAAATTAAAACAAATTTATCAAATAAAAGTATATTTAGTGTAGTAGATTTAAAAGATGGATTTTTCCATTGTGAGCTTGATGAAGAGTCTCAACAATTATGTTGTTTTAGCACACCTCTTGGATGCTATAAATTTCTAAGATTACCTTTTGGACTGGCATTAACTCCTGAAAAATTTCAAGAGCTTACTATGAAATATTTTGGTGACATAGATAATGTTAATGTGTATTTTTATGACATTCTTGTAGCTGGAGAAACAATAAAGGAATAGGATACGGCATTAAGTGAAGTAATTAAAAGAGCAAGACAGTTTAACATTAAATTTGATGCAAATAATAATCCAAAAAAATTACAGTATAAAGTTTCTAAAGTTTTTAGGATTTGTATTGAGTGCTGAAGGTATACATTCAGACACTGAGAGAATAAGAGTGATAAGAGAATTAGAAGAGCTATCAAATAAAAAAGAGTTACAATCTTTTATGGGCATGGTTAACTATCTAAGAGGTTTTAATCCTAATCTTTCTGAAATAGTTACACCGTTCAGACAGTTATTAAAGAAAAATGTTTTATGGGAATGGACAATAAGTCAAAATACAGTTTTTGAGAAAATTAAAAAGATATTATGTGAAATACCTAGTTTAAACAATATTAATCTAAAAGAAAATTTTGAAATAAAAACTGATGCTTCAAAAAAAGCAATATGATGTTGTATATTTCAAAATAAAAAACCTGTTAATTACGCTTCGAGATGTTTAAGTGACTGAAATAAATTTCGCCCAAGTAGAGAAGGAAATGCTTGCTATAGTTTTTGCTTGTACCAAATTTCATTATTTAATCTACGGATAAAAAGAAGTTAACATTTTCACTGATCATCAACCGTTAGTGTCGGTCATGAAAAAAAAGATCAATAAAATACCTAATCAAGCTCAGAAGGTTGAGAGTTAAATTGTTAATATACAAAAGGGGGTAAACCACTGGCTAAATTTTTGTACACTGGACTTCCAAAAAAGTTTTAATTCCTAGACTTCCGTGTAATTTCATGTAATTCCTTAGAATTCTATGTAATTACTTAGAATTCCCGGTAATTCTATGTAATTCCTAAGACTTCCATTAAATTAATAGTTATTATTTGAACCTCCTATTAATTCATAAGACGTTGCTATAATTCCTTAGACTTCCGTGTAACTTATACATTTATAAACTATAGGTACCTAATTAGGAATTATATAAATTATACATGTAACATTACTAAATACTAATTAGTAGGTGATGAATGATAATGACGAGTAATGACTAGAAAACTTAAAAATAATAATACAAAAAAAAACAAAAAATTACAAAAAATTATATACAAACCGATTACAACCTACATATTATCTCTTTAACATGTTGGTTTAAATTATAAAAATTGTCATACTTTGTATAATCATAATAGGTTACCAAGTGTTCTTTCCTTACATATTCCTCACAAAAATTAGAAATTCTTTACTCAACTTTAAGTTTAGTACAATTTTTATTTAAACAAATCAAAATAGGTATGCTTACAATATTTAATTGAAAATAAAATAATTAATAAAATATTTAAGACTTGTAAGTACCAACTTATCTACATAAAATTGTACCTATAATTTAAGTAACAATAGCTTAACAAAAATAAAATAATATTTATAAACATCACTGTACCTAATTACTTTTACCTCGACTTTTACTTATTAGGTAGACGGTTTTATAATTATTGATTTTTAATGGCTTTAAATATTTGGACAATTTTGTTCCTATCAAATCTTTTTATCGAAAATAGTCCAATACCACTTAAATATAACGAACCATAAAATATATATTTTTTTTGAATAAATGAGATTTCATCGGTTGTAGGCCAAACAAATGTATCAAGATCAGATTTTAAAAATTTTATCTTGCATAGGTCATTTTCAATGTTTAATAACCTACCAATGTACCAATTAATATCATATCTAATGGCATAATAACTTTCAATTTTTAACTGGATTTGTTGTGTATCTTTATCCTGTTCATTGCTGTCGTCAGATTGATATGGGCTTATTGGTGGAGTTGATTCTGATTGGATATCACTTTCTTCAGAACTTTCTTTGTTGACTTCAATATCTGACTGAGTTGAACATTTTGTTTCATTACATTTTATTTTATTTATTTGTTGAGCACCTTGGTCACAACGAGAGTTAATAAAACGAAGCAAACGATCACTACTAACTCTTGCCCAGTGTTGTTCAAGTAACCAGATTAGTGATGATTTTTTTATGACCATTGAATTATTATTATTTAATAAAACCTGAACACAGGAGGATTTAACAGGAACCTTTTTTGGAATTAATTCATCATCTAGAAATTGGTCACTAAAATCTTTTAAATCTAAAGATAATCCACAATTAATTGCTTTTGATATATCACACATGTCTACATTGGATTCTGATGTCTCATTCTCATTATTTATAATATTATCATCAATAATTCCATCAACCGTATTTTCAACTTCATTTGAATTTAAGAAGCACTTTGGTCTAGTTTTTGCTTTTAATATTGGAATTTGCATCGATATATTATCTGTTTGAATGTCCATACCAAGACTATGAGCCATATTTTTAGCATCTGTTAAACTCTTTTTTACAATGTTTATAATTGTAGTATTGTCCAGACCATTGAAATTAGAAGAATTTAGGTTATTCTTTTGTTTTTGTCTTGTAAATTGTATGCCAGTATCAGATGATTCAAGTTCTGTTTTGATGGTAGTTATAGCTTCAATAAGTTTAAGTCTATTAATAATATCTTTCATTGGAAAATTTACTACAGTAGAGTATGTTGAAGTTAAGGATCTTGTAGATCTGAAAAATTGTTCGCATGTTTGGCTACTAAAATTCCATATTGTAAATAATTCTGCTTTCAAATTCTTATCATCTCGAAACCGAATCACTAAACAAATAAGAGTGTGTGCATTTATTTCAATGCAACTATAACAATTTGTTGAAATAAAGTTTTCACCCAAAGTATATTTAGAGTTATTTTGAATCCAAACTTTCCAAATTCTTAAAAAAAATACACTTAACCACATTTTATAAATTCTTTCTTCAATTTTTAAATTTTTGTCTAAGTATGCAGTTAAAATATAATTCATAATTGTCAAAAATGTTATTGTAGCAGACGTGTCAGCAATACTTGGTAACAACTCCAAAACTTTGGCTGAACACATTTTTTCTGCTGATCTAAAGTTAATTTTATCTCCTGGTTTGAGATCAGTCATAGTCAACAAATGCTTGTCCTTAGAATATTGTTTTGTTAGTGAAACTAGATGGGAAACTGATGCAAAATTACTTCCCATGGAAAGAATTATAGATGGCTTTAAAAATCTTGTACGCAGTTTTGTTCCAATATGAACCGTGTCTTGAACATATATTTCATTAAGTGTATTTTCACCTGGAGGTTTACCAATTGCAAACCAAGACCAATCTAATTCTGATTTATCATTGACACTATCATCTATTTTGTTTATATTACTACTAGGTTCTGTTGTAGATATGTTGCTAAAACCAGATACCTGCATGGCTTTTAATAGCCGAGTATCTCCATCTGAAGAAAATCCTAAAATATCAATTTCTTCTTGGGCTGCTAAAGATTTCATAACTTCCCATCGCTTCATGACATCTTCATAACTAAACCGACTATCTGTTCCATAAATTGATAAACAAAATGATGATGGAGCAGAATCATCAATAGATTAGGCCATTACAACATATGCATAATTTGCTCGGACTCCTGAATTAAAATGATTTATTATTAATTTAGCCGATGAGGCAATATATGTATCTGTTTGAGGACATCCATTTTTCAAAGGAAGTACAAATCCAACTAACTTGTTTGAATGTTCTTCGTACTCAATTTTTCCTGTGATTCGTGTACCATCTTCACTTATCCAAACTTGGAGAGGTAAATTTCTTTGAATTAAAAATAATCTCAGTTCTTTAAATTTAAATGTCCCTTCTACAATTTTATCTTGGGTTTGATCCATTTAACTAAAAATTGTTGTTATAGAAGGTAAAACATTTCTCATATTACAATAAAGTGTTTCATATAACAATCTTCCACCAATTATAAATAAGTAAACTGAAAACTTTTTTAATTTTTCATCAAATCTATTATGGTATTGGGATTTTTTATAAGAAACACTTTGATTTTTTAGAGCTGATTCGTATAGACATTTTAGTAATCCATTTGTATCAAAAATAGTGGGGACATTTTGCTTGGCCGATGAGTTTTCAAGAATATAAGTGTCATTTTCTAGCAATAATGTTCGTAGATTTTCATTTTCATTAAGTAATTTTTGGACTCCATCAATAATAGGAAAAAAATTTGTAATAACTGGTTGTTTCTGTTTATCTGTGATTAAACTTCTTTCTCTTTGTCGCTTTGAACGTGAACTTCTTTGATATTTTACCGATTTCCATTTTGATGAAAATGATTCAGTTGATGTTGAAGGCAATTTATTAATTGAGCAAGTGTTATTTGCCTCAATAATAACCCTGCAGTCATCAAAATCCTGATCATTGTCTTCTAATAGCTTTTCTGCTGGAAAATTTTTTGATGAATAATCAGACTCAATATTTGTATTCTTATGTTCATTTGATTTCATTATACAATTATTCGATTCAACAAAATGATCTAACGTTTCATTCTTTAGTCCCAATTTTTTGGAATCTTTTAATTTGTTTTCTTTTTCTGATATATGAGTTTTTATGTGTTTATAATAATAAGAATACACCCACCTTTTATTTGTATGTCCTGTGCTACTTAATTTATGTATATACAATGGTAGATTACATAAAAAGCAATAAACCTTTGCTTTAAGGTTGTTATTTATTATACTTTGTGTATTTTTTATTGTATTATCAAGGGTATTATCTGTATCCTGATGATGGCCAACTAATTGTATAGAAATCTCAATATTTTTATTATTATACATATCTGATACATTACTTAGAATCCAGTTCTTGATATTTTTAACTAAAAATAGCTTTTCTTCATTCAAATCAATATTTACTGTTTCTTGCATAGCAGTCCTCATTATCATCAAAGCAACATTAATCAATAATTTTAACGAAAACTTCATAAAAAATAAAACAGATTTTTCAAGATCTTATATAATGAAAATGGGATATTGGTAAGGCGAAACACTAAATTTATTAAAAAAATTAAGGACTATGATAGGTTGAATGAATTTGAAGAGGATGATAAGGATAAAAAAACAAAAAATAGAGACAAGGCGCATGTAATTAGAACTAGTAAAGGACGTATAATTAAAAAAATAATAAGATTTGGTTATTGATGATTGTGTTTTTACAAAATATGTAATTTATTAAATAATGTTTCTTATAATCAAATGTATTAACTTTTTATATTATACCTTGTATTGTGAGTATATTGATGTAAACATCATATTAGAAAGCAAATTGTGTAAAAATATTACTATGAATTGTTTTACTCAGTTGTTTTCAAAATTAATTTAGTATTTTATGTCTATCAGTTTTGTTATATATAAAATAGTTACTTGTCATAATTTATTTAAAAAATTGTTTTTAAAAGGGGAGATGTTGTATACTTCTATACTTATTTTATTAGTTATAGTGGTAACACTATATTATTATTATTATTATTATTATTAATAATATATGTGGTAAGAAATACATTATAAATTTATAAAAGATGTAGATACAGTTTTGTTGTAAAAATATAAGACACATTTGCCGTATTATGTTTTTCTAAATAATTAATTATTTATACTTTAATATTATAAAGTAGTAAATAAAACAGATGTTAACAATAATTATAATACAATTATAAATAAAAATTATATATCTATAAAAATGTATTATGATTGAAATGAAAGAATTGCACAATTTTTAACCAATATTTATAATTCATTATACTGTCTATTAAATCTTTTAAAAAAATAACATTTACTGGCATACTTATTTTAAAATGTATAATTGAAAATATGTGATACATATAAACATATTTAATTATATATAATTGATATCAAAAATAAATTAATTTTACTCCATAATAATGTAGTGTTGAAACAATATAATTTTGAATTTATTACTAACAGTTGAGAAGTATGAACCATTAATTATATCACATTTTGTAACCTAAGAGTTTGTTTACACTAAAACAAATATCATATAGTCTGTTACCTCATACCAATAAATTAACCTGTTATTAATAATATTGCATGATTTAAATGTTTACAGATATCATGGAAAACATTCACAGATACAACAAGGAGCAATTCTTCTTTTATGAACTTCTAAAAGATATCCAAGATGATATTCATTTTTATAATGATAAACCAGGCAAAGTTTACATAACTTTAACGGAACATTTAAATAATGTGAATAGTAGAGTACCTGAACCATTTAGTGCAGAAGAACTTGTGGACATGGAAGAATGTATAAGAGATGCAGTGAAAGATCTGACCGATCTTGATCTTAACACTTACCTTTGTACTGGAGTTGTTGTTCTATCGGAATATTTAGATTCCCCAGAGGATATGTTTGATTATATTGGGAAAAAAAAGAGAGGCTTGTAATTTATACACACAACTTATTAAAAAGTAATATTTAAACATTGTCTTCATCTTTACTATATGTAGTTTAGAGAAATAAGTAGCCAATTAGGTTCAATACAAAAGTATCAATTTTTGAATATTCATAATGAATCATGCATGGATCTAGGAATCCAAAATAATGGGGTAGGGGGGCTACATTAAAAAAAAATATATAATTATAATTTTAGTACATAATGTCATAATAGATTACAGATAACATTAAAAATATGATTTAATAACTTATTAACAATTTAATTTATAAATATTTCCTAGTAGGGATTAGTTAGTAATGATTCAGTTAATAGAATATTAGAATAGCATAGTAAAAAATCAGAATATAAAATTAAGTTTTATAATAATTAGCTATATTTAAATCAATAAATATTTAGAAAAAAATTTTAAGATTACCTTATAGTAGATATTATAAGTAGTTACTAGTTTTTTTTAAAGGACATTTACAAAAATAGTTTGTTTTACTAACTTACAAGCACTAATTAATATTAGAAATTTATGCATATTTAAAACTAGAAAAAAAATATAATTTAGTTTTAGTTAGTAATTTAAAATTGTTTATCATATTTAATTAATATTTTCATTTTATATTCAACAATTAAAAATTTAAATTAATAATATTATACCTATATGTAATGCAAAATGAAAAAAATATCCATTAATTATGTAATTTCTGTTTAAATGTTATTAACCCATTATTATTCATAAATAGATCTCGCTGTTTTTTTAAGCTTATACAATTCCAATTCAGTATAATAATGATTAATCTTATCGTAGTATTGTATTTTACAAATAATCCTTAGAAATAAGATTTTCTGGATGTAATTAATAATTAAATTGTTGTCAACACTGTCTCACAAAAAATATAATGCTTTTATACCTATACATATATATGAATAAGTGTGTTTATTTACAAAGGTATAAAGAAAAAATCAAACTAATCTAAAATAAAAATTGTATACTTGTATACTTTATAATTAAATTGTTAATATATTTGGACGAGTATTGTACGGTTATATATATAAAAAAAAAGGGGGGTCAAGTGGATGTCGTTCTGCTGTACAGTAGGTTACAAGAAGATCACTGTATAATAGATGGTATTAAATTTGAATTCAATGATATAATATCATTGTATACGAAAAACGATTCTGAGCGGAGACGGTATGTCACTCTAGGATATTTTAAATTATATTGATATTGTTATTTTACGGTAGCTACTAAGTTGAATTAATATTATTCATATTATATAATTATTAACGTAAAATTATCACTTTTACTCGTTAAAATTGATTTTAATATGTAATTTCGTCCAAATTTGAACTTAAAATGTTTGTAAAAAATAACTGTGTTTATATATTTTTTAGATTTTTCGTTTACAGTATGTACTATTTAGTAGAATTTTTATTTAAAATTTTCAATCCCTAGCTATAAAAACTGACCATTTTATAATTGTTTAATTACAATGATTGATAATTTTAGAGATTTTGATGAATTTTGTCAAAATTCGAACTTTAAATGCTTATAAAAAAAATGTGTGCCTATGTATTTTTAATATTTTTCAATTGCTATTGTAACAATATATCAGGAGCCTATTATTAAATTTTCATTATTTTTGGCTCAACAAATAAAAATTTATTGGTATTTATATAAAAAAAAACTAAAAAAATTGAAAATTAAAAAGGTCCATAAAAAGCTCAAAAACAGTCAAAATACATATATTCAAAATTAGATGGTGTATAATATATAATGCTTATATAAACATTCGGTGAAATTTTCATGCGTCTACAGTTATTAGTTTTTTAATTGCAACAAAATAAGGAAATTGCTACATGAGAAATCGAATGAATATCTAATCTTGTAAAAATTTGAACTTAAAATGCTCATAAATATTTATTTTGACTTGCTTATAAACATTTTTTTATTGATAAAATTAGGCAATCATATGAGAAATCTTATTTTACATTTTCAAACCTTAGATTTAAAAAGAAAATTTTTTATGAATTTCTAACTCAAAATATATTGCACATTTTCGTCATTTTTACGTATTTTGTCAAAATTTGAACTTAGATTATCTATCAAAAAAAATGTTGATTACGGATTTTTAATATTTTTCATCTGCCTTTGAAACTATATATTAGTAGCCTACTATTAAATTTTCAAGATTTTTTACCCAACAAATAGAATTTCATTGACATTTATAGAACAAAAAAATAAAAAAAAATTGGATACTGAAAATGTCCGTTAACAGCTCAATATAAGTCAGAATATTTTGAAAATGCTAAGGTGTGTAGAAAATGCTTATATAAACATTCGGTCAAAATTTCATGTATCTACGGTCATTTCTTTTAGAGTTATACCAAAAACCAAAATCGATTTTGTCGAAAATCGGTTTTCCGTAAAAATTCCCGTTTTTCCCTTAATTTTTTCATTTGTTTTTCACGGCGTTTTTGAAAACTACTGGAAAATTTAGACTTTTGACCCCCCAAACTACCGACAAGATTCACTTTCCTATCAGAAAAGGTACTATTAAAGAAAATTGAAGCATTTTTACTGTCCTAAAAGGTAATGACAGACACAAAAATAAAAAATAAAAAAACACACCTCATTATAAAATCAATACATACATCGCTCCGCTCAGAATCTAAAATGTTAATATATATAAATATTATGTTAGTCTATGACTATGTAATTAATAGTAATTAAGTAGCTACGTATAATGTAATCATAGGTTTGTGGGCTATGGCCCATAACTTTTATATTAGTCCCCCTGTCATAACTCCTATACTCTCACCAACGGTAGCTAAATTTACAAATTTTAATTTTAAATATCATTTTATTATTTCATATAAAAAATGTGTAGTTTTTACTAAATACTAAATAAAAGTTGTCAATAAAGTAAAGGCAAAAATAGTCTTCACCCAGAATTATTGACTCAGGATTTTTGTTTCGCTGCGCCTGCCTAACTAAAATACCAGATTTTGTGGTTGGGGAGCGGAGCACCCATATTAATTTACTTATTATAAAAATGCAAGGGCTGAAGTCCTATGAATATAATAATGAATAACCATTGTGGCATGATATTATATTAATAAATCTATATGCACCACATGGTTACACTTCAGTAGCCCATCTACTTGGTTAAAAGAAAATATAGGTAATAATTAAATAATAAGTATATAAATTATAAACATAAAAGTAACATTTCTGTAATTTTTTTTCATTTCAAAATTTTCTAAGAAATATCAGTACCTAATCGCACATTCCTATACGTCTCGCGCGATCAATTTCATTTCTCACGCATGCGCAATAAGTACATCTGCCCTTAACATGTCTGCTTCAAACACAGACTATGCATGATATACGCTGTAACTCTATCCAGTGTATATGATCTAAGGTACACATATATCTTTCAGATTTTCTTTGTCCATTACAATTTCTATAGGTGTTTGTACTGCACTACTATCTATATAATATATGATATAATTGATATTTATAACGTATAATAGGTACTATCTAACATAAACATGTTGATTCCCATTGATTTTTATAAACAATAAATAATTGGTATTACAAATTGTTATTCATTAATAAGATGTAGGTTACCATTTTTTAAAAATAGTTTATTAAAAATTATATCATTAATTATTATTAAATATCTAACACTGTACAGAAATATAAGGAATTTAGTTTTCATTTTACCACTTTCATTAGTCATCATTTAAATTGTCATTCTTTTTAAATTTCATTTTTTGTTTCCTTTTACCACGTCCCAAGCTTCTATCAGACTCAGATGCTTATTCATAAGTAACTAGAATACAGTAAATACTCATTATTAAGTAAATTAAATTTACAGATTAAAAATTCTTAAAAGTTTTATAAATTAAAAAAAGTAATAATCCTAATATCTTTAAAAGTAAATTATCAAATTATATTAGGTATATACTCTATCATGAGTCAAGGTACATATTGCAAATAGCCCAAAATATATTTTCATCTATTTGGTGCTATTAATTTTATAAAGGATTTTATATTATAATTTATAAGTAATACGTTTTAAAAATGAAATGGCAAAAACATTAATTAAGTAATACCTAGTCATAATAATTACCAAAGTAGGCTATACTTATAAATTATATAGTTGATGAAATATAAAATAATGAAGATCAATTTATTTATTTTACGATCTTTAATTTTTTAACAGTAAGCATCACTACAAAAACAATTTTTGTTTTCTAAATTATAATTGTATTCTTTAAATTTATAATCAATACAAAGAATATGAGCTATAAAAACTTGTCTGTATAAAATATAATTTTAAGAAAGATTACCTGTTATTATATTATTTTTTTTTTGGTTTTAAGTAAACATGTTATGTGTAGTTGTATATCTACATATTATATACATAGACGTGCACATACTCTAAAATCAGATAGTGCCCATATAGATCCCCTAGTCAACAATTTTATAAAATTCAACATACATACATTTTATAAATAACATTTTGAAGACCTGCTATATATGCACAATATTAAACTACAGAGTACACATAATGAATTATTCAATATTTTTCAAATTCATTCCAAAAATTTTATCTAAAATTGAGTTTGGTAAATTAGGTACCTATTTATGACAAATATATGGGTAATATGATTGAGGCATAAGTCGCTTTAGCCTCTGAAAAATTATAGCCCTGTGTGCATAGGTCGTAGGTAGGTTCTTAATATTACTTATGGTATTCTTCAATAACTTTTACTGGAAACAGTGTCCAATCTTTTGTTGGATTTTCTGCCATTTTAATCATTGAATCGTTTATTCTTTTTTTTGGCCATTGACAAAATACATTTTCACCAACCCGGATCTACCAATACTTGTTTTCCTCCTCAAATAAACCTACAGTCCATGACTATAGAAATAAATTAAATAATTGGTTGTATACCTATTAGTAAGTATTATATTTGTATACAATACCTATATAGATCAATTATACATCTACAATTATAAAATATTTATTCAATATATTGTTTATGAAATTTAAAATATTTAATATTACTATGAGAACAGTCGTGTCATGTACATTTATATTTTATTATACATAGATTATAGATAAATTACCTATAGATTTATAAGCTATAATAATAATTTTACATTTTTCATCTTAGCCCACGTAATAGATAATAGTGTACATATACATGTAGTGGGTACTTATTAGTATTTAGTACTATTGCAAGGTAAAATAATAAAACGATACCTTCGCATTAGATTTCTTAGGAAAAGAAAAAGAAAAATATTGGAGAATAAGACGTGTAAGTGTTTAGTTTAAACAATAGGTAATAAAAAAAAAAAAATTGGTAAATAATTCATTAGAAAGTATACCTATTATAGGTTACCTGTGTACATTATTAATAGTATATACTACATTGTGTAGCATTGTAATATTTAAAAGTTAAATAATTTATCAAGTCAAATAACAAGTTACAATTTTCTAATGTTAAAGTTCACTACAACAAGTTATCCCTCTCTGTAAACACATTAAAAATTGTAAAATTTGTATTTTCAATTATGCGAAGAAATTTTTTTTTTATTTATGAAGTACCTAAGTTAAACAAAATATGGGTAACTAGAACAGTCTTTGGTAATAAAACCTTAAGAATAGTAGTACAAATAAATTAAAATTGCATAATATTACTTACTCTCTCTCTCTGGTAGAACATAATCTAAAAATTTCAAATGTGGTGCTAAGTACCATTTGGTTGATTTTGAAAAAACCCTTGACATTTTAAACCCGGTATTCATTTTTCTCGATCTTTTAATTTTTAAATAGGCGTCTTTTATGTTTTTATATTTTTTTTTTTTTGCAGTCTTCCTCTAATATAAATAAAATGAATAAATTTAAATATTATTTTTTAAATCTCAGCAGAGCTAATATCTAGACGGAAATTTAAATTAGTTTATACTATGAAAAAAAAAAAAAAAAGTTCTCAGCATTAAATAGGAAAAAATGAAAAACTATCCAAATCTGAAACTGCTGAAATTAAATACTTCAGCAGTCATTGTACAACGCTGTATGTAATAACTGATAATAATTAGTGTTAAAGCTTATCGATTAAATCAAAACATTATTAAACCTAACTCTAGAAGTACAATAGGAAAAATTGTTCTCAGATCTCAAGTAAATTATCCATTGTTGCAGAGTTAGGTACTGAAAATACACTTGAATACTTGATTTACTATTTCCATAGGTGATTAGCAAATACAATAGCTGTGATATCTATAGGCTATAATGATACAACCAATCAATTCATATGTGACATTAGTAACACTTGACTAGCATTGGCGAGTATTTGAAAATTCAGATATTATATCAATGAATATAATATAACCATTAACCATCATAATACAAATATTAAAACATTGTAGTACCTACCTACCCATATGATAAGTTTTGTATTTAGTTAAGTTTTTAGTTAGTACCATTATAATAGTATATTGTTATTCTTACTAGGTAGTTTTTATAAATAGGTACCTAGTTAACTACCTTTTACCTATCTAATTAAAAATAATAATTTATTTTGCTATTTTTTATTTTATTTTTATTCATTTTCATTTTGCTTACATTTTATTATTTAAAGCAGTAATTATTTAATAAACATATTATATAATATTAATTTAATTTATTTTATAAAGAGTACTTTATTTATAACATTTTATTATATTTATAACAATAGCAATGAAAACAAAAACAGCCATTTTAGGACGTTCCACCCTCTTACATAGTATTATGTTGTCTCGGTTTTACAAACACAGAATGACAATATATCAAATTTGCGTTCAGATGTTAGGTACAGTTTTGTGTTGTTAGCTTTAATATTATAGTGGATTGACCTAGGTATTATCAAATCTAAAGGTTAAAACATTGTATGTGTTTTCTCGTTAGTTTTTTACAATATTTAAATTTTTAAGTGAGTTATGTGCATTTTTAAATTATAATACTCTACATACTCATCACTCACTTAGAAATTAAAAGATTATAATAAACCAACGAACAAACACAGATTATGTGTTTGAACCTTTTAGTTTGATAATAGGCCAATCCACTCAAATATTTAAGCTAACCACATAAATTTGTAACTAGGTACCTACTAAACGTAAATTTTTATTGACGGAGTCAACAAATGCCGGTACAACGTCCTACAACATTAAAATACCTAAATGTATTCCTAATCATAAGTATATAAGTTATAAGACGTATTAAAAATGTAGAGTAATTTTAGTCTTTAATAAATCTAATAAAGTTGAATATTTGTTTTATAACTTGTGCAAGTATAGATACGAGATACCTTTATTTAAATTAGGGTATTTTAATAGATAGATATTCAATATAATAATATTTATACAGCTAAAAGTTAACTAAATATATTTTAAGAATAATATGTGAATTTCTATGGTAAGGAAGCCATTTTAAAAAAGTTACCTATTCTAATTTCTAAATATAAAATTGTATATACAATATTTTGAAGTAGGTACATGAAAAACAGAAGTAAGTAGGTAGGTAATAAATTAACCTAACGTCACGTCAAAATATGTTACTATGTATTTATATCGCAATGTTCACATACACCGTCATCAATACGTAACGTCACCGTCACGGAACGGCAACGTTTATCGAAAACTATATTTTGACGTGACGCAACCGGTCCGTTCTTGTCGTTCGGATAGTATGAATGTGACAACTGAACGTTTCCGTCAAATTTAAGTTAATTTAAATAATTATATTTTAGTTATTTTTTCATTATTTTATCATGGATGATGAAAATTTAGTAAAAAAAGTTCGTTTATATTATGAACTTTACAATAATGGTACATAAAAAGTATAGTGATAATCATCATAAAGATGTAATATGGACCAAAATAGGAAAATAATTGAACACAACAGCCAACAGGTACGTGTAACTTTATTATTATACTTTATTATATACTTCATTTAGTTGAATAGGTACTTATTTTATTTACTGCATTATATTATATTATATTTAGACAAATTATTATGATGGCATAATGACAATAAGTAATAATATTATTATTTTAATATAATTACTATACGAATTTGTCTTTTTGCCATGCCAATGATCCAATATCACTATTAAAAAAAGTTTTAAATGTTTCACGTAGGTACCTTCATAAAATGCAGAGTTGTTTGCATTTCCTCCTTGCCTTGGTGGCTTGGTAGATTTGACCAGTTAGGTTCTCCTTCGATAGGGTCAAAATGCTATGTCATAAGTATATTGTCTTTGACATAGTTATGTAAAATACATGTCGTTAATATTACTTTATCTACGTTCTCTGGGAATAAATTTATGCTTCTAAAATAAATTCTAAATTTTTGTACCAAATGTCCAAAAGCATTTCCCTATACACGACGAGCTCTAGACAATCTATAATTGAATACTTGTTTTTCGATGTCCCCATTTATTGTTGAGCCTGGATATGGTTTAAGCAAATAAGGTTTTAAGGGAAATGCCTCATCTCCAACAATTACAAAAGGCGCTGGAGATTGAGTTCCAGGAAGGCTTCTATCTTTCGGTACCTACGTTTAATTTATTCTTCTCAAGGACTTTTCCAAAACTAGAGTTCGCAAAAATTCCACCGTCACTATTCTTCCGATAAGCACCTACATCGACGGCAATGAATTTATAATTCGCATCCACTAGCGCCATCAACACAATTTAAAATGTCCGTTTATAATTGTAAAACTGTGAGCCACTATTAAGAGGACCAAAAATTTCCACATGTTTGCCGTCGAGCGCTCCCAAACAATTTGGAAAGTTCCATATATTCCAGAAGTCATTCCCAATTTTTTTCCAGTCTTCTTCTTTTGGTGGTGGCATTACTTCAACTAATAAATTATCTATTATGGCTACACAGACATCTTTAATTATATTATGAACTGTAGAATGCCCCAAGCGAAAACTGAATGCAATGGTTTGAAATGAGTCACCAGTTGCTAAGAATCTAAAAATTAAATAATTATAATTATATAAAATTTGCCATTGAACTCTATGTTGAATATAAACGTACCTAATATTAATATATTATTCTATAATATATAGGTATATGGCATAATATAGATGTAAACGTAATTAAGTAGTACCTAATACCAAAATAATTACCTTTATATTATATTATAAATAATAATATATTAATATATTATATAGTGATCATGTTATATTATAGTTTAATCATTATAGTTGCTATGAATATAATATATTATGATGTTTGTAACCTACAGCACTACTTTGGCTCTGATGCATATTTTATTTTTTTTTTCATTTCTAGGATTGGTTAGATAATTGACTTTTTTCACCATCTATACATTATAATTATCTAGGTATAAATTGTGTCTAGCTTACTTATCATAATATCTAGTATTCTAGTCTCTACTATACTGAAAACAAACACCTATAATTTAAAATGTATTATTAATTGATGCTGTAATAATACTATTCACCTAATTAATTAATTATGATTTATGAAATAAATTACATAAAAAGACAAATAATAAATTGGAAAGAAATGTTAAAAATTAAAAACATTTTTTTAAGTAAACATCTTACAATCCACAAAGTTTATTGTATTTTATTTATAATTCACAGTAGACAAAATAACTTTATTTCTTATGCTTCGATATTTATTTCAATGCTGTTTATTATTATTAATTGTCGTTAAAAGTCGTTAATCATTGTATAAGTTCCTTAATCACGTATCCTGATTCTTGAAATAGTGAAATCGTAGGTATCATTTATAGCCAAGTCTCTGGACTCTGATTGAGTTTTCGGAATCCAGACATTAAAGTTTTGAACTTATTTACGTTTACTTGTAGGTGTATAGTTACACAACAGTTGTTGTCTTCCTTATCGTCTTTAGAAAACGTTTCACTGCTAGCCTAACTTGGTGGTTACTACGCGCTACACTTGTATTGCCTGTGTATTATATTGCCTACATTCAAGATAATAGGCGTTCTACTTCCAGTCCGCTTGCCCAAGCCCGCAATAAATGATGAATAAGATTTAAATAAGATTTATGAATAAGAATTTATACTTAAACGTCGATACCTGGTTCCGTAAATCTGAGTGAAGTATTATCTTCAATGTTAAATTGCACTTTACTTGAAAAGGTCTCGATTTCTGTTAATGACTCCGTTTCTATGCAAATATTCTTCAATCTATAATTATTGTAGATTTTAAGTCCATCTCGCAAAGTAATGTTAAACTGCATGACAAGCTGAACGAGCTTAACACTGGAAAGTTCCCTGTCAGTCGTTAGGTTAGTGGAGCTCTGAATGACAATGAATTAACGGTCAGTTCCTCGTCTCCTCCGGTGAAATCAAAAGTATCCAACACTATGTTTGTAGTTCCAACAATGCCTCTACATCTTTGTCTGCTGCTCCAGTGACTAAGTTGAGTTAAGAAGGACTACTTTCTTGTTCTCTTTATTTGTTAACTGCATAACGATTAATGGTCTAAGATTGAACAAGTTTCTTATGTTAAGATAGTCTTAATTTTAGAATCCTAGTTTTAAATCCCGCAGTGGCTTTCCTTTCCAAATCTATTTTTACTTTGAGAATAATATATTAAACAGTCGTATTTCATTAATTATGAGAATGCAAACAATAGCGTTCATCATTCCTAATAGTGGACTAAATCAATTACTTCATATTTAATGTATATATAGTATATTATGTGTTAATTACTTAATTGTTGTTCTTAATATAATTTTATTTTATGTAATAAAAATGTAAGATTATTATTATTCAAAATTTGTGTTGGGCTAATCGTGTTTTTAATAAATAAATATAGGTAGTGCATTGGTTAGTGGTTGTTACGAGGATGATTACGTTTTTATAAACTCCTTTAAGATACGCGTGTAAACCTCCAATCAAGCATTTTCTCAAAGGTTAGTGTTTAGAGGTCACTTTTTGTAATTTTGTAAAACTCGATTTCTTTCTAAATGTTATTTGGCCCACGATATTCTCATCGTTAATTTGATCCTTCGTACACGCGCCGTCACTCAACAAGCCGCATGATCGGAATGTTATAATAACAACGCCCGAGCTTCTCAATTCTGTGTAATAAACTGTAAACACACAAAAAATAAACGGATCTATGGCGGACGGTTTTGGTGATAATTGGTATTTATTAAATCCTTAGCGTGTTATTTTTATCGCATGTGTTACACACTTACACCTTCTCCTAAACAACAGCACCCGCAGGGAGGACCGAACTAGATTTTTAATAAAAAAAAATCATAAAATAATATATCTGACATCCTAAAATACACTATAAGCATCCAGTGGATACATAATATTGTTGTGTTTATATAGGACTAATTTGAGTTCTAAGCGGATCCAAACTCGTATTGCTTTTACAATGATGTGTTTTTTTTGTGCTATCGTAAAGGTAAAACAATCTTGTGCTTGTTTTTGATCTATATAGGTAGTTCCTATAATATACGCCTTAATTTGTTATGATTATTATTTTTTTTTGTCAAAATATCAAATTAATTAAGGTAGGTATAGTGGCTAATGTTCTTAATGTAAAACTGCCTAACTGTATTGTTTGATTATTAGTTTTTTTTTAATTGGTTTGAAATATGAATGATTATTATATGACATATAAGAATATTAACAATTATAAAATTATAAATTTAATAATAAACGGCTCATTGGTTAAATAATTATATAGTATGTAGGAGCACGAGGAATATAAAATGTAGCAGAGGATCAGGATATGCATTGAGGACTTGAGGTGCATTAAGGCTTAAATAATAGTAATGACTAATGATAGAAAGGCGGGCGAATAAAAGGTACTTTCAACAGTCAATTAAGAATACCTGCAGCATGCCTGTGTTTGGTCAAATATGAGTAAGCCAGCAAAGTAGCAACATGGGTATAATCGTGAAGTGCAGAAGAAATATGGAGATCATTACTTCCGAACCGAAATAACTTTCGTTGAACTGGCTTAAGTTACCTAAAATCACCAGCTGAATAGGAATCTCAAACAACAGCCCCATGTTCGAAGTTTGGGTCTGATAAGAGCACAAAATAGCAACTACTAACGAACATGTTACTTGTTAGAATGAAAGTCTTTAGCCCACCCAAGGCCCAAACACAAAACCAAAAGTTGTACAGGACTTGCAGCACATGTACTCGAAATGGGGACCAGAGTCAAGGTTAATATTTAGCTAGTTAGCTTAAGACTTATTATATATAGGTACTATAGATATTATTGTAATATTATAATAGTAATATTGTTATTGTATTGATTTATATTTATAGTTAATTTAATTAACAATCGATCACTTTCTCACATTTTCTAAAATCTAGATACTTATGTTAACTAACTATTTGAGTATCTGACCCTATTATTACAGTAATATTAAAAAAAAATGTACCTAAGTAAGTTGTATTATATTATGAATAAAATACGCGAATGTCCGGTGTCTTGCCATTTATGATTTATGTATTCATATATAATAAATAAATTAATATATGATGTAGGTACATTATAATCATACAATTTAAATACTGTAATCGTAGTTCACCATTTTAGACTATCGGCCACAGTTATATTATATGAAATAGAGCATACGGTATCTGATTGATCATATAATTTAAAAAAATAAAATGCTATAAATATT
Organism: Nasonovia ribisnigri; assembly: GCA_027563435.1. Taxonomy (NCBI): domain Eukaryota; kingdom Metazoa; phylum Arthropoda; class Insecta; order Hemiptera; family Aphididae; genus Nasonovia; species Nasonovia ribisnigri. The sequence continues at coordinate 62,393 of JANEHU010001207.1, read as the reverse complement.
TAATTAATATTTTTCCAACAGTATTGTACATCTTAAATATATTAAATATGACTGTACTCATTTTAGCCGGTTTATAATAAATCATTGAGTGAACTATGCGTCATGTAGCCGTTTTGGTTGCAAATGTACTGTTCCAAATGAATTAATTAATTTATGTCTGCCGGTTCGATATAATAAACACGAGCTGTGTTTATATTATTACTATTATACAATATTATGTAATATTATGCACAATATATTAGTTCTTAAATATATTTCAAGTAATACAACTCGTTGTAACACTACACAATCGTCGAGTAGTTTCTATTTGTATACACATTTTTATTTATTTATTTCAAGTCTTACAACTTATTGTAACTTCACAATATTTTCGAATACTTTTTTTCAGTAATTTGAGTATTGTTTAACAAAATAGATAATTATAAATGTAATGGGAGCAAAGTAAAGTATTTTTTTTTTTGCTATCAGTGGATGCAAATATATTTTTACCCTACGATTCTGATGAATGATCTACTCATACGTTCAGTAAAATATAAAAGTAAAAAAGCGGGTAAGTGGGTGACGAACAAGTGGGTCACTGTAATGGATGGTGTTAAATTTGAAACCAATGATATAATATCATTGTACAGTACTATAACAGTGGTGGATTAAGTAATTTTCCGCCTACGATCGGGACATTTGCAGCCCTTCAATATTCAAAAGTTTTTTTTTTTAAAAACAAAATACTTAAAGAAATATATTGTTAATTAAATTATTCTTAATTATTTTAAATTGAATGCAATATGACTTTTCCTTGATCTGTCATCACTCATTATAGGTAATGTAACTGTGAAAAACTATTTTAAAAATAAACAAAGACGTGTTAGTTGCATTGTCACAGTTGTCTCGTACACCATCTACCAATAAGCAGAATAATTTTATGATTAAAGGGATGTGTATACATACAACTCTTTGCAAGCTATAGAATCACGAAAATAAAACAAAACTGACAATATGTCTTGTTGCCATAAAATTAAGCTATAATTTTATATAAAATAATCCATGTCCTGGAAAAAACATGAATTCAGTTATTTTTCAATCTTTAGCTATAAAAGTTGAACGATTAATAAATTTTAAAACTACTAAATAATTTGTAAATTTTCAATTTGATAAATTTTGTTAAAATTTGGACTTAAAATGCTTATAAAAAAAATCATACATTTTTAATATTTTTCAACTGCTTTTGTAAAAATATATCAGGAGCCTTTTATTACATTTTCAAGCTTTTTGACCCAACGATTACAATTTTATCGGCGGTTATAGAAAAAAAAACTAAAAAAATTTAAAATTAAAAATATTCGTAAATCGCTCAACAGGAGTCCAAATATTTTGAAAATGTTATCAAGTATAAAAAAAGGTATAACAAACTTATGGTGTAAATTTCAAGTATCAATACGATTATTCGTTTTTGAATTATAACAAAATAAAAACTGCTCCATGAGAAATCGAGTGCATATCCAATGTTGTAAAAATTTGAACTTCAAATTCTCATAAAAATTTAATTTGACTATCCGGTTAATATCTTTATTTTTTTATAAAAGTAGAAAAAGTTTTGAGAAATGTTGTAATTTATTTTCAAACCATAGATACAAAGATAAAAATTTTAATTTAAAACTTGAGCACATTTTCGTGATTTTTACATATTTTGACAAAATTCGAACTTCAGATGCTCATAAAAATGTATTGTGGATTTAGGTACGCTCAACTTTTTTTTTTAATTACCCCTAAAAACAACTTAGAAGAACCTCGCATTACATTTTCAAGTTTTTGATCGAGTAAACATTTTTTATCGACATTAATTTAAAAAAAAACTAATAATAACCATTCATTGCATATGCCAATAAGCTATAATTAATTAAACATGTGTCAAAATATTTTGAAAATTCTATGGTGAATAGAAAATACTAATATAAGCATTTAGTGATCATTTCATGTATCTACGGTAATTTTTTTAGAGTTAAAAAAACCAAAATCAATTTTGTCAAAAACCGATTTTGAGTTAAAATTCCAGTTTACTTACATTTTTTTTCCAGCTCTTTTGAATACTGATGGGAATTTTAATTTTTGCCGACTGCACCAAATAGATGCTGAAGTTGAAAATCGAAGCATTATTTCAACTACTTACCGTGTACCTACATAGTCACAAAAACACATTGTAAAATCAATACATTCATCGCTCCAATAAATTCTGATTAATTTTAGAAGTTTAATATGTTTTAACTTTTAGTCGAAGAAATTTTCAATAAGTGCCCATTATAAAATTAAAAAAACTTTTTATGTAGTTACATAAACACATCATGAAAGTTTCAAAAGATATCCTGCCTAAAATCTGGCCTGTAGACTGCAGGTGCCTTAGTGCCTAATATCTAAAATATACTATTGCATCCAAAAACAAAATCTGTATAATTATGATCAGCATACATAATAATGTAGATCAATAGATTAGCTGGGTTGGGTCTGCAGTATATATCTTGCAGGATAGGTACCTATAATTGTACTTTGTATCTTTTTTAGTTAGTGATTCAAGATACATATTTTTTTATGTTTTTTTCTCTGTTATGATATTAGAATGAACAACATTAATTATATTTTATGCTATTAATAACAAAGTTATATTACTTTGGTTTGATAATTATTAATTATTCAACAAAAAACTTTTTATTAATTATAACACCCAGCCTTTATTCTTCAGATACCGTTTTTCGTCGCTGCTGGATTTGCATTTCCACCCCTTTTTTTAATCGAAGACGACGGGGTACTAGTTTCCTATTGCATCCATGAAATCTTCACCTAGACCAATGATTTTCAATCGATGGAAAGCCCATAAATGGTACATTGGTCCGTGACATGAGTCCTCATGACTGTTGATAAGATGAGAGTGATAATTAATAATTTAAATTATGTATTAAGATTTAAGATAACGTTTTGTGACGCGCTCACAATAATCACTTGGCCCAGTTATAACACTACCGACGGTGCGAAGCCCGTATATATTTCTATCTGTGAAGATCGGGATTTTATTTCAAGTGGTTGGCTACGTGAACATTTTAAAAATGTGTAGGTTTTACTGGGATATAAGAATGCTGAGAACCGCTTACCTAGACGATAAACATTGCCAGATAAAATATTCCAAAAAATATGTAGAATAATCATGTTTTCATTAATATGATAATATTTAAAAATATTAAAAATAATAAATATCCTGTTTAGATTTTTAATCATTGGTCGACCGTATTTGATAAATAAATAAAAACGAAATAAAATTTAGTTATTTATAATAATTAGGCAGGTATTCAAATTATGTAATAATTGTAATAGCTAATAACTTGTAAGTATGTATAATAAAATAACTGTCTGCATAATATTATTACGTAGATAACCAACTACATTGGTGTATGATCATTATCATCACATCATTAGTATTAAAATGTTTTTATTTGTACAGGTAATTAAAGTATACCCAAATATCTAAGGTGGATTCGTATAAAAACTATATTATGTGTCGTCCATAAATTTATTGATGACACTGATGCAATGGCCCCTAATATAGTACCTATATTTTACTGGTTCAATTTTTAAAATCATAATCACAAAAAAAAATTACGTTCCATTGAATAACATAATATATTCATCATATTATAACTCACAATAATAATAATTATCAATAATAAAGTTAATTATTCCAACCCATGATTTTGAATTGAACCGGATAAATGTTTAGCATATTCGGCGCCACTTAAGTGATTGTTTTGTACATTTCATCGTAACGAATATATTTAAAAACCTTTTTTTTTAAGCAGCTCAGTGCTCACATGTTTTACCTTAAATAACATTTATACATATCGTAATTTAATAAAAGATGAAGTGTATACGACCTTACGTCATAACCAAACCTGTTACACTGCATCTATAAACCTAAAACAAAATACCTTGTGTATTATTGCATCCCGCGTATCGAGACGTTTTATTTCGTTGGCACCCCGCACATAACCCTGCAACAATGCAGCCGTGTGCGCATCAGTGGCGTCATTACAGTTTTTGAGTGGAGGGAGGGGGAGAAAAAGTTTTGACCAGCCCATAATAAAACTGATAAAAAAACCACTCGCAAACAATTACATTACATTACATTACAATTGCATTTTTATCTCAATACAAATAGCCTTTTTACATAATTTTATACTTACTAGTTACTATCACGGTTATTTGAGATAACTGTAGTTATTATCATAGGCATAAATAACCCAAATTTTTAGAGATAGAAATGACTAAATAATTAATATATATATGTAGAGTGATACCTAAATATATTACCTATATCATAGCTACTATATCTATGAAGACCCAAAACTAGCCCATATCTGGCCAGAAAGCGGCCAGATAATGACAATGGGGGAGAAAGTGCCTACCCAGTACCCCCCCCCCCCCAAATGACTTCACTGGTGCGCATCAGTACAAAAGGATAACAGGTGCATCGGAAAATATAATATTATTATCATAACGCGTATGGGCATACCCTACAGATTTCGTACACCCGTCTCCTGCAGAAGTGTACCGCTGCAGAAGTGCAGGTTCAAAAGAAAACGCGATTATATTATTATTATATTATTGTTATAATAATAATAATAGTAATAATAATGTACCTTACCCACCGTCCAATTGTACTGCGCCTAATTGAGATACCGTTGTCGGCGTGTGGAGGGAAAAAGAGTCGCGCCATAGCGTGTGGCGTTAGTGTCGCACGCGTCGGGGAAAACCTCTTTAGAAGAGGTACCACTTACACGCGTGCGGAAGGCAGTTGTAAGCAGTTGGCTGACCGACAGCGACGGGGACGTTTGTCGTGCGGTGTAGTCATGTCCGTCCGGTACTGAGCGATCGATGTGCGGTCCACGTGGGTTTTTGCGTAAATTAAAAACGACGATGTCGACATTAATTATTTTCTGTCCGATGGCGGACGTTCACGTATTGTTTTGATCGCAAAAAAAAAAAAACAATAATAATAATAAAAACGAAAACAGTTATCGTATTTTTAATATAAAAAATAAAAATATACATATCAACGACAGAACGATATTACTCCCGTTTGCATTTGATCGAGTTCTAATTCTATCAGAAAGTTTTCTTACACCGTAATATTAACTTCCTACCGTATATTTTGTCGATTGTTAATTACAATTCGTTAAAACTAATGTTGTAGTATTATTATAGTCCACTCACCGAAGTTTATAAATATTTTATTGCTTTATTATTACATTATATTACTACGCAATTATAACTGAGTTATTTAGTGAAGAATTTAATATTTAAATTATTTAAATTCAATAAAACGGTTATTAGCAACATCACTCGAATACAATTATGCGGATATACTGCCAATGGCATATCCTCTAGCAGTCGATGAAATAGCTGGCTAATATAATGACGACGACCTAAATTTGTACTTACGACTTAATAGATGAAAACTACTTCGAATTATTCATTCTGAGGCACTGCTATACTATAGAGGTAAAGTAAAAATTATGGAAATAATTAAATATATAACATTATAATTATATTATAAAAAATTACATGGAAATGTTCAAATGTTTTACGTTATTTTTCTCACGTTCGTCTGTTGTATAGATTAGTTTGTGGCTGTAAGCCTTACAAATTGTACCTATTTTGTCTAAACGCATATAAATACTGGTAGGTATCGTGTTTTAGAAATAAGAAATAATGTAGATTAGAATTTATTAGAATTGTATAATAATCAACCATAATTTGTAACCTGATTTCAAGAAATTAATTATTTTGGTATTTTATTTAATTCAGTATTATTTCATCTGAGTTGCTAAATTTATCTCAATAATTTATTATTCTCCTATTTACTGAGCATCTTAATTGCATTATATCTCGAAACTGTCTTTTTAAAAAACCTGATTTATTCATTAACTAAATCTAAATAATACCCATCTTGACTAATCTACATTAGGACCTCAAATAAGATGATATCAAGTTAGTATAATAGCTCACTAGAATAAAGTTTGGTACATAGATGATAATATATTTGGTATTATACACTTAAAACTTAATGTAAGAATATTGATTACATACAATTTGATACCTACTCCACATGAAACATTTTTAATCAGGTAGGTGGGTACCTTAAAAAGCGTTTTATTGATCAACCAATTAATTTAAAATAAAAGTAAATTTATAAAATGTTTGAAAAAAAAAATTAAAAAAAAAAATCAAAAACCCAAAAATAAACAAGAATATTATTGCCAAAATATTTTGAACTAGGTAAATGTAGGTATTTCAAATATTTTTGATAATAAAAACATTTATAATTACTATAAACATTTATACATACCACTGGCTTAGTATATTATACTTATTTATGTTTTTACTATTTTTCGCTTGTACCTAACTGTTGACATTCATGTATCATGCCGTCAACGCAAACGAACTTATAAAATGTAAATCAAAAAACGCGCGTGTGACACGCCGTGTACTATACGTGTGGCTCTAAAACGGACCTTAGGACCTATTTTGGAAAAGGTTTAATAATTGTTGTAAATATGTTAGTTAGGTATATTTTAACTTTAAATCTTAATTCCAAGAAAATCAAGTTGTTTTATTTTAATTCTTTATTCACAATTTATATTAAAAGCTCTTTCAACTTCATAACACGACATAATCATTACCACTATATACTAGCATACTACACTGCCGTATACTACATATACCTATTATAGTATATTTACTGAGAGTAGAATACATATGGTACCTAATCGTTTTCTTGAATGTGGTGATTTATTATTACTTGAGATGAGTGCTTAACATCAATGTTTCAGTATGATTCATTTTTTTTTTATAGATTTTTAACTTGGTATTAGGTCAATTGAACTATATATTTAGCCATATATTGGTATTTTTAAAGTAACGAAAATCGTTAATTTGTATGTATTTTTAAAACCATTGTGGAGTATTATAGACGTATTCATTTTTTAGTTTTTTAAATTCTGACCATTTACTCTATGAAAGTATAAATTATCTGTTTTTATTTTGGATGAATACCTTAAAGGTGGTAGTTGGTAAGTATATTATTTGATTATAAATTGGTTCCTATTCGAATATCATAAAACTTACGATTATTTTTGATTATTTACTGGAAAATTATGACTTATGCGTAGTCTTTTTTTTAAATTCCCGTCAATTTGCTTTTAAATTATTTTTACTGTGTAGTTTAAGGTAGGTTGGTACTAAAAGTTGTGATATTCATCCGAGCTTAATAATCATAATAATATAATGTTCTAATTATGTTGATACATTTCAACTACTTTGAAATATACATATGCAACTGAAATGTTTTAAAGTTAAATTTGTCCATAGAGTTCATCTGCGTTGATCAACTTAATTATTTAACAGTGGGTACAACCTTTATTCACTGATACTAAAGCTCAGCTAAAAAGTTTTGGGATGTAAAGCTCCTGTTCTGTTTTCACTTTTAAAATGCATTTGAAGCTTACATTGGCAGTTTTTAATTTTTGTTGATGTATAGCTTAACATAAAAAAATTATCATGTTATAATTTATAAATAAATAACGGTTTGGTTACTAGTAACAATTTTAACACTATTTAGTTTTTACAACTTTGTGACATAGAACTAGTTTTGACCATGACGTTATTTAGAATGTTAAGTAAATAAAACACTAACTATAATTGATAATAAGGGATTAATTTCACTATATGAATATAATTTAAAATAAACCACATTGAATTCAGAACTGGTTTCCCGATATTTGTATTCAAATCTGGAACTTAATTGTATTGTTAATGTGGGTAGTGGGTACCTATATATTTTATAACTTGTTTCTTAGCATTTATTTGGAAATTAAAAGTAGTTTATAGACAATTTTAAAACGTCAATCGAGTATGACATTTCTTTCTGTGGCCAATCTATAAAAATAATTCCTTTATAAAATATTTTATAACATTAAAGTAACCATCAATTATATGATGCTGAATAGTTGGAAGACGGCCAGACTATATTGTTGTTTTGATGGTTGAAGTAGTCTGTATGCGAAAAGAAACTTGTTTTACCAGAATGAATATATTAGAATTCCTAAGAGTATTTTAACTAGTAAAAAAATGTCGTTTGAATGATAATAAAAATAAAATAAATTTGATCGTTTTGTTTACTTCTGACAGACTGTGATCATCATTAAGAATCGACTAATAAATAAATTTTGCTTTAGGTACAAGTGTTTATGTCAACGACAAACAGCTAAAATTATAATTGATTATAAAAATATTTTTTATTAAATTTAGTAGGTACCTAGTCATAGTTGTAATAATATTAGCGTCTATTCAGTCAATTTAACGTATTTATAATTTTTTCTGCAGGGTTGATTATGAAAGTCAAGTACTTCCCACATTTCATTTGTACTAAAGACATTAGGACTAAGAAATAAAATATGTTTAGATAAGCATATTGTTTAGTATTTTGAATGGATGTTTGAGTTAAAATGTTTAGATTTTTTTATTTATAAATGATTGTTCTGTTTCCTATAACACCTATAAAATGTTTAACAATACTCAAACAAACCAAGATGAATAGATGTATTGGTCCTTAAGTTTTAAATTACAGAAATCAAGTAATAAAATTACAATATTATAGAAACTAAATCACAATTTTTGTATTTTTAATTAAATAAAGTAGATTATAGAAAAATCAACACATTTCTATCAGGATTGAGACTGTTTTAGGTCATATTTCGAAGTTCTTAGTATATATTGCATGCATGCAAGTCTGAGCGCTTTTAATCTGAAAATATTGTATATATACATCATAATTTGTTTTATTTAGTAAAAACTTTTACTTTAATACACGTCAAAGTGAGTACTGAATTAATAAGTAATAACTCTACAAATTATAGAAATGTTATTACCTATATTAAATAAACGAAATTACAGGGTTACTCAAATTTAAGGGCACAACCAATTTGTTTACTAAACTTAAATAGTAGAGGAAATTGTTTTATGTTGAATTTTTAAAATATAGGTCAGTCTATTAAAAAATTCAGTTCTAAAATGTTATTTTTTAGTAGATCAAGGAATCCATTATGAAAATAGAAATAGTAAAATCTCTTTCGCATAAATCGATTGTAGAGCTATAGTTTTTAAATAAATTTCACGGTCGTTAAAGAATAATAATTCAGTATTATACTCGTAATTTAATTATTCGTAGTGGACAAGCAATTTAAATCTAAGGGTTGTAAAATATATTTGTTTAAATGTATTAAAATATAGTATTTTTCGAAAATAAATTTAGTTTATCACAAATAAAAATATGTTTAATGATTATAAAAACCGAAAAAAGATCAAAAAGCTTGGATAATTAGGTTTCATCGAAAATTATGGAATAAGTAAATAATTAATACACTTAATTGAATATATTACATCAAAGAAAGTAACAAAAATTAATTTTGCTCAACATATGTCGAGGGAACGGGGATTTTTGACATTCTAATGAAATCACACGCATTTTTGGATAAGAACCATTATATTATTATGTTGTGAATTTAATAAACAGTGTATAATATTATACATGATCTAAAAAATATTGAGTGTTTAGGTAATTAATTTTTTTTCGGAGGTTGCATATAATATTAGAATAGGTTGAAATAATTGACATAACGCTCATTTACGGTACTTACCTATATAAACTGTGTTGACTACCATTTTACCTACCAATATACCGGTTGTTTTATTTTAAATCTATAATAGTAAAAATAAAAGGAGCAGAGATATTGTAACTCAACTCTTTTTCTACACGCCGCTGACACCCGTATTATAGTCATACATAATATTGTAAATATATGAAGGACAGATGTGCTTTTACAGCATGATTGATGTGCTTATCGACATTATCCTAACGATCGTTATCGACGTTATCGTTATTCCTATTGGCTATTATCTATTGCGTGTGCGGTGCGTATATATACCCGCGTCTATTGTTGTTCTTTGTTTACATGTACCCTGGAATAATGTATTGTATATATACATATATATATAATAATATTATGGTACATACACATATAATATTATTACTATCATTATTATTATTATTATATCTTTACATCTGCATAATTGATTTAGTTGTTGTCTGTAACGCGTTTATATTGTTTTTAAATGTGTTGATGATAGTTGCGCTAAAGGGTTGGTCGTGGGCTCAGCCACTATACACGATTTTCTCTGCTATTAATGACGTTACATTATTATAATAATCACTGTCGGTCTCCAACACACAAATATTTATATATATATATATGTATATGCACAGTGTACAGTGTACAGTGTACACACCACTATGTTTTATATACTCAACACACATTATATTATATACATAAAAGCACACAGTGGGCACAGTACCTACTTGACATCCGAATGCGTGTGCGCGCATACGAGTATATTATTTGTGCGAGTGCTTATGTGTTTGTACCTACCTTTACTATATTCCAGTACATTTAGTATTATATTATAGTAGCGGCGACTCGCGCCACGTTTTAAATGCAATAATTGTTTATAGGTGTGTATGAATGTGTACTGTGTGTGTGTGCGGGCGCGTACTTACCACTCACTTTAGAAAACCTCAGAGGGCCCCGCAGCATTGGAGTCTTTAAAGAAGGAAAAAAACCTTATTGCTGAAACATATAGCTCTTTAAAACCCATCATCATTTTACCCTTTTTCTCCTGGTCGATATAAAGCCATATATGGCCACTCTTTAATCGAGTATCCGACAGCCAGCCAGCTTTATTATTATTATTATTATTATTACTTGGTGGTATTACACCACTATAGTTCTAGTATAGTAGCACTGTAGTTGTAGTAGTTAGTAATAGGTACCTATCGTAGTATACTGTAGTATAATAGCAACAGCAGTACTATAGCATTATTACGTACAATATTATCTGTAATAATTGTGGGTTATACTTCTTGGATTTACTTCGTTGAATATTAACGCGTACCTATATTTTACTTGAATGGCAAATAAAAAAAAAAACATACATACGACTATACAGGCCAATATGTCACTTTTTTTTTTTATTCATTAACTTGAGTGATGTACGAGTTATTTCGAAATTCATTCGCGTTTATTATTGGAATCACGAAAAACACAAACTAGATTTTATCACCTGCTGGTAAATAGTTTTTGAGCCCGGTAGGTATTCAAAACAAGCAGAGACCCTTTTTAAGCCCGGTCTCCGGAGTTATTGAATCTGTGTCGACTCCCGTATTTGTTTAAATAAATATTATTCAATTTCAACGAAAATATTTTCTGATTTTTAACCTTTTCCATAATATATAGGACAATTTAACTAGGTATATTATACCTTATACATTTCCATATGTATTTTAACAAATTTTACTGACGTTACTATACTAACTACTATATTATATACGTGCGTTTAATAATAATATATTTATATAAAATGCTGTACAGGTACTAAATATCTTGATTAGGCAGCTAATTTTTTTTTTTATCCTGTTGAACACTAGACTACATATTGATTTAAAATTATGGAATAAAATATATTTAATTACATTTTGAATAGTAACATAAATACTTTTATTACGATTTTATTACATAAGTTTTGTTTTTTTCTTACTAACTCAAAACTTATTTTTATTCTTTTATCAAATAATATAATAGGTAATGAAGATAAAATACATCGAACGTATATTTGTTATTACTTTTAAAAGTATTTACTGATATTAAAATGTTACATTCTAAAACCAATAACTTTTTGATTAGGTTTACAACAGAAAAAATGAATTTACTTTCCTAAAGTATAGTTCATAATAAATTGGATAGTATGGGGCTGTGGTGGATACTATGACGAAACAATCGTCCACCCACTAGGGCAGTGTATTTTTTACATAATTCTAATATTCTATAATTATTTATATGGTCTTAATATCATTATTATAAGGTAAACATAGGTATTTACCACCAATAGAATTTCATATAGGTAATGCAAATCTCTTTTAACTGATAGTTATAAACTTATAGCCTACATCAAATAAATGATTTTCGAATATCCCCGATTTGCTAATAGCTTGGAGCAAATAGTATTAACATATTCCGTCCCGTAGTCAGCAATACCACAGCAAAATGTAGGTACTACTATTATTGGGTAGTAGTTATTTAAAAACAAGTTTGTACTCTTCGTCTCGTTGTGTTTTTTTGAAATTGAACTTCCAAAATTTGAGGAATTTGAACATAAACTTATCCAATATAAATTGTCTAACATTTATTAATCAACCACGCATATAATATATTATACAACAATTATAATACAATTATAAAACCTAAACCATTCCCGAATAAACGTATAATGAAACATTCAAATTAGGTTTCCAAATCTTTGTCGTGTTTTTCTAATCGCGTGTCACAGAATTATAAAATTATTCGTTTATTTGCGAGTGAAATAATGTGAGTTCATGCTCGGCCTGCCACCTGCATGGTATTGTTGAATATGCAGTTGACATATTATGCGTGTGCGTACGAGTGTTGCAGTGATAAAAAGAGAATAGGAGACACAATAATGATAATTATTTACTTCATTCGTACACAATATTCTGATATTGCCTATGTTTAACTCCTCATAATATAAATCACGTCTTGGCCAATTATTATCAGCTTGAAAATACTAAATAATTAATATATTATAGAACACGTAGGTAACGTTTTTATTTACAATATATATTAATAAATACAATAATCAAATTTGATAATGGAAAAAAAATGACAAGAGAAACGCGATAGAGGAAATATCCAGCGATAGTCGGTACAAAAGTAGTAATAGTCTAGTCTGAGTTAATTTGTTTGATAATTTTTTTTTCCTTTACATAAATTAGGTGTAAATAATAGTTAGGTTATGTATTTATGTAACGTTTTAAGTAATTTTTATTTTTACCATTTCATATGGCGTAATATTGGTGAAATAAATTGAGGGTAACATAATACATATACTTGAAATATATTATTTATATAACATTATGATTTTTGTTTTCAATATGTTTATGACGTTTCGTTTAAGTCATCAACAGTTTACCTATATCCAGAACCACGGGTAAAATATTTTGATGTATACCTACCAACATAATATTTAAATATTAAGTAGGTGTAAGACCTGCGCGCATCTGAAACCTAATAAGATATCAGCATATAGTATCTCCATCAAAACAATATTATGTTGCAGACAATGTCATTGGGTTCCATCGTCCTATTAACTGTAGTTTGGTTAGCAATGTCCAAGGTATTGACCTGCGAATCGCTCCGTAACAGCGGCAGTCACCGGGGTCGTCATAAATACAAGCGAAGACAATTATATTCTGGAGGAAATATCGGCGACATGCGCCTCCACCGAGACGACTTGCCACTGCAACATGATCCGTCATTGTTACTGATGGACGACGATAACGAAGCAGCGACTGCTGACGTAGCGTTTGAGTTGGACAAACCACGTGAGTTTATATTTTATCATTCATATTATTAAGCGTATAAAAAAGGTTTTATTTTTTATTATTAAAATTTATGTCGTTCTTGCGTTTACCTGTATATAGATATTTTGGTTTTTTTAAAAACATTTTAAATTTTAAATGGAGCGATGAATGAATTGATTTTATAACGATGAGTGTTTCCTATTACTATATTTTATGTGCGTGTAATCGCGTTTTGAAAATATTAAGTAATGCTTCAATCTTAAACTTGGCCGGTGGTTTCTGGTGACAAATTGGTTGTAGTTGGTTCTTTGAAGGGCTACATTTCAAAAATAGAAAATTCCCATGACTTTTGGAGGAAAACTTTTACTAATGAGGAAAAGAACTAAAACAAATTACGGAAAAACGGGTATATGTTTGGAATCGATTTTGTTTTTTGTTGTGATTAAAAAAAAAGAATACCAGTGGATACTTGAAATTTACTTGAAACTTTCACTAAATGTATTATAAGCATTTTCTAGGTATAATACAATATTGAAAACATTTTAGCTCTTTTTGAGTATTTATAGAATATAGACTTTTAAAATTGTCAACTGTTAATGCCACCATGTCTTTTGATTACTATATATTTTTAGGTATAACTATATTATTCTGTTTATTTTAATAATTTAAAAGTGACTTTACTTCAAACTTTCACTCAGTATATTATAAGCATTTTCTAGGTATAATATAATATTGAAAAAAGCGGGGAAGTAAGTGATACTCTGCTGTACCTATATTAGGTGCGTCTAGAGAGTCACTGTAATGAATGTTTAAATTTGAATTCAATATTTCAATGATAAAAACCATTGTATACGAAAAAAGATTCTGAGCAAAGACAGTCTGTCAGCTTATAATATTATAAAGTATATTTTATAATATACCCAATTGTGATTAAAGTAATTTATTTTACTATTAGGCATTAGTATTACTAATACTACGGTAAGTTAAATTCATTTTTGCCTAAAAAATTTAATTTGAAAATATCATTGTGTGTATAAAATACAATAATATAGGTACCTACTGTAAAAGTTTCAAGTACCCACAAATAATATTTTTAAATTACAACAAAATAACTAAAATCGTTATTCTTCGTTTAAATATGTAATTTCATCCAAATTTGAACATTTTGAATGTCTGTGTACAAAGAACTGTGTATATTTTTAGATTTTTTGGTTACAGTAAGAACTGCTTATGAAAATACATAATTAGTTAATAAACTGTTATACATTTTCAAATCTTAGACTTATATAAAAATATTTTTATGAATTTCTAACTCAAAATAATTTGCACATATTTGTGATTTTTATGAATTTTGTCAAAGTTTTAACCTATGACAATCATAGTAAATTTCTGTGGATTTATGTTTGACTTTTTTTATTCATTTTTTCAAAAACTGTTTTACGTAAACATTTTCTTGTTTGTTTTTCATGACAATTTAGAAAATCCTGGAAATTTTTACTTTTGACCCCGCGTAGTACCAATACTATAGTAACTTTCCTACCAGAAAAAAAAGTTGCAGTAAAAAATCAAAGAATTTTTGATCCACCCCAAAAGGCGATGACAGACAAAAAAAAAACATACATCATTGTAAAATTTATACATTCATCGCTCCGCTCAGAATCTAAAATTATGGAATTTTTTTTAGTATTTATAGAAATTTTAAATTGTCAACTGTTAATGCTACGTTTCTTGAATTATATATTTTTACATAAGTATGGCTATATTGTTCTGTTTATATTAATAATTTAAAAATGTATTATATAATCCTACTATAAAATAGCTACAGGATGGTTATTCATCATTAGGTACCTACAGTTAATACTTTTAACAGAAAAAAAAAGTAATTATGTTCAGAGTAAGTACCTATACTATGATGGCTATATATACTCCTCAACTACTCAACTAGCAGATTTTAGATCACGAATTAAATGAAGGAAATATAAAAAAAAACTGAATAATAAAGTCACACAAATGTTTTGTTGATTATTCATTGTTAAAGTAACACTATGAACGCTAGCAAAATAATCATGACATATACATAGTATATTGTATATGTAACGTATAGAATTTCTATGTTTACACATTTACTTCATTTATTTATCTAGTTTTATCATGAATGCCTAGTGCTAACATGCAGTTATACATATGTTTCCTTGAATTGAGTATATTTTAGGTAATCATGGCAAATATGGGGTTGGGTCTAAAATGTTCAGACCTCCCAGTATTTCGAAAATTTTCATTAGGATTTCAATAAGTCAAAGAAATATAATTTGATAATCATTTGGTCATTTATTTTAAAATTACCTTTCTGTGATATTTTTGCCACTTTCGTCATACCAGCTATTTGTTTAACAATGCGATTTTGAGTGTTTAATATTGTTTAAAATATGAAAGAATTAAACAAAGGCAGATTTATTTTACAAATTGTATTTAATTTAAATTTAATTATTATTAAGAGTTAAAAAAAATGTGTTGAGTTAAATTGTTATTTATTAGGTAGGTACTCATAATGTTAAGTATTTGTGTATTTATTTTTTTAATAGTGTGACCTATAAAAAAACTCAGGACCAAAGACTGTAATGGGGACCAATCGATTTCACCAATAGTGGTACATAATATTATTAATTTTTTAATTTTTTTGAAACCTAATTTTTTGTTCTTGCTATTTATACTTTTAAGCAGTATATTAAGTGTTTTTGGATTCTTAGCGGAACGATAAATGTATTGATTTTATAATGATGTTTTTTTCGTTTAAACAAGTTTTGTTGTGTCTGTCGCCTTTTGGAGCAGTAAAAATTCTTCAATCTTAATTCTACTACAATATAATTTTTGGTAGTAAATTAAAATATCTAGTTTTTTTATATTTATATTTTATTATACACAATGAAATTTTCAAAATATTTAGATTGACTTTAAGCCATTTGCTATTGCCTATTTTTACTAAGAATCTATTCACACCGTTCTACGGTAAATTGGTTATAAACCAAAATATTTTTAGCAATAATATAATATGATGTGATTAATAATTATACCTATATAATACTAATTGGTAATATAACAAAGGGGGTTATCGACACAAATTAATTCAACCAACTTTTATTACTAAAAATAATAAAATGAATTACTAGGTATTTAAAATCAATATGAGAATGTATAATAAGTTAATATACTTAATAATAAAGCCGACGACCATCTCCGCTCATTATAATTTTTCATATAATATGCAATGATTTATGGAATTCAAATTTAACACACGAATATTACAGTGACCTACTCAATAACGAGGCACCTACACTCGACTCCTGCTGTATAGTAGAGTGGTTTCCTACTTGACCACTTTTTTTAAATTTAAATATAGCAAAAAAATAACTTGAACATTTCAATGCAAAACACTATTATATATCGATGGGCATAATATTATGGCCTAATGATGCGTAAACCACGTCCCCGCAGTTTCTATATATGATTCCGAGGACTTCCTACATGTGTCCTGGAATTTCTGTTACATTTTGTTGCCCATCCTTAATCGTAGGTTACGTACTTTTATAGTAAAAGTGAAATGTTGAAAAGTTAGTTTTAAATAAGTGCTAAGAAAAAATTGTAGAGTTTTTTGAGTTAACAAACTCCAATTTTAGAGAGTAAAATAAAACGTTGTTCGTTGTTTGAAAAAATGTTGACACAATAATGGAGCATCTAAGGCAGATATTGTGTTACATTTAAATTTGTTGTGATAATAAATGTCAAGCAATAATTTGAAAAATGATTGCGATCGGAACCCGGTTAAAAGTTAAAATCATGACTTTACTTATTTAATTGTCTTAATTTCATTATAGTTTTTCTTCGAACGTATGAAAATAACTAAGCATATCGAATTACGATCTGTTCAAAGTACCGACTGAAATCTCGATTATAAACTGATAGATGATATTACTTAAAACTGTAGGAGAATTTTCCCAACCAGAAAATGTATTGAAAAAAGAAAACGTAAAACACATTGATTAATTTCCGTTTTAATATTCAGTCCTGACGTTAACTCAAATGTATACCTAAATTATAGCCTTGATCCAAACATATTTTTACTATATTTTTTACGATTCTATGGTAATTCATTTTTACTGATTTATTAATATTTAATTCATTCCGAAACGTTTTTAAGACCCCGTTTATAAAAATATTCATCGATTATATTTAAATTAATAATAGGTTTGAATTTATTTCACGTATAGATACCTAACTAACTTTTCTTAATAATTTATTTACAAAAATTATACCTATTTATCTTCATTAGAATATTATCTTTATGTAATGATCGAAAAGATAGTACTTAAAATTTTAATTTCATTAATCTTATAGTTTAAATTATTATTTTTTTATCAATGTATTAACTAGATTAATATTGTGGACATTATATGTACTATATTTACAAAAATAAATCTACATTCGCCTCAACAATCCCAATTATTATTTGTTTTCACAATAGTAAGTACATTAGGGACTGTCTAGCTTGTTATAAACTTCCGTCAAAACATTTCCGAAAAAATATCGTTTAATATTGATCACGGTCAAAATATTAAAATAAAATATCATGATACAAAACAAATTGAGTGTTTCATAATTTTTTCATATTAAAGTATGTTAAGTATAATATAGTCAAGTACATTTATCAAATAAATGTCACACTTTTACTAGAAATCATGGTATATTATATACATTGGTTATAACTTATAAATATAATATTGTTGAGATCCCTATATCTAATAATCAATCGATATCCGATTAATGATCTTTTAGTATCTGATTATTTCACTCGGCTCAATTGTATTCTATCTGCGTAAACTTATATTGTAATGTTTGAATGTGTGATGGACTCCGGATCGAGTCAAATATAAAACTAATCAAAAATCAAAATTTGGTTTTTTTCTTTTATGTTTTTTATTTACTGATATTATGGTACTTCTATTCAATGTGATCATTTCTACAGCAACAGTAAGTAGTATTTTTCTATATTGTATTCTGTAATTGGTTTTGTACTATAATGTATAAATTATTTTTATTTTTTTTTTTTATCAAATAATAGAATTGACTTCTTGCCCTCCTCTACACCCATTGAAAGAAATCTTGTTTGCGCCACTGAATAATTGTATAGTTTTAAGTTATGCATGTTCAATTATTTTTATTTTTACAAAAGAGGTATTTGTCTTAGGAGATTTTTACACTATTTTTCTATTTTTAATTAGAGAACATTTTTACTAGAAATATTTTTGCAGTATATATTTTTATACACTATTTTGACCAGTCTCATCGGTGCCATCACAATTCATCACATAATAATTAATAATATTATACGTATATGGTATATGTTGCTTAACACATTTATAGAAAATAATATTTTTCAAAGTTATCCACCCAGTGTATAAACTAGTTTTAAAATTAATTCTTTATTCTATAATAAACCAAAGTATTTTTAATTTATTTAATTGTATTTAAAAGATATTTAATTAGATAATATTGATTTTTCTCCTGTCTTCTACAATATACATTTTTTTAAAATTATATATTTTCTTTAAATTGCAAATTAATTCTTCGTTAATAAGACGGAAACAACGTTATATACGAGTACGACGTACTCTTAATGATTTCATCCATTATATTTTATTTTTCCCCATATAACGCTAGGTAATAAAATAAAATTATCAACCATGGTTTATAATAACAAGTTTTTGTTATCAAAATATGACTTACGTCCTAACAAATTATAGGAATACTGGTCATTATACGTAGGTAAAATTATATACTTAAGTACTATACTAATAGTTGTATGTAGTAGGTGCATACCTATTATAATATTAGGTATATACGAACAACAAACACGAACTACGATGTAGTATATCTACCATTTAGCATGAAGTTTATAGGGAATTAAAACACTTCATTCTAATATAATTCTTGTCCTATTGGCTATTATGGGCTATAACCATTATTTTTTTTATATCTAAAAAAAAATAAACAATGTTATTGAATACATTAGGTTAAATTAACTATGTTTTTAATAAAACGTAATCTGGATAATGTGCTTTTAACTGTACCTATAGACGGACGATTTTAATTTTGATTTTATAACTAATATATAATAATATATTTACTAAATTATTATTGCAAAATTAGGCAAGTAGCCATGGACCATGGTACTGCATGGTAATTATAATTTCGCAAAGAAGCGACGTTTATATATTCATTAATTAAGTTTTTTTATTGATATTGTGTACTGGCTGCCCTTTGAAAAAAACTAATTAGGTATATATAGGTACTCCTCTTTGACTTCTGCGTTCAGTTTATTATTTTGCTGTTTTTCTCAGCAACAGATAATAAAAATACCCAAACCCAAAGACAAAAAATATTTTAATTAAATAATATTTTAATAATATAAGAAATGTACTAAATAATAAATAGTTTGAATTACTTAAATTACAATTCTAATTTATATTTTTGTTTATTAATATTTTTTGTCTATCTAATTATTTTTTTATTTTTTTTAAAGAAGGGGTACCTAAGTACTACTTACAGTCAAAAATTAATTGTACAGAGACTAACTTTAGAGTTTATAGAAACTGTATAGAAAGCTATGTAACATCTACATGTTTTTGTTTTGTACATTTTAGGGCCCTGATAATAAAAATAAAATATGTATTCCTGTTCAATATTACATACATGCAAATAAAACGCGAAACCATGATACATGTACAATACGTATTTTAAAAACTCCTAATATTTTCCTCACATTTCGGACTTATAATTGTTTTTAAAATAAAAAAAAATCGTTAAAAAGTTAAATTAATACAATAATAATAATTACAATTTTAGAGTGGTCAGGAAGTGAACATATTTTTTTTTGTACCTCGCTATTGTTAGATTACTCTTGGAAAAATTGTAGCATTACTGTAATGCTAATGCAATTTTTATATAAGTGCTTTTATTACTATTTATTTTTTCATTTTTTGTATCATGAAAAAAAAGTCGCAACGGCTGCAGTTGACCAGGACGGCTGTTAAAATTACATTTAATTGGACACTTACCCTCTACGGGAGAGTAATAACCATTTTGGTAAGTTAAAAAAATGACAAACTTTTTGAGTTTTATAAAAGTCCAAATCTAATTCTGGTTGTATATATAGTATTTGGTAACATGTTATTATGCTAATATTATATGACTTTTAATCATTTTTAACCAGGTAGGTACCACATTATAGTAATATTTTGAGCATAAAAGTATATTTTTCCTTATATAGGATGACCATATTATAACCTATGATTCTACTATATTTATATTGTATACTATCATTGAAAATAATGATATTGATATGAGGTTTTATTTTAGATATTTTTCTATAATGTTAGTGTATAATACGCTAAAAATATATATGCTGGTAATCTCGTAATTGAATATTAACTTATCTAAAATGCTATAATCCTATTCATTCATTGCTTATAATAACATTCAATATGTAATATATATATAGGTACTATAATATAATATAATATTATTAGGGTTTGAAGTTAGAAATCTTGTAAATACTCCTCACAGATCATTGTAAAATATTTCACAAAATTGTGATTTTAAACTGTCATGTTATTTTTTTTTTTTATAAAAAGCAATGTAGGGATCTCAGTTTTTTTGAAAATTTTATCATTTACTTATATATTTAGAATTCTACCAAAACATTAACTATTTTAAAAAGCCTAAAATCAAATAATTCAACATTCAGAATTCATTGTAATAACCTACAACGTTAAAATATTATGACTATGAATTTATTATTCTCATTTAATAATATTAAATTTATTTTATCAAATTAAGTTCGTTATTAAATTATAATGTATTAATTTAAATATATTAATGGAATTGTAGTCTGTGAACCATGGTTCTATTGGCTTAAACATTTTTGATAGTATATTATAATATTTTATCTTTTGTAATTTTGCTTCAAATTGCTAAAGTTATATATATTCAGGTTAAATGTAAAAGGACATTGTTAATTTTAAGTACCTAAATGATACATTTTACAAAAATTATATGATCTGCAGTATTCACATTAATTAAATTAGCGTGTTCTTGAAAATATGTATTTAGCCATGTTTGAATGTTTATATTTTTAAATTTAAATGCTATTATTATTTAGAGAACCTTTTACCATTAATTCTACTTGATTTTACTGTTTCTATATTTATAGGTACATTATCGATACCTATGCTGATATTACATAATATAAACATATATAATTTACCAATTAAGTAACTATACAATATACATTTTATAAAATTAAAATAATAATAATTTAGTATCTACATTAAATCAAAACCAAAATAAATTAAGTTCATTAAATCGTTAAATGCAGGTATGAAAAAATGTTTTTAAGAAAAAATTTAAGAAACTATTAACATATTTCATAAAACTTTCAAGCACTAAGTAGGTACCTATATATGATATAATAAAACCAATAAAAAATATTTATTCACTAAGTTTTTTTTCCAACTAATTTACAATATAGTTTAATACCAACTGGGCCGTATTAAATAAATTCCACTATTAGCATTGTGATTACTCATCATTAACATTTTTTTATAGGTTGTTGATTGTAAAAAATAGCATTTAAAAAAATATTGTTTCGGAAACAATAATTTATAATAATTACAATATTAATTCGACAAGAATTTATAAATTATTTAATCCAAAAATAAATATTTAGTTGCAGATAATGTAACGTTTAAATATAGTAGGCAGGTATATAGTACTTAATCAGTTTGATTGCTTAAAAAAAGTATCTGACGCCTTTCATTTGAGATCGTTATTAGTTATTGTACACATTAAATAGGTACCTTAATAATTATAGTGTTATAGTATGAACCTCTACATTTAGTTTATTTTGACATTTTACTATATATTGATTTCGTAGCTATATAGAAATAATATGTAATTAAATGTTTGAAAACCAAAAAAAAAAAAAACGGGTTAAAAAATATGTGTTAAAATTTAAAACATATTTCAAGACTCATGACGTCTACCTATACATTGTAGTAAAGGCGTGAACTATTTTACATTTAGACGCATATTTTCACTCCGACCGCCCGCTTGCCTAACACATAAATTTTTTTTGTATAAATAGGTGGCGACACGGCCGTTCACCTTATAAGAAGGGTAGAATGGCCCCGATGAATTCTAATTCCGTGTTTAAAGCTTATTCAATTTATACGCATGTGTGTAAGTTTTATCTCATTCGCGCTAACACTGCAGTTATGATGTGTTTTAGGTACTTCAGAAAATTTTTACTGCTGTAGTACCTCCTACAATAATAATAACATAAAGATTTAATTTTCTTTTCTAAAGTTGCAATGTAAGTAACTTTCTTACTATAGAATATACATGTATGTTCCAACGTTTGTGAAAAATAGAACTAGGTAAACTGTAATGAAGTTTATTTTTATCAAAGGTAGGTATTTACTACAATTTAATAATAATTTACATTTTTTACCTACTGCACACAGAATACATCGAGAAACATTGTAGTTCAAAAATGTTTTGAGAGATCTTGACAAAATATAGAAGGTTTCGTATGTACTTTTATAATTTATTCGATATAGCTCAAAACATTTCAATTGTTATAATTTAAATGTTCAATAAGTTAAAGTGTTGTGATCACCGATCGAACGCAGTATGTAATCCTTATAATAATACTGTTTATTAATACCTAGCACGTATTTATAAGCATTCATAAAAAACCATACTATACTTCGTTGGATGTTTTAATTAACCTTGTTTGAATATCTGAGTGACTGAAGCATTATGATAAAAGTTAAAAAGTTCAACAAAATAAAATTATATCAGACACATTTGTTGTATTCACGATTAAGTCAAACTACAGTATAACGACTTATAAATTATAATATAGTGTATAATATTATAATGTTTTACACATCAAATGGTTTCATACTGCAGTTCATTACCTACATCATTTTGTGTCTAAAACGATGACTTTTTCTCGATATCACCTTTTTGTAATAGTAACAACATAAATTAAATATAATTTATAAAAAGTTGGTAATAATACACTAAAATAGTGCCTTTATTTCTTCAAACATTTAGCAAACAATAAATAATTTAACAAATTAGGTATTTTCTGGTCAACAGAATAAAATAGACGTATATTACCTACATTTGATAAAATAAAATAGAGTTGTACACTGTTTTACTTACAAGGTTCCCATGCAAGAATTGTTTGATTTTATTTGGGGTAAAATTTACGTTAGTTTGTCGACTTCACAACATGTAGGTATAATTAGGTAATATACCCTATCATGGGCGGTAAATAGCTATCGGTCCTAGTCCCTGTCCTACTGTTTCACCTAAAACACGGGACGTATACGATCTAAGCTATTTCAAACAAGGGACCAATAAATCTGGGGAAGGATAAAAAACTAGTTAAATTAATTGTTTATTTCTATCACGTTTGTTTTAAGTGTTCTGTAATCAAATTAGAAGTTCAAAAATTATGATAAATTATTTTGTATTCAATCAAGCTAACTATCTGACAAAGAAATGTATTAAATATATTTAACAAGTCAAAGTTGAATGGAAAATATAATTTATAATTATTTTTATCCGAGTAAATAGAATAGGCTTCGAGCATTAATTGCATTATTTTTAAATAATTCACAAATTATTAATCAATTTTCAATATTTTATAACACTTGGGGTTATTCTCCTACATTTTCGTAAGTATAATAATAATATGAGTACGTACGTCCTACCTATTACCTGATAATGTATATTGTATCCTTTATATTTACAATAAATACGTTCATAAATGAAATAAATATATACTATTATATGATTTTAAATGTATGGGTTTTTTAGTACCTGCAGTGTATAGACGTTTTTGGGTAGAATAAGTGCTTTATAACTGACCTATAGCCCCTCTATCGATTGAATATTGGACACAAATGGTACTTTAAGTGTTAGGAATAAAATGTCTAAAAAATATAGAGATATGGATAAAAGATAAGTATATTTTTATCTGAGTAAAAATAAATAATAATAATTAGGTTCATATATTTTAGTTGTTTATTATACTTAACTGGAACGTGTTATACGCGTTACTTACGTACCAGTATAATAAAATGTATAAATACTTAATTTGTACATATTATCTTAATGTGTAAATGAATATTTCTTAATAATGTTGTAATAATATAATAGGTACTGATATAATATGATTTTCCTTGCAGGCCTAGGTACTAGACTATAGCATAATAATTATAGTATAGGCAGGTACAGATATTAACTTAATTATAATTAAATTTTTATTATTAGATACTTGAAGTTTACTATAAAACATAAATGGGACCGGGACCTGTATGGCTGTAAATAATATATATAGATTATTGATTAGGTATTTTGTTATACTTACGAGTAGATTCCTACTTTCGTATCAATATCATTATCAAAGATTTAAAGTATCAGTTGGTTATTCCCATAGTTTTAACACATTGCTAAAAAATGTTAGTTGGATATTATATAAAATTAAAAATCTACAAATTGAAAATAGTTGAGCGATATCAAATCGATGTAGAAATTGTAAATTTGTATCTAAAATTATTCACTAGGTTAACTTTGCTATTATTTATCTTAATAAGATAAATAAAAAATAAGTTTTTATCTACGCAACCTAACTTGGTACTTTCAATTAGTAATTGTTGTTGTTAACGGTCAGTTGTTTTTGATGAATTGCGAATAAACTTTGGATACATTTATTGGGATATTATTTCAACAAAAATGTGTTTTGCTTATTTTATTGTTATTTGGAAAATTATACTTTGTAACATATAAACTTACTTTAAATGTAATTTATGTGTTTATTTTATAGTTTTTTAAATATTAAATATTGATATATATATATACTATACATGTGGTAGAACTTATTTTTATTATATTTTTAATTATTACAATTTATTTAACACAGATTTTAGTTGTTTGGATAAATAATACATTATGTACATTATAATTATTAAAATAATGAATTATATAAAATATTATTTTCATATAGATTTTAACAATGCTTTTTTTATTATTGTTGCTTTCAAAACAGAACAATCTATTCAGCGCCCAATCTTAGTTAATTTGTGTCTAATAAATTTTTTTACGGAAAACATATTCTACGTTAATAGATAATAAAACTATTCTTACTTACTACTTACGACCTACCTATTTAAAATTCCTCAGACTGTATTGTTAAACTACATACATTATTAGCATTCATTTTTCAACCACAAATACCCAATTGCTTTATTTGAATTTCTAGTAATTTTATATTTGAATTATGTACAATTTTTACCATATTATACATTATACGTCATAGTAGATGGAAAGTTGGTGAATGTGTGTCGTACTGTCGTCAATCACGAGGAATTCATAAGGATTTGGTGGTATGGAAAATAATTAATAGCTTTGGGGTTAATTAACAATTCACCACTCATCCATATACTTAATTTATCTTACTTGTGTTGTAGGTGGAATCGTCTGTAAATACTACATAGGTATCTTAAGCCCGGATTAAGAGGGCCCAGGTGGGGGCATGACACTTGGGTCTCGATATTTGGAATTTATTAAGAGGCCTCAGATTTGCCCATCACTTTTTTCGTTATACACTGCATAAATTACCTAAAAAAAAAATCGATGATTATTTAGTGAGGAAAAAAGCTTGTTAATTATAATTTATAAATAAAGTGATACATTATTAATTATTTGTTGCTATTTACCTATTATAACAGGTACATAATATGTACATTATTTGTTTTTTGTACAGGGGCCTCATTTAAAACTTTGGCCCCTGGGCCTCAAAATGTCTTAATCCGTGCTTGCAGTGAGGTACCAATTCCTCAGGGAAACATTCTATTATTTTATTAATGCAGTACTGCAGTGTGGGCATGGCCAGGGTATGGTAACCCTGCCAGGCGTTGCGTTACCAAACAGGCCCTATGGTCAAAAATAATCACAGCCGGATTTCTTTACCCTTGGTGCGGGTTAATACTGTCGTTTCTATGATAATATACCGAGAACTAGTAATACCGATTACGATTGCAATTTTTTTCCTTTATATAAAAGTAATAAAAATAATAATACAAACTATAACGAATAACCATAACCGTTTACCCCGATGCCACTACTATGATTACTAGTCCGGAGCTCACGTGACTATTACTATAGTCGAGATTACTAGTTGTATACACACACATGCAAACATAAATATATACGCTTATATGGATATTTATATGTGTGTGTGTATGTGTGTGCAGTATAAGTATTATAGAAAATGTATACAGACTCCGTCGTCTCAAGACACGGTAATATAATCACAATCGGCTTCCTTCAGTAATATTACTATTTCTCACTATACTTACACGCTCCTATAGCACGGACTTCGATGATTATGCTTCCGGTATAATCGTAAAAATATCTGTTTTGGGAAGGAGGGTCAAAAAGAGTGAAAAAAGGTGTATTGTCCTTCCTGTATATCTGCGCAGCTATGAAGGAGTCGTAGTAGTATTCGCCGTGACTCGGCCGAAATTGGATATAATTTTGATAATAATACTATAAGCGCAACAATAAAGTTAAACTAGAAACATAAAAATGTATTCTTGTGTATATATATGTGTGGGAATAATGAAATTTAAGTTCTATACGTTTCTATTACTTTTGTAGTTTTGTTCATCTACTTTTAAACAATACAATTTGTATGAACAAGCAACATGTACAACGTTTATGGTGTTGGTGTACACTGCAGTACTGTACATTGTACATACATATTATTATTATATATTTGTTAAAAAAAAAACAGGTCTATTGCATGTATTTACTATTTTTTGTATGTACTTAATATACACGGGACGAACCTTAAAACAGAAGCCAAACTGTAAATTATTTTTAAAAACTAATTTATTCTGAACAGGATTTTTTTTGTATAATTTTAAATACTAGTATAAATTAATGCCCTCAAATTTATTAAAGAATACATTGAAATATATAAAAACATTTTTATTTTCAAAAAATGGGACCAGTACATTTTTGTAGGTATACTAATCATGATTTAGACTTTCGTACGAGACAACTGCTTGCATTTTTTAATGATACCGTTGAGTAGTGAGTACCAGTCATCTGTTAAGTAAATATTTAATTTTCTGTCCGTAGGTTAAAAGAATAGAATGAAATATCGCATTCAAAGTCAACAAATCCCATAGTACTAATATATATATGTATATACATATTATATACAATACTTGTTAGTTGTTACTATGATAATAATACATATTATGTTAATCAATGCATATTGTCCAGTGAATATTATCTATTCAATATCTTTGCTACAGCGTCAAATATAAATGTTAGTTATCAATAATTATTATTTTGTTTTAAAAAGTACTAGCAGGATGATAATCACGTATTGTGTACAATATAATTATTGTACACTTATGTGTATATTATCATGTGGCCTTTTTTTATTATAGATGGTAATTTTAATTTTAAATATAAATATTTTAACAAGTCACTTAATGTAATAGCCAATAGGAATTATACAACTTTTTTCATTTCATTTTAGATGTAAACAGTTGTTTTATATTAAACAAATATATATATACAAAAATAGCTAATATATGCTATGGGAAGTTCTCATTATTATAATGTCGGAGCATTCAAGTACCAAGATAAAAAAAAGATATCCGACTGACGGTATATTATGGTACCACTTCTATGTTATTTGTTAGGGTTACAAAAAAAAAAAATAAATAAAAGCTGTGTTTTTAAAAATGTGTTTTTGAAAAAAATCGTTTGCTTAAAAAAAATCTAGGTATTTCATAGTATTTTAAATTTCTGACAATGGTTCCTAATTTATAAATTAAATAAATATATTTGATAATAATGCTAAAATTGGTATTATACATTTGCATAGTTAAGGATATAAAATTAGTAATAAATTTGTTTTTGCATAATTGTTTTGAAGTCAGTTAAACTAAAAATGAAACTCGAAATACAGCCATAGATATGTTAGCTTTGTAAGTTATAAATAACCCATTTTGTTCTGTAGTTACCTAATTAATGTTAACATAATATACTATACATTGTGATGTTTAGATTATTGTAATTATCGCATTCGTGTCGATTATGGAGATATAAATACGGAAAAAGAGGGTTTAAAGTTTAGGACAGGCACTATATTGTTTGCAGTGCGTATCATACATACCTACTATTTCTACAAACTTGATAATTACTATGCTGTTGTCATTGTAGTGATTTAAGGGGGACTAGAAAGGGTAATATAGAAAGTTGTTGGCCACTGATACGGTTCATTTACCCCATACGGGTTTATTTTCGTATTTTTTTTTATCTTCTTATTTATCGCCTGATACACACACCCCGTGACGTATGCGTTACCACCCATGTACAGAATCCCTTTGCGGCTGTATAATAATATACCAACGGTGGTCGACAAAAGTTTAAATATATATAAAAAAATACAATCATGGTGTGCGAACCACGGAGCAAAAAAATTATGTGTCATGTATGTATATATAACTATAATATAGGGATAAAATAAAATAGAAATAAAAGAGAGAGGTAGAAATATATATCAGGACTGTAAAACTATTGCCAACAACGATCGTTGGTATGCAACGGAGGTGGGTAAATTATCGGCGGTGACGACCGGCTTTTACTAGTGCCACTCCTCCACGTCCGCCGACGAATGATAATAATTATTTAATGAACCGCGGCGATGGTAAAACTGCTGCGCTGCTCATCCGATCGGAAATACAGCAACAAACCCGCGGTGGTGAAAAACAAAACCAACCAGTAAGATAATAAATTATCTGTACCTTCAGACTTTCTGTTTTCGTGCACACCCCCGCACCCATCCCAATTCACGTTTGTGGCAAATGGGTCGTTAAAAAAACAAATTTCACACTCGAAATCTATCGACGTAAAAATATAGGTACCTACTCGTCGAAACTTCTGCATTTATCAAAGAAAAAACTCCATTTGTTCCTCGCGGCTGTGGCTCCGACCCAATGGAAAAATCTCAGCAGCGTATAATATTATAATTACTTATACTCTATAACATAGAATGGCCGCGACTAAGTACACTAAACAATTTTTGATTAAACAGTTTTTTTTTATACTCAGTTTGACATTGTAAACTTGAACTGCTCAACAGTCGACGAGAGAAAAATTAAAATAAAAGTCATAGTTTTGTTAACCGAGCAACGGGATTTTAAATAAGAAAAATGTATTCTGTTTAATTTAAAACTTACTTTCTGGCACTTCGGTCGCAAAATATTGTTTATTGACCGTCGCCGGTCACTGCCACAACTACCGCCGGACCGCCATAATGATCATTTAACGTGGATATAAGTAGGTACCTACGGGCTACGACGTATAATACAGTAGGTAGTAGTATATAACGCCGGATCGTGCAGATCGGTTTATTAAATATTTTCCCACACGAGAACCGTGCAAAGTTTAACTTTCAATATATAAAACTGTATAGGAGTGACTATATGTAGGGGAAAACCAATAAATACCCATGGTGATCCATACATTCGCGGAACTTGTTATTAAACCATCATGGTGTAACCGTGGGTTAGCGCGGTGGATGGAAGGAAGGAAGGAAGGAAGGAAGGAAGGAAGGAAGGTAATAGACGAAATAACGATAGTCGGGGAGCAGTAAAGCATAATACATACCAACGTTGGGTATAGGCGATAAAAACAAAATCCGATCCAACGTGTACAAACACAGAGACGAGACAGGTGAAATAGGGGAGGGGGGATGGTAAACGGGAGAAAACAAATAATAATATACCGACGCCGCCGATGCTGCCACCGCCGCCGTCGCTGCGTACGGATAATAATCGACCGGTGGTTGCTGCAAGGCAAATAAATGCGGTGCAAGGGGAGGCAAAAAAAAAAAAAAAGGAAAGAATTGTGTGTGGTTGTGTGCGTGTGTACACCTACCTCGGGCAAAATAGGTAATATCGTTCGTTGTTGTTGCGTGGCAGTTTTAGTTTCAGCACCGGGCAAGCAGAATTTAAAAAAGTATATGCTTCCTATACGAAATTCCGCATACAGTACAGAGTGATTATTTTATTATTAACGGAGCAATATTATTTTCGAAAGATTTTGATACGCGTAGCATATTATATTTAATGTAAATTTATATAATCATGATTTAATAAATCCACACACCTATTATTTTTTTTTGTTTTTTTTTTCAAAACCTTTCATTTTCAAATATTTTCACACTCCTCTCTCATATAGTTCGTACCCGCATTAAAATGTCATAATCATAAACTAAGTATGATTTTAAAACGACTGTTCGCATATTTTATTTAAATCGTTAAAATTGTATTTAAAAAAAAAAAAAAAATGATATACGCATCACAATTGAATATTAATTTTAATTGTTGCTCAAAGGTTGATAAGGTGAGTGGTATAGAATATAGATGCGTGGCGCATCATCTGTCGTTCCACTCTCCTCCTCTGGTTCAATATTGAAATACTTATAAATTATAATACAAACTACAAATGGTGCAGCGTATTCAAATTAATGAAATTTGAACGGTCATTTAAAGTTTATGATATTTTAGCGCTCACGAGTACCTACCTATAGTTGCACACCAATAATGTTCAAACTGTTGAAAAATGTTTAAGCTGTAAAACAAATTTGCATTAAACAAAAACATTCAAAACAATGTAAATTACATAATATTATAATGAACACGTATTAAAATATAACATGCGACGCTAATATACAATTTCAGTGTCAATAATTGTAAAGTAAATTGTTGTTATTGCACTAGCAGGAAAAGCGAATAATGCTGGTATAGAGGAACGCCGACAATTAATTTATCTGACGATGGCAGCGGATACTATATTTTCTACATGCACCTTCGCACTACGAGTTTTTCGTATATGATAACATTATATACTATCCCATTATAATTTAAAGCATTTATAATACACGGACAATGTGTGCGTAGCTTTTCATAATATGTAATTAGGTAAACAATATTATACAATATGTAATATGGGATGATAAAAATAACAATTATTTGAACTATTGTAATAATGTGTAATTTACGGAACTGTAGTTATAGTAAACACACTTTTCCCAAGTTTCCAAAATACATGCTTATTTATTTATGTGTAAGATTTCAACGAAGGCACCTCACTACTTACATATTATTATATATTTCGTGTTTGTCTACAGAACATTAAGCAGATTTAAGTATGTATAATTTACAAAGTGGTCGTATCTTTGAGCGGACTCTATATTAGTATGCCTATTGCCTACGTGTATATAATAAGTAATAACCTTACAACAAAGTGATGGTTTAGTATTTACTTGCAATTTCGACGGTTTTACCACTTCACCACCCACGAACCACAGTCAATGATATTATACGAAGAATGTTAAACGACATCACACGTTTATGGCAGATATTTTCTAAACTTGTTCTCTCCATACATGACGCCGAATGGTAATTTTTTCTTTATTAGGTACATGCATGACGTATAATAAATACTTGCTGGAAATTACCAAAAAACACTATTTTAGTTTTGTCTGTCCCGTTGCGTGTCGGCCAAGCATTTGTTTTCATTTAGTGCTCCCCATGCTGCTACCGTTATTTACTTTGAGCTTCCTCTCTTTTTTTTTTAACAAGCGGTAATAAATAAAATAACGTACACCCCGGATATGGCCACTCTGCAGACGGCAGACCACTACTAGATTCTATAATAATAATAATAATAGTAATAATAATAATAATAATACTAATAATAATAATAATAATAATAATAGCTCCTCCATAGCAAAAGTATCTCCCTCCCTCCCTCTCTCTCTCTATAAAGTATATATAGTTTAGATGGTGGTTAGCGCAACGTTAGTTGATGAATATTTAGTGGTATATCTGTTGGACAGTAGTAGCTACTCCTACTACTATTATATGGGGGTGGCTAAACGATAAATCTTTCTCTCCAAGGCCGCCCGCAGCTTTTTTCTTTCTCTCTCACCCATTTTACCGGTCTGCACACACAACCACCAATACCACACACATATAACGATAATAATACTCTCTTGTGTGCGTTTGTGCATGTACACACGCGAACAATTCCCAAGGAACACCACTACTATAATACTACTAGGACCGTATATCGTAGATAGATGAGTTCTGGGGTTACAGAACTATATATTATATATATAATATATAGACGTCAGTATTGGTGAATTATCATCATTGAACAACTTCCGCCGTGTATGTAGAGCCTATCTTAATCTAAACTATCAAAATGCCATCTACACCTTACTGTTCCTATGTCTAGGTAGGATATATATAGTCAAATGACAAGTGTCTTTTAGAGGATAAAATATTATGTTCTTTAGAACTTTTGAAAACATAATTTTTGTTTTAAACCAAAATATGACGACGTATATACTATCTAATTTATATTATAATGCACGTATTGTTCTAAATAAAGTTTTATTTTCTGTATCTCTCATTTTCACGAATAAACAGGAACTGTGTACTGTACAATGCAGGAGGTACCTACTTAAGTAAAATGCAGAGGAAAAAAAAATGATTTTTTTGTAATAATATGCAGTGTGCATAATATTATATTTCCCTATATTTTTTTTATGAATACTGAATAATATGCTGTATAGTGTATACTATATACAATTAAAATCAATATAAGTGAAATATATATAATTCAAAAATTGTCTACAATAATATTGTAAATACCTATTATACAAATTAAAATATTTACACCATGGAAAAAATAAATTATTTATTTTGGTAAATTTTTTGTGAAATTTATCAATTTCCTAATATTTCTATGGTAAATACAATCTTATACAGCTATTTTATTTTGTATGTTCTATAGCTGTATAATATCGAAGAACTAAAATACTAAAAAATGGGAAATATGTAATTGGTTTTTGGCCAAAAATATAAGTATGTGCAAATTAACTTCCGAAAAAATTACTTGTTAGGTATCAATTATCATACAACTGTTCCCATACGTATATATGATTGCGATTTTACAATAAAAACGGTGCAGAATTTTTATCTCCTTCAGAACGAACAACAATTTGTTGTTTTTTAAATTAAATTTGAAATGTTATTTTTATTGATTAAAAATTAGACCTAATATGAAATAATATATCTAAAATAAAGAAGCAAACTTAAATTTAAATCTAAAAAAAAAAAGCTGAAAAGGAAAAGTTTGTTGGTGAACTAATGCAAATATTGAATGACAGCCAATTTTCGAGTTTTTCGTCAAACATTTATGTTGTAAATTTATACCTCAATCATTTTTTTTATTATTATTATTTTGGTTAACTTTTAACTTTTTTTATTAGGTAAATATAATATTATTAAACACTACCTATTTTATCATTATTCGTTTCGGAACAATCTTATATAGCTTATTGCGTATAGTAGGAATCTAGCTAACAAATAATAATAAATATATTATATATAGACTGACAAACATCACGTTTAACCATACCTAAGTTTTTAGTAAATTCCAAGTCAGTGTAAAATGGAAAGGGAATTGTAATTTTAACATATTTTTACTATTGTAATGAAAGTTCATCGGAAACCAATTCATAATAGTTACCAGTAG
Organism: Nasonovia ribisnigri; assembly: GCA_027563435.1. Classification (NCBI taxonomy): domain Eukaryota; kingdom Metazoa; phylum Arthropoda; class Insecta; order Hemiptera; family Aphididae; genus Nasonovia; species Nasonovia ribisnigri. The sequence goes on along the minus strand of JANEHU010001207.1, from coordinate 28,096 downwards.
ACCCACTCACGAACCAATTCCGGATTCGTATGTATATTGTATACCTATATTGATTACCTGGGAACCAATTCGGTTTTGAGGAACCACTTCGTATAGGTACGCGTCTTAAAAAATGTATTGAATGAATAAATAAAGACATTTTTTCTTGCAACAGGGTTTGTATTTTGGATATGTGTTAAAAAATGAATAGAAGTACCTATATGTTTTAAATATGATTTTTTACATCTATAGATATGATAATGGCTAGAAAGGAAAAATGTAACTATATAATAATTATATATTGTAAATACAATGTTCGAACTTTGAAATTAGTCATTAATTAGGTTACATTGCCAGTAGTTCCCAAAAAATATTAAGCATGAGAGGCATTTAAATTGACAAATTCTAAATGATAAAATCAAAGCATTAAGTCACATCCACATGATCATCACATGACAAGTGACTAGGTTTCTAATAAATATTCAGTACTGTTCATGCAAATTGATTATTATATGTACCTATGTATTGGGTTTTTGAATTTATAGAATGGATGTAACTATAACCTATATAATTTATCCATTAAATGAAATGGACATGCCTTTTTCACATCATGTAATTTAGTAATTACCAAATAAAATACGCTTTTGAGCTTGCGTTTCATTAAAAAGATACTAAATAAACACATTGCGTAGGTATATCTAATTAATTTCTTAACCTGGACTTCCATTTAGCGTTCTTATCATAATATTGGAATTGCAAACATTATTAACTCTTTAAACATATAACCAAGGGTGTCATTTGCATCCCTCGAATACCGTTTATGTATAGATTTTTTGTTAGCATTTTAATACGTTTTCCTCACAAAAATAATAACATTTTAACAGTTTGATTTATGTTTAATGATAAAACTATCAAAGTGATAATTTTAGATTTTTAGTGGAGCGAGAATTGTACTTATTATACATTTTAATGATATTAAGTACAGTAATACGATTTTTTAAATTTTTTTCTATCATCGTGTTTTCGAGCAGAAGATTTAGCAGAATCGAGTTCCGTGGTATTTTATTAATTTTTGTATATAGTACGGACTTATAAAGTAAGTAATAATAAACATTGAACTCTCGGAAAAAAATACTTTGTAAATGATATCGACCCTTAATTGTTTATGTACTTACCTACTTCACAATATGTGTCTTGTCTTTGCCAATTACATTTAATGAGGATTATCTTTGGCGAAGAACCAAAAACAAAAATCTCACGACAATATAGGGGTAAATCTCAATATCATATTAATTTTTCAGTATGGTAGCTGTCAGATTATTAACCGATGACCGGTCAGTCTCGTGTCTTGTCTTAATGTATTTTGTAACAGCCACCAGGTATATCTACTAATGGCAATCGGACAGGTCCGTGATCTTACACGATTTGTGGGAAATTTGCGACTATCTAAAGATGAACGCTGAAGGGGGTGCGCAGTAGAATACTGATGCACGGAAAATCCCTTCTATAAATAGAAAACTATAGAGAAATATCGCGTTTTGTCAGATGTTCCTCGCAATCGTTGTTCTAACGGCAAGCACGATAGGATCGAATGTAATAATACTTAGGTATAAGTTATAAGTCATATTCAAATTATTGCATAATATTAATTTTTATTTATTATATTCAAATTATCATTTATGATCAATGGGTTTTGAATTTAATTTATCATTATACAGATATTATTTTTCTAGAACATGATATTATTTAGTACTTTGACGTTAATTATTTTAAATTGCCTTCAGTATTTAATAATGCTACATAAACTTACTTTTTTCTTTGAAAAAATATGATTTTAATTTTTGATAAGTAATATTATTACTATATTATTTTTATTATTAAATAATATTATGTACTTGTTTTGATATATATAAGAGAAAATTATGATTATGATTTATTTGATATTAAAAAATGTTTAAATGATACCTTATGGTTTTGAAATCTTTTACGACTATTTTGAACTACTCTGCTGATGATTGGCTATTTGTACATAATTTTGAATTCTGAGTTAAATTCTAAAATGACTCTACTAACCGGCTTAACCTGCATATTACTCACTCGGTAATAGTTGATGATATACTTATCTACTGGTACAATGGCACAACTGGGAGTACATTTTTGGGGGTCAAAATATGATAAATATTTTTTACTTATTGTGTCTAAAAATATTATGGTGACACCCTTCAACCCCTCAAATAATTTACCAATATTAAAACTATACGCTTTTTAAGCATGTAGTCCTTGAAATTCGTAAAACTGTTGAAAATATATCAAATTATAAATATTAATATTATAATTTTTATATGTTAAGGTTGTTTTTGTTTTTTAAGTGTACCTATTTACTACCTAACATCTGTATTTGTTATAAATGTTTTAATAACTAATGATAAATTACCTAAAACTAAGACACAGAGAAATAGTATATTATGTTTAACAAAAAAAAAATTATAATTTACAATAAATTATTGTTTAAAACAGGGGAGGGGGGAATGACATCTTTGCCCACACTATAAAATTCCAAGAGAGGACAACAAGTAATAACCAACGAATTACCAAGTGAAATGTTATGTATTCGTAATACAATTTTCGTACATATTATACGTAAGCTATTCCATAATATATTATTAAGATTGATAATTCCAGTATTTTCTGGTTTTTTTTTTAAGATTAATCGTTTTGATGAAAAATATGATTTTTTTTATTAATTTATTCGGTCAGTAATACGAACAGCTTACTAGTAGACAAGTAATAATCTATACAATTTAACTAAAAATATATTGTATAGCCAGATGACAGGCGTAGATATATTTTATCTTAAACTAAATATTAAATGTACAATAATTATGTTAATACTATTAAGATGGTGTTATATTCAGTGAAAATGTCAACATATTTTAAATCAATTTAGTAAAATGTTATTAAACATTCAACTTCAAATTTAATTTTATTAGAAATCGAATTAATTGAATAATTAAATTTGATTTTATTTAAAATACTAATAATAAAACCACTTAATATACAAATTCTGATAACAATTTGAAAAAAATATTGGATTACCTACTATAATATGTCAGAACTTGGTCGTATTACTTTTTCTGAATTATATATATAAGCCGATAACGTTAAATGGTTTTATATATTATGTTCATAACTTACCTCCTAGTTACTTGAATTTATTTAAATCAGAACCGATTCAAATCAGAAAAATTAAATTTATTATTGTTATATCATTATAGTGATTTATACGTCTAAATTCATGTGCCTACATAAATTGTAGTATTGCACAACATGTATCTAAATCTATTATGTACATAGCACTAAAATATAAAATGTATAGGTACCTAATTTCAATCTATTAAAATATAATTACTTTTTAACATTATTTTAATGATGCCGTGAAAATCCGTTCTGCGTTGTAAGTTGCGTGTGCACACAAAAGAAAAAAAAATGTAGGCCTAGGAAATTAATATACAAGTACAAATGTACATTACATTTTTGGGAGCAGTGAAGTGGCATATGTATACTAAAATGTATTCGTGCCTACATAAAGTGTACACAAATATACAAATTCTAACAAAATAATGTTTAAAAACAATTGTTTGTTTACAAAAATGTACTATGGGTGCTTACCTATGGAGATGTAGTTGCGTAATAATTTACATGCAAAGTTTTTATTCTTGCAAAGTTAAGGGTTCATAATATTTATATTTGAAAAGTTAAAAGTACGTTTCTCTGATATTTGTGAGTGTCTTATCAAACTTGTAACCTTAATAAATTAGCAGGTAATCTCATCTTTATTGCAAGTTTATTATGTCATCATGGTCCTTGTAAATATTTTTAAACCTCCAGGCCAAAAATGAATTATTCAACGAACAACATTAAAACAATGCTTGATACAATTAATATTCGGTTCCAACAGTTATTTCTCAACATGTGTATATAAAATATTTTGTCCTGAGAAATTATCTAGATCTAAATAGATACACAAATATTAAATAAAGTTTTTAATAATAGAATCATCAAATAATGTACTACCTTTGGCTTTTAATCGTCAATTGTTTGTTTAAAAATGTAATTATAATAGGTAGGTAGTAGGTACCTACACATGCTCTTTATCAACAATAAGTTATTGAAAAGTTATACTTTTATATAATAGGTAGGTACGTTATCATAGAACTTGATAGTTTTTCAAATGGATAAAATAATATTGCCAGTTAAATAAATATATGGTTTAAAAATAATTTTCTTATAGGTAAAGTTATATACATTATGTACAAAGATATATACACTAATTATTGTTTACGTTATACCAACTTTGGTTGTTTGATAAGGTGATATTAGATTCTGAGCAGAGAGAAGTATTGATTTTACAACGATGAGTGTTTTTATTTTTATTGTCTGTTAGTCTGAAGACAGTTTATATACTATTGCTTAGCTTCAATTTTAAATTTCAATATCTATTCAGATAGGAATATGAAACTAGTTGGTACTTTGAGGGATCAAAAGTAAAAAAAAATAAACAGTACTTTTCCTAATAATCGGGAAAAACTAATACAACAATTGTTATGTTATTCTAACATAACACTTAATATCAATTAATAATTTTTGGTCGATCAAAAAGCTTGAAAATTAAAATTTTGCTTATAAGTTGTCCATACATGAACCAATAATTCTCAAAAATATATAAAAAATTTATTTTTGCTGGCTCAAAAGTTTTTTATAAATATATGAAATAAATATACTTTATTTATTTTTATTGTATTCGAATAAATGCCCGTAAGATCTTAAGTACAGCAGAGTAATTCAATCTTATCTTTAAGTTTATTTATTGTATAAGTACTTACTACTTTATAATATACAATTGTAATACCTAATAGAATAAATGTTTTCGGAAATAACTAATTAAATCTACTATACTAATCATAATTAAATAAAATACTCTAGTATAGCCGTAAAAATACATCAAAAATATACTTAGGAATATAATATATCGACAGACCATCATCACTCAGAATATTGGTTTTCTTATGCGTTGATTTATCGTCGAATTCAAATTTACATGTCATAAAATATTACAGTGACTTTGAAATTACGAGATGAACTCGATACCTACTGTTCAGCACTACATCAGAGCGGTTACTTACTTCCCCCCCCCCTATTTTTGTTAAATTTAATAACAACTATAGATACATAATAGTTCATTTTGAATATGTATTTTCAAACAATGGTGTAATACCTAATTAATAATTTAATTTACTAAAAGCAATATTTTTAAACATCTATTAAAGCAACTTACGAGGAAAATAAAAAAAAATTTCAAGGCTATAAATAACTCAAAAACTAAAAAAAGTACTTCTAAAATTTTACCACAATATATGGAAAATGCTAACACAAATATATGAGGAAAATTACAAGTTTTATTGCTATTCATTTTTGAGTGACAACAAAAAAATAAAATAGATTTTTTAAAAATCGGCTATGCGTACAAATTACCATTTTTTTTGTTTTTCCAGACGTTTTTCCAAAACTTCTCGAAATTATCTTTTTGACCTCCCAAATGCACCGAATACATTCACTTTTCTATGAGAAAATATGCTGATGTCAAAAATCATAGCATTTTACTACCCCAAGAATAAACACACATCATTGTAAAGTTCATCATCTAAATCTTATCACACCATTTAGTCGTTGAATCATATTTAGCTAGATTATTAGTCTTTTATTTATTATTTAAAACAAGATAATACATAACCTGTACAATAATATATGGAAATAAGTAAATTTGATACATTAAATATAATACATTACATAATAACATCACGTGATGAGGAAATCACTCATTGCAGGTAACATCTTTTAATTATGTTAATAGGTCTCTACACCATTTTCGTTTTAGTCTGCGTGATAGTTTTTTGGAAATGTGATGGTATACATAAAATAATTAAGCATATTGTATTGTGAGTTTAAGTTTTAGTGAAAACGTTTGGTTTGTGGTTGTACCTATTATTATTTATTATATAGTCTAACACAGTGTTTCCCAATGGTGAAATTTTAAAGGCGTGCCATGAGTGAAGACTTGAACTTTTGTATTTTAACATACCATTAATTAATATTATTAAAAACAATTGAAAAATGGTCTAACACATTAAATCCTGTGTAATCGTATACTTAAGACCAGTGTACAATACAATGTTCTTCTCTCTAAGTTGTCGATAGTTTTTCCTATTGTAGATATTATGAAAAAAATGTGATAAAAATAAAAACTATGCAGAGCTTATATTTATATAATATGAAGTAAGAACTTAGATTACGTTAATTGCAAATGTATACTTAATGTTCGTATAATTTTAACAAATAATATGCAATTAATGTGCAATCACTTTACTAAATTGACACCTTGGTTGTTGACTTGGCTAATTGACAATAATTCGTAATTAATTGCTATTTTTCAAAAGTATAAGCTTCAATGGCTGGTCAATAAATAAACACAATTCATAGTATCCGGCCAAACAGTCGCACCGTGTCATGGAAGAGGTTTCCGGTGACATGAGAAAGCAGCTACGCTGATGGTTATCTTTGCATCATGCGGTATTGTCTTGAAAATAAAATAGTGAACAAAAACCAATTAATTATTAATTATTGAAATCGTTGACAAACATAATTAATATTAATAGCTGAGATGATTAATCATTTACGGTTGTTCAGATATTCACGCAGCTTGTCGATTTGTTTCAACGCATTTCCCGATAATAAAATAATATAAGGTAATAAGGTACGTGTATAGTGTATGTATATATTATATTCTGCTTATAATGTATAAACAGTTCTTGAATAGTTCGTGTACAATTTGAATAAATTGGTAGACGAGCTAATCGGAATATATTTAAACTTATATCACCAGCTGGTTGATTTTTTAATACAACAGCTCATTAATTTAAGTTAACTTATCGATAAACTTTTAATGAGTATGCTAAGATCTTGGTTTCTAAATGTGGTTTATGAGTTTAAAACTTTAAAACGAAATACAACCAATCGTGTTGTAAGTTCCCAGGCCCCAGCTATAGGTATCCAATCAAGTCATTCTCTATTGAAATACAATTTAGTTCTGTGTACTAAATTTGCTTTGTATTATTTAATTTATATATAATGAAAATTAATATTGTATTGTAATAAAGAACAATGATATACCTTTAGGCTATTGCTAAATAATATTTTCTATGGTATTGGTAAGGTAATGAAAGTCGTAACGAACACAACGGGAATAAAAGGTATTCCATTATGCTATGCAAACCTAAAACAAAGTCTAATCATATTTATACACGTTTTATGTACACAGTATACAATTCAATATAGGTACTATTAAAATCTGTAAAGTTGAATTATGTTAGCACTTCAAATAATCAGAAACGCGATATTATATTTGATATGAAAAGAATTGCTGATCTATTTTCAAAGCATTAATGAATCGTTCGTAATTAATTTTTTTCGAACAGTCACTAAGGTTAAATGGTTTCGAACTACATGTTTTTCACTTTGTGTTAGTTTAGAAAAAGATGATGATAATCATTAGTGGATTTATTTTTTACTATATTATGGACATTTTTTTCCAACAATTACTATCCAATAATCAATAAATGTGTATAATAATTTATCTAAGACAAAAAGTGGTTACCTAGTTTATGTTTGTATAGTTATAGTTTTCGACGATAACTTATCGTTAAAATGGTTATACTTAATAAATGTATAATGTACTTCATCGATTGCAGGTATGACATCATATATTTTGTTATTATGGCACCATGTTAAGAATACTTAATCCATATTTATTAAATTGTATAATTTATTGTGAACATTTTCTATCAATGATGTATTTGAAGCTTAATCAAGGAGGGATCCCCTCCTACAAGTTAAAACTTGTAATAAATTGTAATTCACAAGAGGTACTATCCCCAACATAAAACACATTCACAAAATTAACAATCATTTTTTCAATAACAGATAATTTAGTAGTAATAAAAATATTGCATAGCAATAAAGAAACAAGGAAAGGAAATTTCTTAATTTAACAATAGAAATCTGTTTTTTCATTGACAAATCGTTTAACTATTGTATAGACTCCTCTTCAATATATATATGTGTTTATTTTATGATACCAAACCAGTCAACCTTTCTTCTCTCAATTGTGTTATCTGGACTAAATAAAAACCGAACAAAACAATACAACGACCAATGAAGTAACAACTAAAAGCAAATAAAAGCTGCCACATATTAACAATAACTGAAGATAATGATTAATTCATACAATTATCTGAAGCTGTAGTTTATAGTCAGACTTAAAAGTCTACTGAAGTAAAGCAATAGGTAACCAATTATTTATCAAAACAATACCACTAAAAATGTATAGTGGAGAGGGGGTAGGCTATTCGACCATAATATTATACGCCGCTGTTTTCTATGCACTATATTAGTGCATGATAATTGAACCGTTAAAATGTGGAAAAGTTTAAAATATACTTAAAAAAGAACGCAGTACTGACGTGTCCTAACTTCTAAAACAAGTTCAGTGAGAAAAAAACGAAGACTAAATTAGAGAGAAAATTATAATTCACGTGTAACTGTTATAAACTTGTATACTTAAAAAAAAATATATTATTTACGCATAATATCTGTTGATTGTGTATCTACTTATTAATAATATTACCATAAAAATTCTGTCATGTGGGGAGGGTATACGACTTGGTTTTGTAACGACAAAATGACGTGTTGATTGACATGTTCATGATTGTATATTATAGACAACCACATGGCTGGAAGTGGACTGGTGAGAAAATCTCACCTAGTCCTACAGTACAGATATGGATTTATTAGTAAACATATGTGTGAAATGTTGATGTAAAATAAAAAAAGGACTAAATAATGAATTTAAGTAGTTTGTTACAATATAATATTAAATTTAAAATTATCATTATACTCTGGACCAGTAGGTATAAGGAATACAAAATAGATGTACCGAAATATTGTTAATTAATCGTAAATATGTATATTATGTATAATGTATATTACATGACGAATAATTAAGGGATAGGTACATTGGTAATTCGAAACGAAGATAAAAGTCCAATGCAAACTAATTTTTTATCGGAAAAACAGTTTGCGATATAACAATAATTAGTTTATTGATAAATTATGTAATTAATAATGTACCTAATGTTGATTCTTTCATACCCTAAGACTTCAGATTTTTTGAAAAATATATTTGTATCAATGTAGTTTTCTGTTTTATCTTAAAATATACTTATATATAATATTATAATTGTGTCTTATATTCTAATATTTTGGTTATTATTCGAACAAACTAATAGATGATTTAATAATGGTGTTATAAAGTTGTTTGTTTGATTAAATTTTTTTGTGAAAAAAAACGGCTTAAAAAGTTTTATGTACCACCTCTATAGATCGGAAATCGAATATAGATGGTACTTTGATGAGGTCAATTCGTTTCGAGTTTCTTGAAGCGTATACAGGAAAGGTGACCTGACAGACATTGTCAGTATACACTGTTTTAACTTGAAAATTGATTTTTGAATGCTGTAATTATCTTTAGTTTTGAATTAAGTATAAAATCTCACTATTATCCTTAGACAATGTGTTCTAGACCAGTGTCTAACACCTGCAGGTCATTAAATTATATTTTGAATTTTAATTTATCTTTTAAACATTTTTATGTATGGTTGGCAGTATTCCTCGCGTAGTATAGATACATCATAATATAATATGTATCATAGATAGGTATTATAAATTATAATAGCCACTTGGCCTATGATAGATTTTCGTTTTCCTAATTTAAAATACGACGCACGTTGTTTATATTGTACATGGAAAATAAATATTTTTGGTATGAATAGAACTTCGTACCTAATTTAAAGCAATACAATTAAAAATTAAATTACTTTTTATTTAATTTCAAAATAATCCTCTGTATATAATATTATATATATATCCCTTTAAGCCTTAATATTATGTATATACGAGTATATGTTGACTGTTAAGCTTTATACATCCTACTAACACATATGGATACATGTAGTGGTAATTTTTTTGTATATATTTTATTATTAAAATGTACAACTACGTTAAATGTCAAATTTAATTATGAATCAGATGACCCTATTTTCATGAAAAGTGCACTTTTCAGTGTCAGGGTTTGAATCCAGTTATACATTTATAATATCTAGAGGATTTACCATACTATACTATAAGGATTTTTACAATATTATATTTCTGTCTTTGCGATAAAGCTGTTTTTTTTTATCAGTTTACATAAAAACTTTATTTTTACAATATTTACTATTACGCGGAGTTTTTAGATACAATATAATGTCATTATTGAATTAATTACGTCAATAAAATGATAATGTTATTAGTTAATAATGAATATAGAAAAATCTACCACGGAAGAGCTAGAAAAGCTGTTTTACAACATATTCCTGGCGTATTTAGATGTTATTATCTGTTAAATATTTTAGACATTTATCAGATCAAAAATGTATTATAACTACGAATATAATATAATATATTTTCTGACTAAAACTGAATTTTTTAATGTAGCTATTAAATAATTATATGAAAATGAATAGTAAAAACAATTTTAGAATCATAGTCCTAGCTACAATTAACTTAATAGGATAACTATAATAAATATATATTCATATGGATAAGAGTAGTTTTCTGCTATTTTTTTTCATGCGATGAGTGTTCAGGAAGTGGGAGGAGGCTTGAATTCGATTCCCTGTCAGACGTTAAATTATTGGTTTTTTTTATTCATTTTGCAGTATCTTTATTTTCTGTTATAGGAACATTTTAAAAATAAGTTCTACAAGAAATAATTTTTTGATTTGGGAAAAATTTGACTTTTCTATTTTATTTTTAATTATTTATTACCATGAATATTGTTGAGCTAAACATTTAAAATTATAACGGCACTAAAGGAAACCAATGTCAAATAACAATTGCACATAAACTAAATTGTCATAGTAATAATAGAGATTTACTTAAACTTCATGAAAAGTATATGGACTAGGTACCTATAATCATAGAACAATATATATTAATATATTCTTAAACTTATAATTAAACTTAGTATATAGCACCTAATATTACAAAAACTACAAGATAGTTGAAGTCTAACATAGACGGAGCTTCAGTCAAATTTTAAGGTAGTTTCAATTTTTTTAATTTAACATATCAACAGCAAAATATTTGACATTAGTATTCCTCACTCCATCTACTTTTTAAGTTTTAAGTATGTTTGTTCTCATTATTACCTATAAATATTACCTATTGTGCCTCAAACATAATATTTATATCATAAATATACTTACCAATATAAATAAAATGTGTATACAACACAAAAAGTGTGTTTAGTTTTTAATTTTAAGTCTCCCCGTACACAATTACTGTCTATGCAAAAAAACATTATTTTATCATGTTACGCATAACGTATACTTCATATGGTAACTAAATTATTTCTACAGTATGTTATATAATATTAAATTAGTATAAATAAATCTAATTCAAGAAATTGGTAAAAGAGTTTTAGAGTTCACAAAACTAACTTAAACATATCTAACAACTATACTAAATTAAACACAAAATACTTTTATAACAGCCCTAAGTAATATAGAAGAAATTAAGTAGGTATTAACTCAAATATAGTCATTAATGGCGATGACAAGATTTTGAAAAAAACCAGTCATCTCTTCTAACAGTGTAAACAATTCAATATTATGAACTATACTATAAATACTTTTAGAAAATCTCTCACAGCTATTTTACCACGACATCTATAATGGTTGTTCATTTATCATTCATATACTAGTAGAGTATTGATTAGTAGGCAGGTACATACATCATTCTTCTCATTGATTCCTGCAATTTGTTATTTATCTATTCGCCAAAATATTTTAAGTCCCTTTTTTTTAAGAATGCTTATTATGATTTAATAAAATGTAACTAAAATTAAATTCAAAATTTGAATTAGACTTAGGAACAATCATTCGTTTATAGCAGCGACTTATTACAATTTAATTTCACAGATGAAAGTGTCGCTAATGCTTTCTTAAGACTACATAATATGTCGAAATTAAGAACAATAAAAAATTATGTTTATTGTACAAAATAAAATGATATACATTTGTGTAACTAAATCGTATATTATGAAAAAAATAAATCAAAATAAAATGTTAACGTAGTTACTAAAATGTAAAAAAAAATTATTTTTAATGTTATAATGTATCATTAAAATAAAGAAATTTATGATATTGTTTAAGATAAACTATTATATTCAGTTGATTTCTTAAACTCTGAACGATATTATTTTGAATGAAATAGTTTAATTATTTAAAATTTCACAATACACGCAATTTTTTTATTATATTGTTTTTCTAAAAATGACGCATTCTTATCAAGATATATTTTAATTGAGTTTCCAATATTGAATCAAGAATAATATTATACAATATTAGGTAATATTACGGGAAATGAATTACCTATGTTGGAAAATTTTATTGTGATGTAAATAAAAACAAGTATTTTTTTGTTGTTTTCGAGCATGTAAATACCAACAATTATTGAACACTCTCCTTTTAATAACAATAATCTACGATTGTCTAATGGTACCTAATATGAAACAGTGTGTTATTTCCGTGCGTTTATTACGGTTTGAAAAAACATAGTGAGCCTATACCATTACCCACCACCGGGTCCCTTAGGAGTAAAGTAATTACTCTTATCTATGTCAGTAATAATATGAGAAAATAAAAACGCACTCCTTATAAATATATGTTGTATTATATAATATATAGGTCTGAACAATAATACAGCCTAGTGGCTACTATATTATCATCGCCCACCGATCTTCTTTGATGCATATATAAACCACCGTGCCGGTACGAAATTACACACTAATTATACATTTCACCTCTCAGTCGTATTATAACTTATAATATATACCGATGATTTTGATGTCAACGATAACGCGGTTTTTATTGAGTTAATTTATAAATAGGTTTATATTACAGTGGTAGGTAGGCAGGTAGGTTAGATATACCTATTATACCGATTGGCGATCGTGTCTGGACGTGGGTACCTATATTATACTATATTATATATATAACTACTGCGGCATGTTGTTTTATTCAAAGATTAGACATCGACACGAGAACCTAATGGTGTAATAAAATATGGTTGAAATATTAGATTTAAAAAAAAAAATCATATAAGCCTCCTTTCTCACAATATTGGTATGCACTTTTTAACAACTCAATTATCAACGCGCCCGTGCCCTACAATAGTATAATATATGAATCATATAAATAATAATCTTATCACTCAAAACAATCTTACTCCGGAGTAGATACCTCTATATACGTGATACTAATTTGTACGATTTTAGTAATATTATTATAGGCGTAAGTTGGGTAGGTACTTTACATGTATGCCTTGTCGCCTTGGTTACGAGATACACTTTGATTAAAAAAAAAAATATATATATATTGCTGGTATCTATTATAGTAGGTAGGTGGGTGCATAGATCATGATCATATTGCAGTCAACGTGAAAAAGTTTAAATAAAACCACGTAAATTATTTTAGTATTAAAATTTATTAAAAGTTTTTCAGTAATGATTTATAGAACTAAACCTCGTAAACGCTATAGATATTATATGCTTTTAGAACCATTTACCTGCTCTTTTACTTGCCCGACTTATGATGGCGGTAAGATTTTTTTTTTTCGTTTGTTTTTTGTACGTCAATACTTCGAAATGAATAATCGATAAGACATAATATAAACATATAAATGGCTATTCAAAATAAACACACCACCGACAAAATATTATAACGCACTTAACGACGGCCAACGTGTTGTTGACATCGCTGTTTTATGTATTCTTATAGATTATTATGAAATGTCCTGTATCATTGTGTTATCTTTTTGTCGAAAATGTATTTGAAATGTCTAATGACAAACAATGAAAAATACTTTTGCTGAAATAATGTTGTAGATAACACAGACTATGAATATTATAATATTAAAAACGATAACTGCTTTATACCTTTAAAAAAGTACAAATGAACACGACACGATAACGTGATAATGGAAGTAGCAGTTTTGTTATAATTTGCGACCGCCTTACTATTATAATGTGCACATAAAAATAATATTTATACTTTACAACATTATGTAGGTTATAGGTGTAACTAAAACATGATAAATATATTATTTTATATATTGTTAATATATAGGAATAGTAAATACCACATTTCCAGATATATTGTGAATTTGAATAGTTTTATTTTTTCATAATATAATATTAATGTTAGTGAGCTAAATACTGAATAATATAATATTTTAAAATACTTATGTGAGTACCCCTGGAGTATAATTAAATTAATTATTCAATAGATATAATCATACATAATAGATGTGCTGATCTGATTTATAGGTATAGTATATATATATAATTTTTTTTTTTGAGAATAAATACCAGACAGTATAAATTGTTTTTAAAGATGAACATATTTTTCAAATAGAACAAACAAAAATTCAACTATGTGTGTAGTAAGTAGCTATACTTATACTTATTATGATGTATATCTATACAATACAAATAGGATAAAATTATACCTATACCATACTTATAGGCATGTATAATGTATATGGTAGTCTTTGCTATAAAGTGTATTTGGGTGCAAAATAATAAAAAAAAATAATGCAATGTAGGTACAGCACTTAATACTTACCCTAGTTAATTTAACGAATGATAATAAGGCGTAATATCATAATAATAACCAAATGATTGGTTTATCGTGGATAATAATATTTACATTTTACAAAGTATATTGTATTTCAGAAATTGGATTCTGAAAAAAAAAAAATGTAATCGTCACAGTGGTTCTCACTTAACCAATCAAATGAAACACAAATAAACAGAAGTAATAACAATTGATATTGGCTCATAAAAACTTAGTAACTGAATTTAATAGGATTTAATAACTAAAAAAAAAATTAAAACTCATAAACCATATAACTCATAACTTATAGATGGGTAAATTAAAACCTTTCACAAGACGGTTAATTTACAAATTTAGGGTTTCAAAATTTGCATAATAGTAGCTGTACCTTCCTATGCTATAATTGTACTCAAGTTATATACTTAAATTCACTGCTCATTTAAAATAAATTATAATCAACTATTTACTATCACGCTCATATAAATTATTATTTTTCTTGTATCTATACAAAGTATAGGTGCAACGAAATTCAACAATTAAATTCTTATACTTATTATAATAACTATTATATTATTCCTCAGATGGATGAATTATTTATAAATTTAAATATTATAATAATTATAATGTTTCGCTTAGTTTCGATTAATTAAAAAATTAATTATAACTTCTATTTAACAGCAAATAAATTACAGAGAGCAAAATGTTTAAGATTATACTTAATTTACTTTTAAAAATAATGTACCTAACGACTATTATAGTATACAGTCATACAGATACTTATTCAAAATGAATTTCAAAATAGATTGACAAGTTTTAACAAAATCACTAAAATTTGCAAATTTGTTTGTAGGTAGTTAAAAATTTATTTAATTTTTATTTTAGTAGCCATTTGAAATATATTTAATTTTAATTTCAGTAACCACTTGAAAATTAAAAACTGCAAAAATTCTCATTGATTTTTCTCAAATAAACCAAAATATCTCAAAAATACAAGTATAGGTAAAATATAGGTATGGACGATCTTTTTTCAAATACATTTTCAGTTCAAATTTCAAATTTCGACGTAATTGGATAAGTACTTACTATTTAAACGAAATATAACAATTTTATAGATACTTTGTTTTAATTCAAACAAAATATTTAATATTTAATATTATTAAATGGGGCTTTAAACTTTTCAGGATTGCGTATAATTATTGTGCCTTTATAAACCTATAATTCATCTATATACTATGAATTTCTCAATAGTATTTAGATTAATGTAAAGCTATTAATACAACGAGCCTATTAACGGTTATTTGGTATTGACTTACAAGTTAATAACAGCTAGTACTTAGTTAAACATTATACTATAAGTGTCAAGTGATATTAATTATTAGACAACAATTAGTTCAACTTACCGTATTACAGATAAACTAATAGTCGTACCTATACATATTAATATATTATATAATAAAAACCACGTAGAATATTATAATATGCAGACATTCGACAGATTGTCTTCGTTTATAATCGTTTTTCGTTTACAATTATTACAAATTCATACTCAATATTGACTACACCCACCTACACGCAATAACGAATTACATACGACATAATATACCGACTACCATCGTAGCAAAGCAACTTTCCCACTTTTTTCGATTTTATAATTTTATAAAAAAAAGTGGATCTGTTCTATAAAATAAATAATATGGAATAAAATATTGAAACCACTTCTATTTCTATTATTTGTCATTCATGATAATGATTTGGAATCTTGGTTAGTGCAAATCGTCCTACAATTTAAAACAAAAAAGTACGATTTGATGCAACAAAATGTCGAATAAGTTAAGTTTACAGTAACAGCTGAAACTAGTATGTAGGTACCAATTACTAATTTTATAAAATAGGTATTTGTTTTTTTGTTTTATATTTAGAACATATTATTATTCTATCGAAATTATATTCTGTCAAAACATTTTTTTTTTTTTTTAAATATCTAATTATTTTTCTTATGTGTTTTTTTATCTATGTTACCTATGTTCAGTGCTATACGTTATTGAAGATATAACTATTATTTACGCACTTATATAGTCTATAATGAAAAAACTTAATCAATTACAACTTTTTGCTTATTCTTTGATATAAGTTGAATACTCATTACACGTCTAAGAGTTGTGGTAAATATTAAATCTAACTTTCTATCAGAATGTTAACAATTAATAATAGTATTCAACAAATCAAGAGCAACTTGAATGATGTCGCATCCTCAGGTCACAGTCACTTTTGTAAATATTTACAATTGCACCTATATACTTGAAGAAAGTACATTTTTGGGTTACAATCAATGTAAATCTGGTTTGACAAAATGGATAAAATGTAATAGAATTTGTGTTAATCATTTATTAATTTAAATCAAGTTTCCTCGATCACGTACAACAGAATTTATACTTTTTAATTTCGAAATACAATTTGATTAATACGCATACCTATATGAACCGATTTTGTTTCATAAGATTTACTATAAATATTTATTTTAAATAAATAATTGTTTCGGTGTAAAATGTGTGGATATATAATTAACAAGATTATGGGGCCATAAACTTGAAAGTAATTAGTATACCTAATACCATTCTAATTTCTAATAATTAAAATATAATATTTATAGAAGGTTAGGTTAAGTTAAAATAGGAATTAAGGAATTAAGCAATACCTAAATTAAAAATTGCCGATGAGTATAAATATGATGGAAAATACATCAATCGAATAATATTTTATGTGCTATAATATGTATAGTTTATAATATAAGCATAGGTATTTACTGTCTACTATCATAGGTACCTAGTTCATTTAAAATTTGTTTCTATTTTATTTATAATATTACTTATAAGCACTATAATTATCCTGATAACAAATAATTGTTATTTATATTGTACAACTATTATAGAATAAATAATATCATTCAATTTATAAATAGTTAATAATTAAATACATTGAATTAGTTTTATAATTAATAAAATGTATAAAATTATACACTGAAATAGTTGCGTGACCTTTTTCATCAAATCAACAATAGGCGTTGCTACCAATATTTCGATAATCTTAATTTACTAAATTATTAATTTATTATTCTAATATTAAATGTATATTGAGAAATTTTAATAATTTAATTTTAATAAAAAAAATAAAAATATTTCAAAGTTAATATCTAAATGGCTAAATAAATATTTTATTTTAATACCAGTTTATTTTTGTTTATTAAAATGTTATTACTATATTTAAAAATAACTAAATGGCTAAACTGTTATAAGATAACTGCATACTTGTTATAAATATTTTTTAGAAGTATTTAAATTCCTATTTTAAATAAAAAGGAATTTCAAATACTTACTACATTTACAAAAACTATTTTCTTCGTAATAAGTTTGTAAAATATCTGATATATAACTTTGTTAACAAAATTTACTAACCTTACGTCATCGACTTGTCGACGATAATCGATTTCGGAGAAAAAAAATCTTATTATCAAAGTAATAAATATAGTTTAAAAGAGTTTTGTATTTATTTTTTTAAATATCTACAAAATATAATGATAAGTATTTAAAATACAAAAAATTATTCAAATATTTAGAAAGTATGGCGTAACTGGTTGTAATATTCATAATTAAGCCTAACAAAAATTATAATTCCCAATTTTTACAAAAAAATATATTTGTTTAAAATGTTGGAGTGTGTTTAAATCTTAGATAGTAATTATATGTTGGCTTACCAATGTGAGTACAATAATTATGAAGCGATAAAAATTGTGGCTTACACAATATACTTATAGGTAGCTACCATATTTTGTCACAGCGCCGTATCACATTAAAAAATGTAAGCAGACGGTCTCAATTTCTTATCGTTTAGGACAAAGAAACTATAACGACCTCAGCGTAGTTGGAAATGTGTTTTCGATGGTTTTAACCCCACATAAAAAAAATCTCCTAACATACGCATGTTACGATTGACTTAAGAAAATAAATAAAATACTTACCAAGTATTTGTCAGTTTAAGCAAAACCTTTACTGTGGATTAAATAAAATTGTTGAAAACGAAACCAACCTTATTCCGGTAGTGGATTTTTAAAGTTGAAGTGGGTCTTGTTGTCTGTTGACTGTTACATGTCTTGTTCACTCTGACAAAGATATATTGATAGAATATGTAATTTGTTTGACTGCATATAATATGTAAGTTTCTATATAGAATCAAAAAATGACTACAGTTTATTAATATTCTTTTTTTCAAATAAATTTTAATTACGATTTGCTTTGATGTAGACAAATAACAATAAATATTAATAAAAAAACAGAGCAGATGACACGAAATAAAGTACAATCAGCTTAAAAAAAACATTAAAAAAACTGTACCAACAGTACATAACAGAACTTCAGATTTATGTTATTACTTACAGCTTATGAGAGTCATACAAAATACAAAATTAACAGTTAAATATTAAAACGGATAATTTTTCATAGTGTTTCGTTCTTGATTTTAAAGTTCATTATTTGAAGATTTAATTAGACTTAGGTACCTATCTACAATTTTTTTTTTTAAATTCTAAAAATTGATATTTTCTATTTGTTCGTGATACAATACCGGAAATTACGATTGAATACATTATACAAATTATAATTTTAGCACTACCAGAATAAGTTCAGTAACACGTGAACACAGTTTCTCATCCACAATATCGTCAAAGCACGGTGGAGAACTTATGACTTCGAAATAGGTTAATATGTAACCAAGGCTATATCGCTATATGCCTGAAGGGTTCAAGGGTTGAAAGTTCTCTCCCCTTTTCCTTGCTGGTTACCATAAATTAAACCATATTTTGAAAAACATATCATACAATATTACTTTGTCTAAATTATATTATATATAGATACTATATCCACGAGCAATGGCTTGTATTATTGTGTTAGTATTATAATTTTCAATCACTTTATTATACAGTAGAGCAAATATATAGTAAGTACTAAGTATATTATACTTATTATTACTTACATAATCTATATAATATAATATTAATATTTTTCCCTATTACTATGGATTAGTTTTTTATGTGTTGATAGCACCCGACTTCTGATTATTAATCAAGAAACTCGTTGATATTTTATTAAACTATTCTGCGAAACATTAATTTATTGTACTAGTTAATAATATATTAACGTGATAACAAATATTTGCAGAAAACTTTTCAAATAATAATTGTTTAAAAAAAAATCAATAATTTACAAAATAACAATTTTATGCAAATTTCATATTTGTAATTAGGTATTATTGTGATTATTATAAGACCAAATCAACTGCTAATGGCAAAACAAATCCCTTAGAAATATTAATGTGAAGTAAGTGTCAACATAATATAACATACCCGTCACCCACTCATACGGATCAATCCAAAATAATTGACTATAAACACGTGAAGACAGTTAACTATATCGTTATTTTCAAAGGAATAAGTGTTCATTTAAAAAACTACAAATACTAATGCTGATTTTCTAGACATTTTTTGAATACTAGTACATATTGAATTATAAGAATGTATTTAGAATGTTATAACCAATTGTTATGATTAAAGGTGAAATCAAATCGAAATGGTTACTTATAATTACAAATTAAATTTGATCAAATCTGGTTTCAAAATTAATAAATCAGTTGCTTAAAGGCACTAACAAACAATTTACATGATTTTTACAAAATAGTGAAAGTTTATAGCAATGAAAATAATATATGTCACTATTTATTCGTATAGTTTTTCCTGAAAAACTATTAATTATCTGAAAAGTCGACCTTCTTAAAGTGATATCTACACTGACTGCATTGAATTCACAATACTAGTCTTGATATTGTAATGGTAGGTGGGTATGTAAAGTGTAAGGATATTTTCCAACTTAAAGAGAGGTCACTCTTAGAAAAATTATAAATTAAGTGCAGTAACTTAATTTCTTTTTATTTGGTTATAATGTTATATTCATTAAAATATATCACTATGTTTTAGGTTAGGTAAGCTACCTATCAAAATTATAAAATATAGTTGTTTACAATATTTCGTTATTTTAAATACCTATATTAATTTGTTTTATTAAATTAATTTGTATCAATAAATTTATACTTTTGTGACTTACGCAGAACACATGTTTTTGTTGTGTATATTTTTTGTTTGTATCTATAGTCTTTGTAAACTCATCTGGTGTATGGTTTTCAAGATGGCTTAGTGTTATTAAATACTTGTGTTTATAATATGCAATATAAAGAATGTTATATGACTTATCAAATTGCTCTTTCAGTATTGTTTACAACGTCAATGTCGATCACGTAAATAAACAAATGTATGCGCCAGATCACTAGAATTCCTATGTTCATGGTTTTCTTGAACACACTAAACTTAAATTCTAAATGAAACAAATATCACGTTATTTATAAAAAATATATTTTGACCAGAGGGTATTACCAAATAACAGAACAAGTTTCTTTTTATTTAATAACTCATCCTTTGGTTGGATTCTAGAATGCTTATTGCTTTTACTAAGAAGACTTTTTATGTGCCTATTGGACATCACTTGTATTGTGGTAGTAAAAGTGTCTTAAACCTTTCATGTAACCTCTAAGTTTATTGGAAATGTGGAAAACAAACGCTGATAGTATTTTAGATGGACGGAATAGCAAAATCGGGCTTTCAAGTAAAATGTTGCAAATTACGAAGAAATATTGAAACAAAATTTCAGTAAAAATTCGGTGAAAATACATAAAATCATTAAAAAATGTTGTAGGTATATAACTTAAAACAACATTTAACTTGTTTATAGCCTATACGTTCTTTTTCGGATGTAGTTATAAAATTAATGTTCTATTCAGTAACTACACGACGTATAATCGATTAACAATAAAGATTTGACGTGTTTTGTTTTCCACAATATCGGTACCTATTAAGCACACCGAAAGTATACAACCTCTGTTCAGAGCCTCATAACGGTTTTAACGACGCCTCCGATCATGCAAAAGTTCGTAGATTAAAATACGATATTATAAGATTATTATATTATTATAATGTTATAATATTATTACGACGGCGATGACTCTATCCGGTGCAGGCCATCCGCTCGGAGCGCTCTTCCTCCTCCCACTCCTCCGCCGTACAAAATATAACAATAATAATATAATAGTACGATATTATACGCGACGAACGAATGCAGAAGGTTCACGTTTGCTTTTCAGTTTTCCGTCAAATAAATAGCCGGACCACTACCCCGCGTTATTACAAATTACGACCGATTTGAATTTCATCGGACACGACGCGTACTATTGTAAGTCTCTCCCAATCGCAGACGTACATCTCAGCCGCAGCCACCGAGTGCTCTCTCTCGGCCGTTCGGTGTGTTGCGTATATAATATACACGCGTACGTACAACTTGCGAGAAAACAAAAAAATGTAAAAAAAAAAAAAAACCACCACCACCACCAACAACAACAACAACAACAACAACAACATTAAACGCACCGTCTCCGGATTAATTATTAGATTCTGTCTCGCTGTACGTGCGTGCACTCGCGGAACAACACGATAATAATATTATTACTATCGTCGAAACACTCGAAACAACTCAGTCGCGGCGCGGACACAGTCGCACACAGATAAGACGCGATACGCACCTACGTGCCCTCCGCCTGTGAATGCGCTTATAATATTATTATTATTATTATCATATCGCTCCGTACGTACTCGCGTACATTATTATTATTAATACATATATATATGTATATGCCAAGTACGCAAGTATATATATACAGACACACGTGTCACGGGCAGCATCGTAGGTATAATAATATTTTAATATAATATAGTACCTAGGTATATAATAATAATATATTATAATAGGTATATAGCCGTGTGGACGGGCAGTGGGGGGGAGGGAGGTGGCGCGGATACTGCGCGGACGCGGGGCGGATGTTTCGCCCGTCATATTACCGTCGGCAGACGATGGGTGGGTGGGTGGGTGGTACGTGCCCGCAACAATAAAACACGAAAATACTCGCCGCGTTCGGTAAGTGTGTTATTCTTCGCCGTCCGTGTGGCATTGCGACTATACATACCTCTTCGGCTAACCACCACTATTATGATATGGCGGCGTACCGTGCCGTATCGTCGCGCCGTATCGCCCGCGCTCATTGTTAGCACCGCCGCCGCCGACGACGCTCTTCGTCCGATTGTTATCTCCTTTATTTTCTGCCGCGTCGAAGAGCGGACGAAACCGAACGCTCGTGCAGGCTCGGCGTGTCACCTGCCACCACCCTGTTCCGTCGGAGACGACGGCACACCGTGTTTTACCTATACGGTTTTATTGTCATATTTTTATGGTGTACCTGCCCATTATGATGACGCACCTATAGTGTTATACCAATATCGAAGTGGAAAAATCGGCCAAAGAAGTTTTCAGTTGTCCCGCACACCATAATAGTAGGTATATTATAATATAATATATAGGTCCGCCGCCCGTCATAACACACGAATCTTGTACGTCACGATATGATGTATATTATGCGGCCGAGCGAGACCCAAAAGCGACGCCCCTGCTTTAGGTTTAAAAAAAGGGGAGCACGATCACCCTGTATATTAACAGCTTTAGGTATAATTTACTGCAGTGCCTAAAAAACGGGTAAGAATCATTAAACGGTTCACTTATAAGAAAAAAAATCAAACAACCGGGGTCGTCGTCATGGCTCTTTCTGCGGAAAGAAAATATTTACTTATTAAGTAGATTATGCTGTATTTAAAAACAATTTTCATATTCTACTTGATGATACCTAAACCAGTAACCATTAAAAATAACTACATATAAATATAGATTTGCAAACCCATATAGTTTACATGAGGAAAGGTGCTTACCTTGCAGTGAGATCAATGACCTTCGGGCTATTAAGACTTGAGTGGACTAGACACCAGAAATTATTATGAATATCATATCCACCAAAGGCGCTTATAATGAGGGGCCGGAGGAAACGACAACTATATTGTCGCCAATTTTAAGAATTTTGACTGAAAAAATTAACCTAAAAAATAATAGTTTGAAATTATCCATGGTTTTGACAACATTTTAAAAGCAAACGCTTATGAGAAAAATAATATGACCAAGTATTTTTAATACTTCAAAATTATTATAGGAACAATTTATGAGGAACCTATATTTAGATACCTATTTTTAGATTCTGAGCGGAGCGATGAATGTATTGATTTTTCAATGATGTGTGTTTTTAGATTCTGAGCGGAGCGATGAATGTATTGGTTTTACAATGATGTGTGTTTTTTTTTTTATTTTTTTTTTTTTTTTTATTTTTTTTTTATTTTTTTTTTTGTGTCTGTCATCACGTTTTGGGACAGTAAAAGTGCTTAGATTTTCTTCAATAGTACCTTTTCTGATAGGAAAGTGAATCTAGTTGGTACTTTGGGGGGTCAAAAGTAAACATTTTCCAGTAGTTTTCAAAAGTACCGTGAAAAACAAATGGAAAATTAAGGAAAAAACGGGAATTTTTACGCAACATTGATTTTCGATAAAATCGATTTTGGTTTTTGGTGTAAGTCTAAAAAAAATGACGGTAAATACATGAAATTTTTACTGAATGTTTATATAAGCAGTTTCTATATACCATACCGTTTTCAAAATATTTTGACTTATTTTGAGCTGTTTACAGACATTTTAAATTTCCAATCTTTTTGTTTTTTTTTTTTTAAAAATCAATAACATTTTATTTATTCGTTAAAAATTCTTGAAAATTTAATAGAATGCTCCTAATATATTGTTTCAAAGGCACATGAAAAATATTAAAAATCTGTAGTCACAATTTTTTTTTCTAAGCATTTAAAGTTGAAATTTTGACAAAATACGTAAAAATGACGAAAATTTGCAAATTATTTAGAGTTAGAAATTCATAAAAATTTTTCTTTTTAAATCTAAGGTTTTAAATTTTAACACAAGATTTAACGTAAGTTTTTCTACTTTTATCAAAAATAAAATATCTAAAAGCAATTAAAAATAAATTTTTATGAGTGTTTTAAGTTCATAATTTTACAACATAGGATATTCACTCGATTTCTCATGTAGCGTTTTTCTTATTTGGTTGTAATTCAAAAACGAATAATTGTAGATGCATGAAAATTTCACTAAATGTTTATATTCTCATTTTCTATACACCATTCAATTTTGAAAATATTTTGATTTGTTTTGAGCTGTTTACACATTTTTAGTTTTCAATTTTTTTAGTTTTTTTTTTTATAATTGTCAATAAAATTTTATTTGGTGGGCCAAAAAGTCTGAAAATTTAATACAAGCTTTCTTATATATTGTTACAACATCAGTTGAAAAATTTTAAAAAGGGCGGGTAAGTGTATGTCGCTCTGCTGTACAGTAGGTTACAAGTGAGTCACTGTAATGGATTGTGTTAGATTTTTATCCAATGATATAATATCATTGAATAAGAAAAACGATTCTGAGCGAAGACGGTCAGTCAGTCTATAATATCTTACTAAGTCTAAATGTATTTGATGATATTATTGTGAATAAAGTAATTCATTTTAGTATTATAGGCATTAGTATTTACTATAGTTGGTTAAATTCATTTT
Source organism: Nasonovia ribisnigri (assembly GCA_027563435.1). NCBI lineage: Eukaryota > Metazoa > Arthropoda > Insecta > Hemiptera > Aphididae > Nasonovia > Nasonovia ribisnigri. The sequence continues at coordinate 2,647 of JANEHU010001207.1, read as the reverse complement.
TCTCAAAAAAATTATATTTTAAAATGCCATTGCGTGTATATAAAATATAACAATATATTCTAAAAGTTTCATATACCAACAAATAATATTTTTAAATTATATCAAAATAACTAAAATCATTATTCTTGGTTTAAATATGAAATTTTGTCTAAATTTGAAATTAAAATGTCTGTAAAAAATAAATGTGTTGATATATTTTTTAGATTTTTTGGTTACAGTATGATTTATTTATGAGAATTTTTGTTTTAAATTTTCAACACTTAGTTATAAAAACTGAACATTTTATAATTTTTTAATTACAATGATTTATAATTTTCGAGATTTTGACAAATTTTGTCAAAATTCGAACTTTAAATGCTTATAAAAAAAAATCGTGCCTATGTATTTTTAAAATTTTTCAACTGATGTTGTAACAATATATAAGAAAGCTTGTATTAAATTTTCAGACTTTTTGGCCCACCAAATAAAATTTTATTGACAATTATAAAAAAAAAAACTAAAAAAATTGAAAACTAAAAATGTCTGTAAACAGCTCAAAACAAATCAAAATATTTTCAAAATTGAATGGTGTATAGAAATAGCTTATATAAACATTCAGTGAAATTTTCATGCATCTACAGTTATTTGTTTTTGAATTGCAACAAAATAAGAAAATCGCTACATGAGAAATCGAGTGAATATCTAATCTTGTACAAATTTGAACTTAAAATGCTCATAAAAATTTATTATGACTTGCTTATAAACTTTTTTTTATTGATAAAATTAGGCAAACTTATGAGGAATCTTGTATTACATTTTCAAATCTTAGATTTAAAAAGAAAAATTTTTATGAATTTCTAACTCATAATAAATTGCACATTTTCGTCATTTTTACGTATTTTGTTAAAATTTCAACTTTAAATGCTTAAAAAAAAAAATTGTGACTACAGATTTTTAATATTTTTCATCTGCCTTTGAAACTATATATTAGAAGCCTACTATTAAATTTTCAAGATTTTTTACCCAACAAATAAAATTTTATTGACATTTATAGAAAAAAAAACTAAAAAATTGGAAACTGAAAATGTCCGTTAACAGCTCAAAATAAGTCAGAATATTTTGAAAATGATATAGTGTGTAGAAAATGCTTATATAAACATTCGGTCAAAATTTCATGTCTCTACGGTCATTTCTTTTAGAGTTATACCAAAAACCAAAATCAATTTTGTCGAAAATTGGTTTTCCGTAAAAATTCCCGTTTTTCCCATAATTTTTCATTTGTTTTCCAGGCGCTCTTGAAAACTACTGGGAAATTTTGACTTTTGACCCCCCAAAGTACCAACTAGATTCACTTTCCTATCAGAAAAGGTACTATTGAAGAAAATCGAAGCATTTTTTCTGTCTAAAACGTGATGACAGACACAAAAATAAAAAATAAAAAAATAAAAAAAAAAAACACACATCATTGTAAAACCAATACATTCATCCCAGCAACAAATCTAAAATATGACGATTTTTTTTATAAGCATTTAAAGTTCGAATTTTGACAAAATTTGTCAAAATCTCGAAAATTATAAATCATTGTAATTAAAAAATTATAAAATGTTCAGTTTTTATAACTAAGTGTTGAAAATTTAAAACAAAATTCTCATAAATAAATCATACTGTAACCAAAAAATCTAAAAAATATCAACACATTTATTTTTTACAGACATTTTAATTTCAAATTTAGACAAAATTTCATATTTAAACCAAGAATAATGATTTTAGTTATTTTGATATAATTTAAAAATATTATTTTGTTGGTATATGAAACCAAACATGTTTATTAGGTATGAATTCAGAAATAGGTACATGTTTTCAAATGTCGTAAATAATGTTTTAGACAAAGACAATGATTGTTTCATATTAAATACGAATATCCTATATAACTTGCACGCCACATCCATGTGAATATTTCTGTACATACTATAGGTAAAGCTAGGGAACTATAGGTACTAACTCAATTGAGAATGTAAACATTAAGCAATCTTCTGTGTAAATAACATTAACGTTGTTTTTTTAATACAATTTTTTAAAAGGTTACACAGTACATGGAAATTTCAACACATTATAATCGCAATCTTTGAAGTATAGTTTTGTCGGATAGTGTGGTGCTTAATAAACAATATTATTAAATACCTATACCAATACCTAAGCGTGCGTTAAAGTAGGGCAGAGACGGTTGCAGTTATACTAATTTAATCCTCGATTTTGAAACGTTTCAAGGCCTCAGAAGTTGAGATTGTTTATTGGAGGAAAAACATAGTAGGTACCACCTGAGAATCTCTACTTCTACTTTACAAGCTTACCATGTTTATGACCAACCCATTATGTGTTGGTATTGATCAATTGCGATATGTTAAATTATTCTAATTGACGAGATTTTACTCAAAATTAATTATATGTAGATACATATAGATACCAAAAGAATTTATCAATAATTAATATTATTCATCAAACTTGTTTGAAAATTATATTCTTTTTTTTTTATTATATCTTAGTATAACTTCTCAGATCCATAAGCAAATAGCATTAAAAAAAACTCGTTTCCGTCCAGAGTTCTACTGTAAGTGGTACCTATACGTTTCGAGTGTAGGTACCTCATCATTATACCCAAGTACCTTCC
>JANEHU010001206.1:0-55275 GCA_027563435.1 Nasonovia ribisnigri | reverse complement strand
GTAGTGATTGTTCAATTAATGAACAAATCCGAGGACACTCGAAGAGTTCCATGTCGTAGACGGTGGCGTGTGGCATAAACTCGATAATGATCCGTTGTTTCTGCAAACCTTTAACGTAAATTCTTTCGAATTTGATCGATTCGAATATTTTATGTATTTCTTCATACTCCAAATCACCATAATCTGGAGACAAACCGTGATGCAGCCGTTGCAGCCAACTGTTTACACTTCGACTTTTCGCATCTTGTTTTAAAGTTGTATTTTTAAATATCCAGTGATGGTTGTACGATGTCTCGGTGTCTACTATAGACATTTCTTTAATAAACCACTTGTTATTGACTCCGACAACGCACTGAACGTCCAAGATAGCTGATGACATGATTGTAGATGAATTAATAATTTTATGTACCGAACAGATTCACTTCTGAGCTAGCACTGGAACTATTTTTTAATATCTCTCTTATTTATCCATGAATTATGAGAATCGTCAAATCCCACCCACTTGACATATATCTGATTCCCCTTCTTTCGTACAATTTTTTCGATTAAATAATCATTAGGATAATTTGTTTTAGATATCTCTTCGTTATAAAAACAACCGGCTATTGGATCATCATTATAATCATGTAACTGATAAGTTGGCGGTATTGTTTTGTTTATTTTTACTACTGTGAATATTTCTGTTGACCAATTGGGTAAAAATCCTTTTGAAAAAACTCCTTTGTGAGTGCTTATTCGAACTTTATCGCCAACACAAAATTTTACTTTTTTATTTGTGATTGCGCGTTGTTTCAAATTCACTAGTGAAGGATTTTCTTCTGCCTGCAATGGTGTCATACCGATCGTTCTATGCCTTGTATTGTTGTAATTATCTATCAGCATGGGTAAAATAGATATCCATTTATGTGAACCTCGAGCAGTAAACTCTCTATACATGTTTGTTTTCAGAGTGCGATTAAACCTTTCAACAAAGCAGGCTTTTGTTGTAGAATAGGTGCTATACTTTTTTATATTGTACTTTGTCATTAACGTATCGAATTTTAAATTATAAAATTCTTTTCCATTGTCCACCTGCAGCAGTTTTGGTGATCTATCAATAAGTATCGTAGACATAGCCTTGGTAACTTCACCGCCTGTTTTTGTTTTTAATGGTATAGTCCAGGCGAACTTTGTAAAACAATCAATCACACAGAGGATATAATTATATCCATTGATTTTCTTTGAAAGTGGTATCATTTCGACCAAGTCTGCCTGCCATAAATCGTTTTTTCCGTACACGTTTACTGTTCGTCTTGTATAATTTTTCTTAGCTGGTCTGTGAAGTTCGATTGCTATGTCACGTTTAGACATTTGGTATTTTCTTTGTTATACCAGCTTCATAGAGTTCTTCAAAAATAGATAATATCTCGTTTGAAACCCCAGTGTTTCCCGCAGATTGGGAGGCTACAAGAAGTCGTAACCTATCGACCAACTCATTCGGATCATTCCAATATACTAAATTATGCGTTTGTAATTTCACACCCGTTCCCGAGGAAAATAGCTTGGAAATAATTTGTGTATACTTTGTGCCACCTTTTTTGATTTTTGTCCCGTCCAGTGTCAAATGTGCTGAAGTTTGAATCAGTATTTCTTTATATGTATTTAAATCTTTATCAGTGTATTGCATTGGATATCTAGAAAACAATAACTCACACAGTCCTTGCGTTAGTTGATAAGATACATCTTTGATAATTATTGAATTGTTTTTAAATTCCACTTCTTCTCTACCTAATTTGATATCACCATTTGAATATTTTTTTGGACCATATACTTTATCTTTATGATCTTCTTCTAATTTTCGTAAAATTCCAATCTGGTTATCGGAAGCTAAATGTAGATTATCATTAATTGTGTTTGAAATTTTATCATTAGCGGCTTCGGAACTTTGTGATTTGTCATGTAATTTGTTCAGAGGTTCGATTATCGGTTTAAACGTTTGTGATACATAAGATTGAATATCAGCTTCACCTCTTTTCAATGCTTCAAATTTATGTTTAATGTTTTCCTTGGCAATAACTAATTCGTTCAACACTGTACTTTCACCTTCCATGGTTAAAAATGAACTGTATTATTTTATACAACGACAAATGTATCAAAACCATGTCGATACCGTCCGTTGTCACGTTCACAGTCCTTAATGATCACGACAAAATTAAATCTTCCCCTACTCCAACACAAAGTACAAAACTCTTTAAACTCAGGATAATTCATATCACCCGAACAGTGTTCCATGTAAACATGTTTCAAATTTGTCTCGTCTTGCTTGAATAATACTATCATGTTGCTATTATCTCGGATAAGTTGTTTGGGTATACGGGCGAATGATTGTGCTAGATAGAACACATCGATATTGTTATGTCTACAACGTGTATAGTAAGAACGTACGATATTTTGATTTTCACATAAAATATCGTCAAATACAAAAACAGAATCTGGTAGTGCCTTTTCTGGTGGGATGACCTCATCGTTTTCATGAAAAGTGAATAACTTCACGCCCTCTACATCTTTTAAAATTTCACAAAGCATTTTATATTTAGGTTGTTCGAGTGTTTTCGAGTATATATAAACGTTATGAAATCGTATACCATTGATATTGGTCAATAATGCATAAATCAAATTTGTTTTACCGCATCCGGAAGGGCCAACAACTAGGGCACGACAGGTATTTGGCAAAAGCTTACCATGTCGAGATTCGAGATTCGTAGGCGGGTCGACATTTTCCACTGTGAGTTTTATTTCTTGGTCGACAAACTTCATTATAAATATCCCTGTAACACTGAGAACGTAATCAGTACACGATGTCACCCGTTCGAAGAAACAACAAGAATAAAGGCGGAGGTATAATTAACACTCTTATAAATAAACTACCATTTGAACTTCATTTGCCTGGTGATTATAAACAATACATATCATTAAATACATTTAACATATATATATATATATATATATATATATTCTAAACATAATATTTAGGTTATCAGTACTGTGGGCCTGGTACACAATTGAATAAACGATTAAATCGTGGTGATAAAGGTATCAACCCACTAGATTCGGCGTGTAAAGAACACGATATCGCTTATGATCGCAGCAACTATTTTGCAGACCGTCAGAAAGCAGATTAAATTTTAGAAAACCAGGCTTGGAATAGATTCAAGTCAAAAGACTCTAATTTAAAAGAAAAGGCGGCAGCGTGGTTAGTCACTACGGGTATGAAGGCAAAACGAAAAATGGGAGCAGGATGTGGATTCAACGCTGCTGTTAAAGCAGCTAAAAATGTATTGAAAAAAAATATTAAAGAAAAAAACCTGATGAAATTAACAAAAAAATGTTTTGTGGCAGCTAAGAAAATATTCCATAAAAACGGTAAGAAGCCTCGAATACCTCGTGTCATACCTATACCGAAAACTGGAGGGATGTTACCGTTGATACCGATTTTTGCCGGTTTATCTGCTCTAGGAGCGCTGACGGGTGGTATTTCTAACGTTGTAAAAACCGTTAGCGAATTCAATAGAAATGAACCTTCACATTTGGGTAGAGGATTATATCTCGCTCCTAATAAAGGCGGATCGTATAAAATCGAGAAAGGTAAAGGATTATATCTCTCTTCACAAGGAGGTAGTTTGTATAAAAGAAAAGGAGCACTTAAATCTCTGAAGAAAACTGTAAAACGAAAAAAAAAAACTAATAGCTACGTTACCCAAAAGAGCGCTGTACGATTATGAAATTATAAAACATGCACGCATAACGAAAATACCTCATTTCATCGGAGTGTTTTCCAGAGATAGGTTACCTACACGTCCTAAGCATAAAGAATCGGCTGTAATCAATTTGGACGTTGAAAAAAGTACTGGAACTCATTGGGTAGCGTATAAGAAAATCGGAAAACAAGTTACATACTACGACAGTTTTGGTAATTTACCACCTCCATTAGAACTACAGTCGTACCTTAGTGGATGTACGATACAATATAATTACAATAGGCATCAACGTTATAACACATATAATTGCGGACATTTGTGTTTGAAATTTTTATCATGTACACAATAACATTAAATGGTAATTCAAGCGAAATGTCATGTGATATTTTCCCACCGTTGGAAGTACAAAACACCTCGCAGCTATGTCTGTTAAGCCTACAGACAAATAATTCTATACCAAACGTGGAACCAGATTGTAATACAATAGGATTTCGTGATTCGCTTGGGAAATGTAAAACAGTGATTATACCTACAGGATCGTAATAAATTTGGAATCGATGATTCAAAAACTGTTACCGAATCATGTTACATTGTTTCAACTCAAGGCCGACGGTAGCACATTGAAATGTTCAATGACGTGTAGTCATGATGTTGATTTCACTATTGAACATAATATATCGAAAATATTAGGTTTTGAAAATAAAGTTTACTCTGCCAAGACATTACACGAATCTGAACGGATAGTGAACATAATGAAAGTCAATTGTATAAAAATCGATTGCAATCTAATTTCTGGTTCATTCAGTATGGTATACCGAGCCATACGATACACGAGTTTTTCCCTTCTTCACCGCCAGGACATAAAATCATTGAAGTTCCGAAACATTTAGTTTTCTACCGGCTCAATTCTTCGTCTATAAGTAAAGTAAATATAGTACTGAGAGATCAAGATAATAATTTAATCAATTTGAGAGGGGAGCCAATCACAGTTCGTATACAAATTAAACATAAAGATGGCTATTAAGTTCAATCTATATATATAAAAATGAATGTATGTGTGTGTGTGTGTCCATATTACCATGGTTACCAAGGTTGCCATGGTTACTAAGGTTACCAAGATTTCATAATAATTATTATTATTTATTTCAATATAACTGAATTCAATTGCAACTATTATAAGAATTGCAACTATTAAAAGTTAATTTTTTATGCCCAACAACAAACGATCGATAAATAGTCCCGCAGTTCAAGCACTCAAGAAGCGGGAAACACGAGCCGCGGAAACAGACGGGCAAAGAGAAGCCAGATTGAGGACCAACCGAGAACGGCAGTCCCGGGCCCGCTCATCGGAGACTGACGAGCAAAGAGAAGCCAGATTGAGGACCAACCGAGAACGGCAGTCCCGGGCCCGCTCATCGGAGACTGACGAGCAAAGAGAAGCCAGATTGAGGACCAACCGAGAACGGCAGTCCCGGGCCCGCTCATCGGAGACTGACGAGCAAAGAGAAACCAGATTGAGGACCAACCGAGAACGGCAGTCCCGGGCCCGCTCATCCGAGACAGATGAGCACCGAGATGCAAGATTGGGGACCATGCGAGTAATGGGTGCTCGATCCAGACGAACCACCGAATTGAACCTTTGTGCACTACACTATGATGCCGATATTAATTACAGCACACACTCAAGCGTGGCCATCGGAATAATGGATGTACTCTGCATTTATTGTAGAGCATTTAAGTTTAAGAATGAAGCACCAGGAATGTGCTGTGCTCGGGGTAAGGTAAATTTGCCAGCCTTGCATGCACCACCCGAACCATTATCAACGTTGGTGGCAGGCGATACGAGCATTTCGAAACATTTTTTAGAAGCCCTTGATCGCACCCTAAGAGATTTAAGAGGAAGACCTGAGCTATTATTCGGTGGTGCACTCATTTTGCTGTCCGGTGATTTTCGACAAACTCTACCGGTAATACCACGTTCAACACCAGCAGATGAGCTCAATGCATGTCTCTAATCTTCTGGTTTATGGCAGCACGTGCATAAATTGAGCTTGAAGACTAATATGCGGGTACAACTACAAAATGAGGCATCGGCAGATTTGTTCGCAAAACAATTGTTGGATATGGGTAATGGAAAAATGGCCATCGATCAATCAACACAATGCATCGCATTGCCGGCCGATTTCTGTAAGATCGCGGCTACCGCGGATGAGTTAATTGCAAAGGTCTTCCCGAATCTGCCCCAAAATTACAGAAATCTTCAGTGGCTCGGTGCCCGGGCCATATTGGCAGCCAAAAACATCGATGTGAATGCTATCAATTTCAGAATTCAAAACAAAATTCTAGGCGATTTGAAAACTTACAAGTCCATAGACACTGTAACGAGTCAAGACGAAGTAGTCAATTATCCAACTGAGTTCTTAAATTCGCTTGATTTGCCAGGCATGCCACCGCACGTTCTATCGTTAAAAATTGGCGTTCCCGTCATTCTACTACGTAACATCAATCCACCACGACTCTGTAATGGTACCAGGCTTTCAGTAACGAAATTGATGAACAACATTATCGAAGCTACAATTTTAAACGGAAAGTTTAAGGGCGAATATGTAATGTTGCCACGAATCCCAATGGTTCCTACAGATTTGCCCTTCGCATTCAAACGTTTGCAGTTTCCGGTGCGAATCGCTTTTGCCATGACCATCAACAAGGCTCAAGGCCAATCACTACAAGTGTGTGGCCTAAATTTGGTAAATCCATGCTTCTCCCATGGACAGCTGTATGTTGCCTGCTCCCGCGTCGGGAGCCCGAATGATTTATATGTGTACGCACCAGATGGTTATACGAAAAATATTGTGTATCACAATGCACTTATGTAGATGGCAAGCATAAACCATTAAATTTAGGTTAAAAAAGGTTTAGAGATTAATAAAATCACTAAAATACATATAGAGTAGGTATTTTTAATGGGCAACGAGGTGCACGGGGACAGCTAGTAGTTATATAAAAAGAAATGTGATCAAGAGTCCCTACAGTACTACTACCAAGGTTAATACGTCAAGACGTCCTCAGTTCAAACTAACCAAACAAAATCTATCGTTTCTACGGTCTTTAAAAGTTCTATAGTCATGGATGATATGTATTTGGACGTAGCCCGTGGATATGACGATGAATGTAAAATAACTCAAATGCAGTACCACTCCTTCCTGCCTTATTCGTCAACAGCTTTATCCAATAACGATGAAATTAGAATATCTATTCAAAATATGGACGCATATACTCTGCCCTGTGAGAGTTATATTTATATTGAAGGTAAATTGAATATACCGACAGATGTTGCATCATATGCGAACGAAATAAATTTTACCAACAATGGTTTAGCGTTTTTGCTTTCCGAAATCCGATATGAAATTAACGGTGTGGAAATACAAAAATTAAAATCTCCTGGAATATCTTCGAGTCTTAAAGGTTTCTGCTCACACACTCTCAATGAATTGAACAATCTACAGAATGCTGCTTGGGATGTAGATATGGATGCCAGTGAAAATAAACATTTCATGTTGAATAACAAATTTGCTGGTTGTATCCCACTCAAACACTTGTTTGGATTTTGTGAAGATTATAAAAAAATACTACTCAACTGCAACCAACAAATAATTTTAAACAGATCATCTACAGACTTTGATGCGTTGTACGTTTCGGGAACCATAGCAAATGAAAGTAAAGAAAAACTTAAAAAAGTAGCGATTGAACTGAGTAAAATTATTTGGAAGATGCCCGTTATTAGAGTGAGTGACAAAGAAAAAATTAAACTGTTAAAAGTATTGGACTCTCGTAAACCACTAGCATGTGCGTTCAGAAATTGGGACTTGTGCGAATATCCAGTTCTCCCTCAGAACACTTCTCATTCATGGACTGTTAAATCAAGCACTTTGCTTGAGAAACCTAGATTTGCATTAATTGGATTTCAAACAGATCGAAAAAATAATTTATTTAATCCGTCGGGACGGTTCGATCACTGTTACCTGAAAAACCTTAAAGTACACCTGAACTCTGAAGTATATCCATATGAAGATTTCCGTGCAGATTTCACAAACAACGTTACAGCTATATTGTACAAAGCGTATGCCGAATTCCAAAAATCATACTACGAGAGAGAATATAGCGAGCCTCTACTTGCAAAAAACATTTTCCAACAATTTGTACCAATCATAGTCGTGGATTTATCACGACAGAACGACAATGTAAAATCATCGACTGTAGATTTACGCATCGAGTTCGAAACAGACAAAGCTATTCCAGCAAAGACTGCAGCATATTGCCTCATCTTACACGATCAAATTATAACTTATAGTCCATTTAATGGTGATGTAAGGAAATTGTAAATAATTTGTAAATAATTTGTAAAATAAAAAATACTTTTTTTTTTAATATCATGTTTTTTCTTTTTATTATATAATAATAAAATGTCACATTACAATAAAATATTACATTATTGGTTCACGTTTTTTTTTTAAATATAAATTATTGACAGCAATATACAAATTACATAATAATAAAATATTATATTATTGGTCCGCGTTTTTTTAAATATAAATTATTGACAGCAATATAAAATGTCATATTACAATAAAATATTACATTCTTAACGAAAACTTAATCTCCGGGCTGCTTTTGCGGTTTCACGTGCTACGAATGCCCTTGTCCTCGGTCTGGTTACTTCAGACTAAAAAAAATTGTTTTCTTTAATATAAAATAATATGTAAAAATAAAATCGTATTACCTCAATTTCGATCGAAGAAGCTAACCATCCCCTTGCCAATTGTTTGACTACTTTAATTTTCAAATCTGCTACGAAACAACGACTAGTCAACTTAAGTTGTTTTTTCAATTCTTGGACATCGATGCGGTATAAATAATCTTCAGCTTCGCTTATTTTTGTGTCTTTGGGTAACGGCATTTCCTTTCCAAGATACATTGAAATATCAAAGGACTGAGCTAATACACTAGGCCGTGTGTATATATTTTTCATCTGAATAACTTCTTCCACGGCATCACTTAATTGTATGATCCTTGAAACATTTGCTTTAGTTAGTTGTACATGTTGATCCTGTTGCAAACACTTTATTGAGAGAACGTTGTCACCGTTGTATTTAACAATTGCGGCCAATATAAACTCCTTCAGCATTAAATGAGATGGTTGTGAAAAATTTATGTGGTTAAAAGCTATATGAATTAGTAATTTATAGACTTCAACACTCATTTTAACACACTGCGAGTTATTTGAGATGCATATAACGCAATTAAACAAAAAATCAGGATCTAATCCTATATTTATAAAAATATTGCTATCAATAAAGAATGTAGTACAATCGATCAGATTATTAGCCATTTTTTGTTAGATACGTTCAAAACTGTCTCGAAATAAGTTAACAATCGGGGTACGCACACGACTCGTTTGACGGAAGACTCACGACTGTATTGAAATTAGTCTGTGTCACCCTTTTAATCAGTGTCACCGAGCGCTCGTTAAGAGTAGGAGTGAATCCCTACTCTACAGTAAGTTACATGGTGGGGATATGTATAAGAAAATAAAACAAGTTATGATATATAGAATATTTATTATCATTATTAATAAAATAATGGTGTAATACACTGAGTAGATGGTTTTGCTGACTTGCAGTTGAACAGAGATGGTGGGGATGATGGCCGTCTGTTAAAATATGTCGGACCGTCGTTCTCATCAAAAGCCTATAAAAAATGAATGATTATTCATCATACAAATTATATTTTTATGTATATTACCTTTGGTTTAATTTTCCGAAGTTTAGCAGGATTCATCGAATGGGTTATTTCCTTGAACCTTCTCTCCTCGTCAGCTGCCTAAAAATTAAATTACATTTAATACTTAAATATTTTTATTATTTTAATTTTAAATTACTCGTGACTGTGATAAATCGTCTTCGTTATATGTCATTAATGGAGACATACTTGAGTATCTTGGTGGGGATGGCTGCAGCATTTCCACGTCAAAGGTCTCCGTATAATACTAAAATAAATAGAAAATAAGTAATCATAATAAAAAAAAGTTATATATATTATTACCTTTAAATCGTCTGCTTCAGGCCTCCTCTGGCTAGGCGGGAGAAATTTTATCAGTTCATCATAATCATCATCATCATCATTATTTTCATCCACAGCCTAATTGAATGCATATGTTAAATTTTTTTTGAATTTTTTTATATATATATATTCTTACTTTTGGAAAATTCTTCGTCATCCAATTGATAGCTAGCTGTTCAGTTGCGAATAATTTGATCTGGCTTATAAAACTATGTTTGTGCTTCGGTACATGCTTTGCGATTAACTCGATATGAATTCCTTTGATTATTGTTTTTACTTCTTCCAAGTGTCATAGATTTATCAATATTAAAATCAGTATTAAAGTATTCGGATATTTGTTCGAGTTGATTTAAAATAATAGGTTTTACGATATCGTTTTTTCTTGAAATTGTTTCAAAAATGGCCCACTCTAAATCTTGAATTGTCATAAGATCTCTACGACTTAATATGATTCTACATCCGTTTGTTTTTTTTGACTCTATAACCAACACATGCTCTCCTTTATATACCATACTTGTAAGCAAAGCGACTTCATCTTCCAAAAAAATAATTTTTTTATATTTTACAACAGGATCGAGAACGTGTGACGAAACATGGCCCATGACTGAATAAATTCGTTTCAAGAAGTCTGATGAAATTTTTACATACCGTGACGGTGTAATTATTTGCAAAACGATATTGAACTGATCTTTTGGATCGAATCCGACGTTCAAGAATTTGCGATTTTCAAAGTCTATTGTAAAATTAGAGCAATCCATGAGTTCATGTGGAGATATAGGTGCAACATAATTGTATACCCGTTTCATTTCACTTATTGATCCTGCCATACTAAAACTGTTATAGCAAAACTGAGACTTACAACTTGACACTGTTAAATCAAAACTGTGACTGAATATTCACACGATCGAGTATTAATTGTTAAACCATGTATGGTATGTAGTGGGGTTTATGTATAATGTGTTTGGTAGTGGGGATTAGGTATATAATGTGTTTAGCATTTACATGTATAGTATATATAATATGCTTTATAAATAATTCGTAGAATCTTGGACCACCATGTTGCAATTTTTAGGAAAATAACAAGGAGGCGGTGGCAATGTGGCGGTGGTGGTGAAGTGGGAGGTGGCGGTGGCGGCGGCCTGATCTATGGCTGAGAAGTGAGTAGAGGAGGTGGCGGTGGCTGAGCGGTGAAGTGGGAGGTGGCGGTGGTGGTGGCGGTGAAGTGGAGAGGTGGCGGTGGCGGTGGCGGTGAAGAGGAGAGGTGGCGGTGGCGGCGGCCTGATCTATGGCTGAGCGGTGTGTAGGGGGGGTGGTGGTGGCGGTGGCGGTGGCATCTGCGGCGGTGGCGGTGGCGGTGGCGGTCCTAGGATCGGCAAATATATACTACTTACATTTTAAACTACAAATAATAAAAAAATTAATTTTGTTGTAAATAAAAAAGCCAATACTTATAGATACATGACATTTGTACCATATTTGCATTGTATGGGTAGTTTAGTTTAGAGCTAATTATAAAAAATTTAAATTTAAAATTTTACTAAAAAGTTTTCCTTAAATTTTTTTGTTCGTTGTTACGAAAAGCTTGAAAGTGACATACAATAGCGTCTTCATACATTGAGGCAATAGTAGTTAAAAAATTCAAAACGATTTTCAAGCACGATTTTAACAGAATTCACTCATATATTCTACTAACCTAACCATCGTTTTATTTATCGGTGTTGATTATTTTGACAACTCAGTATACACGTGCTAAAATACTTTCTAGGAATATTTAATTTCGATCTGTTATAAAATGATATTGTGGTTTATTTAGAGATTGTTCGTATTGGTATAGGGTCGTTTAGTAATTCGTTTTGTAACAATTTAATTTGATCCATTTTATAAATTTTCAGCCACATGTACTGTCAGACGTTAAAAAAAGTATAGATTATTGATACTATTACAAGTAGGAACAATAAAGTTTATTTTAAAATAAAATGAAAAAAGAAAACCTGCGAATTACTGAAGCTATAAACAGCTAAACAAACATGCGAGTCGTTAATGTTGGTTAGTTTATATTTTTGTCATGTTAAAGTTCACACGTGAATACAATTATTATATTGTAATTTGTATTTTATCGAATAGGTTGCAAACGAAATTATATAATCAATTATGTAATTCAAATTTTCCAATATTAAATTTGTATAGCTTAGAATATTGAAAATTCAAAAATTTTTACTGTAGAAATTAAAATCAGAAATTTTCTATATTACTTTAATCTATATATAAAAATAAGTGTACATTTTGAATAAATGTTATAACTCAAGATCCACCTTACCGATAAAAAATTCAGGGAATATTAAGATTGATATTTAAATGGTTTCTGTGAAATTTGTACGCTGTGCAATAAATGGTTCCGGAGTTATTGTCTCTTAAGTGCACACCTGGTGACATGGCCAAAAATAAAACCAACAATAAAATGTATGAAAAATGAAAAAACGTCTTAAAACGATTTAAATATTATTGAGTGTTCAATAATTACTAGGTAAGGAAACCAAAAATAAATAAATAATAAAAGAAAAAAGAGGGGTTCTTGAATGGTTTAGAATCACAATTGGACCAGGTAGGCCCAACCTGGGTATGTGTTCAAACAGGGATTTTGAGTTAATGGGATAATTAGTATTTATTATTTTATTGGTAACCGCTCATTGGCGTTGTCCACGATCCAACGTAGTCGGATTGTCTACTACAGTGGCTGAGTTGCACTTACTGCACCGAGTTACACCGAGTCATATTTAACGGGCAATAGAAAAATTTAAAAAAAAAGAAATAACGTAAATAATAAACATTTGATTTAAGAATTTTATTTAGAGAAAGCAATAACACACGAGGGATGCCAGGTTATTCAGTTAGTTGTTATACAAAAATTAATCAAAAATTAATTATAAGTTAAAAAACACAAATAGTACTTACAATAAATATTTTATTACATTTTTAAAGCTATGGGACGAAAAATTAAAAAAATATTTTTCGTAGGAATTTGAAATTTGAAATAACCAATATTACTATAATATATTTTGTTATACAAGACGATTTTTCAAAATATTCAGATCGTCTATTTATATTGTGAACCTTATTAGTTTAACGGAATTGAGTCAATAGTAAATAACGATAATTAAATTAGTAAATATTACTACAATTATAATAATTCGAAAATTATTGGATATTTTTAACTTTAACGTAAGTATCAAAAGCACAAGAACTAAACATTTCTCCATCAACTAAGCTGGTATAACATTATGTGGATAATTCTTATTTAAATTTGATAAATTTTTAAAATTTTCAGTTACACACTATATGGTTAACAAAGTGAACGTGGTTTTGAAAAAATTTATAGACGTAAAAAAAAAATAGATAATTGTGATTATTGAGTGGCTATAAGAACAATAAATTGTTATATATTTCTCCAAAATGAATACTGGCTTTGACTGAGTATTTTCGTGTGGAGTATGGGTATTTATAAAAACATGAGTATAATAATTATTACATATATGTATAATGCTTAAAAATTATTAATTATAAAATATAAAAATGTATATCAAGTGAATAATAAAACTAGATATAAAATTTATTATATACCATATGAATACTTCAAAAGAACGTCAAAAATTAAATGAAAGTTAAAAATCACAAATAGTATAATATTTATTATCCACGACAATTTTTAGAATTTCTTCGAAACCAGAAATCGGGCAATATCTAAATTACGGAGAGCGCCGGAAAAAATATATCAAACCCCGCCCCCCTTCCTCATAAAGTAAATATTAATGAATTCATATATTTTTTTACATAATATTCGCATATATATTTTATTATATATTTTATACAAAAATTAATCAAAAATTAATTATAAGTTAAAAAACACAAATAGTACCTATAATAAATATTTTATTACATTTTTAAAGCCGTGGACGAAAAAATTAAAAATATTTTTCGTAGGAATTTGAAATTTGAAATAACCAATTGTTACGGTCAGTCGATTTCCGATGTCCCGTAATCGTAAATTATTTCACACGTGTTTATATATGTACAGTTTCGTTTATTTATTGAGAGATGAAGTGCTTTACATATTTAATGGTAGGGAATTAATTTCCGGGCCGAACGACTGGCTTTAAGAAGCGAGCCGCAACGGGCGGTATCGGACCTATAGAGGTGCGACTTAGTATATAAATGCCGGGGATTCACAACTTAATATAAGAATAATTATATAATACTGAATGGATGAGTTGGAATCGCTCTCCCACGGTCTCTAATAAGTCGTGTTCGATTAATACCTTCTCACAGTGATGTCTTAGCAGGCACTCTGAGGGTGGGCCGGTTAGATTGGTGGTTCTGATAAGAACCGTTTTGATTGGTCGCGATGGTAGGTCGACCGTGGACGCGCTAGTGATGCTGATGATGGTTAGTGTGTTCGTCGATACTACTATGTCGCTGTTATGTCGACGACAGGGTAATCAGGAACTGTATGCCCGTCGGTTGCCGTCTCGTACGACGGGTATCTTCGCCGCGGAGCGTATGATTCTGTCCGTGGGGTGAACGGGAATACGCCGCTCGATGGTTGCCGCGTCGTACAATAAGCGCTTTGCCGCTACGGTGATGATGTCGTCCGTGGTGTGATACGGGCACGTTGTGGTCGTCGATTGCTGCACCGTACAACAGATGTATTCGTCGCTGCGTCGATGGTCTCGTCCGTAACGGTGGTCAGGAACGCAGCGCTCGTCGGTCGCCGCCTCGGGTGTTGAGTGTATTCGCCGCCGTATCGGTGTAATTTGTAGTTCCGGCTGGATCGCCGTGCTGGATGGTCTTCGAGTCTTCGTTTCTTCGTTTTGTAGTAGATGTTGAAGGTTTGAAAAGATATTGAAGACTGTGTCGATGGTTTTTGCTTTGCTTTGCTTTGGGGGATTGGCTATGCCGTTTACTATTCCAGGCTTTTGCCTCTACTAGTGGATGGAAATTTGCTCGAAGGTTTGTGAAAGTTTGGTTTATTGATTTACCCAGGTGAGTGGGTAGGGTTTGATGTTATGTTTGGTAGTTGGAGGAGTGTGGGTTTTGCCTAGAAGTCGGATGTGGGCGTGATCTGAGAAAGAGTTTTTGTAGAACGTTGAGCTGGTTTGGGAACGAATTGAATTTTGAATAGATTTTAAATTTGTGGATTTTAAAAGGACCGAGTTTTTGACGAAAGTGAGCATACCCGTTACAGTGCGTATGCCGATGTTTTGGACGGATCCTATGCGTTTCCATTGTGAGGGACCTATGAAGGGTGCCCACGAAGAGCCAGCGTATGTTAGAATTGGAGCTACGTAAAGTTTAAGAATGGTCAGTTTAGTTGTCATTGGGACGGGGCTAGTACGGTTAAGTATGGGGTAGAGCATACCTCGGGTGCGGGTGGCCTTTTTTGTTATGTGAAGGATGTGTTTGCCGAAGGTGAGCTTGCGTCCGATGGTAACGCCGAGGTATTTCGCTTGGTTGGACCAGCTGATGGGGAGGTTGTCGAGTAGTAATGGTGGTACTTGGGTAGTATTCGAACGTCCGAAAATGATACCTACAGTTTTGGTCGCGTTTATTTTGATTCGCCATCTGTGAAACCAAGTTGTCGCCAAGTTAAGTTGGTGTTGTAGTTGTATTGCTGCACGTTTTTGGTTTTTGTCGTAAGTAAAGAACATCGTGTCGTCGGCGAATAACGAGAGATGAGCTTTAGGAGTCGTTGGTATGTCGTTTATGTAGGTCAGGTAGAGAGTTGGTGATAGGCAGGATCCTTGAGGGACGCCTGCAGGAATGTGTCTGATGGACGAGAAGGAGTCTTCGATTTTAGTGATGAAAGTGCGGTCGGTAAGAAAGGATTCGATGATTTTAACGATTTCAGTCGGGATATTAAGTTGAGAAAGTTTGTAAAGGAGTCCAGCGTGCCAGACTCTGTCGAAAGCTTTCTCCACGTCAAGAAATATAGAAGCAGTGTTTATGTTGTTGTTAAAGTTCTGGCTGAGTTGGTGAGTGAGTTTGGTCAGTTGCTTGGTAGTAGAGTGCTCAGCTCTGAAGGCAAATTGTTCCGGGCGGATTTTGTCTCGAAGGTTGTTTTGCAGGTGAGCAAGGATGAGACGTTCATAGATTTTGGATAAGGAAGAGAGGAGAGCTATTGGTCTGTAGTTTGCAGGTAATTTATGATCTTTGCCTGGTTTGGGAATGGAAATTATGACTGCTTTTTTCCAGGCAAGTGGAAAGTAGCAGATTCTGAAGGAGCTGTTGATGATTCGTGTTAGGGATAGTAAAATATTGTTGGGTAGGAATTTAAGAGCCGTGTTGGTGATGAGGTCATCGCCGGGGGCTTTCTTTTTGCGAAGGTTGCTTATGATGTTTTGGATGGTGCCGGGGGTGGTGAATAGTTTAGAATTAGTGATATTTAGGTTTTGTAGTGAGAGGTAGTGTGCGGTTACTTCTGGTATGTCGGGACCGGGGTTTGTTTGGAATTGTTGTTCTAGGGAGTCCGCTATCAGTTCGGCTCGGTCTTTGGCCGGATAGACAAGGCCGTTAGGGCCGGTCAGTGGGTGGGATGCTGGACGTTTGTGAAGGAGGCATTTGTTTAGATTGTAAATGGAGTTGTTGTGTGGGTCAAGAGAGTTTAGGAAGGTGTCCCATTGGTCAGTTTTGTGTGTTAGGAGTAGGGTTCTGATTAGAGAGATTTTGGCGTTAAGTTGGCGTTTAATGGTCGGGTCGCGGTTTATTTGCCACAGGCGGCGTAAGCGGTTTTTGTCAGTTATTTCCAGTTTTATGTAGTCGGGTAGTATGAAGGAAGAGTTTTTGAGTTTGGGGGTAAATACGCTTGCTTCAATCGCGTGTTGTAAGTTTTTGGTCAGACAATCGATTGCCAGGTCGATTGATGGTTTGTCGTTGGTCGGTAGTGCGGGAGAGTAAGGTAAGTTGGTGAGGATAGTTTTGTATTTGGTCCAGTTAATGAAGCGGTTTGAGGTCGGAGGAGACGATGAGATCGGAGTACATAATGCCTCCAGAAGAATAGGGTTGTGGTCGGAAGATAGTTCGTTGAGGTTGACGATGTGGGTTGCGTAAGGTATTCGTACGAGTGCAATGTCGAGTATGTCGGGTCTGTGGCGAGAGTAAGTCGGAAAGTGGGTGGGGGATGAGGGAGCAGTAACGGAATAGTCTGAGTGTTGAACGTGGTCAAAGAGGGTACGACCGGCCGCGTTCGTCGAGTGACTGTGCCACAGCGGGTGTTTGGCGTTGAAGTCGCCTGCCGAAATTTGCCATTCCGCACTTTGGGTTAGTAAGTCTAAGTCGTTTGTTGTGAGTGTAGTGCCGGGAGGTTTGTATACCGCTGAAATAAGTATTTCGTGGTTGTTAAGTTTGACAAGGACGGAAGAGGTTTGAATAGTTGTGTTTAGAGTCATAGGTTGGTGAACGATGCGACGATGGATAAGAACGGCAGTGCCGCCGTGAGAGGGCGAGCCACGGATGGACGGTAGGTCGTTTCTGTAAGTGAAATAGTTAGGAATCTTTAGCGCGGTAGAAGGAGATAGACGAGTTTCGTTGAGTAAGATTATGTCAGTTTTGAGATGAAGTGCAAGAGCTTGTAGTTCGTTGAGTTTGTGCTTTATGCCGTTCGAATTCCAAAAAAGAATTTTTAAGTTAGTCATTGCGAGGAGTGAGTATGGTCAGGAATGTCTTGATAGTCGATTGGATCAGTGTTTGCGGATCCTGGTTGTTGGATATGGCAGTCAGGAGGTTAGTTACGAGGCTTAGAATGAGGGTTAAGTCCAGTTGGGGGGCTGGGGAGAGTGAGCAGACCCTGTAGTAGCTGAGGCGTAGGAAATTGTGGAGGTCGGTTTAGGGGATGGAGGTGGAGGGGAAGGTTTGGGTGGTTGTTGTGTATTTTGTTGGACAGAGGTTGCTGGTGGTTGTTGTGTTTTTTGTTGGACAGAGGTTGGTGGTAGGAGTGGCTTTTGTTCAAGGAAGTGTGAACATCCACGGAAATTGGCGGTATGAGGGCCGCCGCAGTTGCAGCAGGTCGGTGATTGTTCACGGGTTTTACTACAATCTTTGGCAGTGTGGTTGCCAGCACATTTAACACACCTCGGCGGGTGTCCGCAGTTTCGGGAGCCGTGGCCGAAGCGTTGGCACGAGAAGCATTGGGAGGGGCCGGATGATTTTAGGGGTTCTACCGAGATGGAAATATAGAACAGATTGTTTAGGAGGAAGATGTCTTTGGATTTTTGGTCTGCGGTAATGTGGACAAGACATAGGGGCATGGGTTTTTCAAGAGTGCCGAAACGGCGGATGAATGAGGTAGAGAAGCTGAGGGTTTCGAGTTCCCGTTTGATCTCGTCGACCGGGATGTCGGTGGGGATTCCCTTCAGGACGACCTTGACAGATCGTTCTTCTGGGAGAGAGAATGTGTGGAACTCAGTACCATTGGATAGTAGAGTGCTTTGAATCAGACGGAATTGGGACGAGTCTGATGTCTGGATGGAGATTTTGTTGTTTGCAGATGACTTGGCGGTCATTGAGTTTGGGGAAAGGTTTGGGAGGGGCGATCTTACGCCAGGAGCTGGAGTTTAGGATGATGGGTGGTGGTCTGGAAGTTGGGGGCTTGGACGGAGTGTTGATTGTGTTTGTTTTTGGTGCGGAAGTAAGTTGGTTAGATACAGAATTTGGTTTTTTTGGTGCAGAGGTAGTTAGGTTTGGTAGGGAGGTGGTTGGGTTAGCTGTAGTAATTGTTGGTTTGGGTTTTTGAGCGGGTGTTGCAGTAGTTATAATTTGTTCGGAGGGTTTACCAGAAGTTGTTGAGGACATGCTAGACAAAGTAGACGCGCTACTATCCGAAAGGGAGTTTATTGTTTCGGAGGGTACTGGAGAGGGTGGTGATGGGCGTTGGCGTACATTTTTTGAGATGGCAGAGGAGCTACTCCCTTTACGCTTTAGTGGCCTTTTGCCACCCATAGCGAAAGAGAGAGAGCGTTTTAAGTACTGTCGCTCTAAAAAGAGCGCTTTTCGTCTGGTAGGGGTCTCAGTTGGTAGGAGATGTTTTAGGTAGGGGGGATGCTATGGCAATGTGGGGGCGCGGCCCCACGATAGCTGGTTACGGAGGGACCGACGCTTTCGCGGCGGATTACCTGTGGGCGCTGATGCCTTGTTGAGTAGCGGTGAGAACGGCTGATTTTTGGCGGTGGTGCCTAGCGTGTGAACGCGGGTGGCGTTGTGGGCGCTGTTGCCCTGTTGGTGTAGCGGTGAAAACGGCTGTTTGGTTGACCTAAGGAGTAGGTGCAATTGCGGCAGTGTGGACGCTGTTGTCCTGTTGAGGTGGTAGCGTTGAGAACGGTGGGTTGAGGAGTGAGAGTTACTTAACTAACGACCTGCTGTTCTGAACGCTGAATGATACTAATGATGATGTATGCTGTGTGTGTCGATGGTGTGGAAACGTCCGGTATATAAGCAGTCTGCCGTACCGACTAGTAAACTATCCGCTGCCGCCGTGTGTAGTAGTGTTTACTAGTTGTACGGGAAGTCCTGTCGTTCATTCAATTTTGGGGTAGTTGACTTGGGGAGGGTGTCGTTAGATTCGTCTGACTCTCCCCTATATGTAACTCCTATTGTTTTTTGTTGTGCTGTTACTTGGGGCCTAGTTATAGTCCCTAACGTTAGTGCGTGTGGCTTGTGCTAGCATACTGTCCGCTGATTGGTGGTCCTGAAAAGGACCGTTTTATGTGGTGACGGCTACTCCGTTACACAATATTACTATAATATTTGTTATACACGACGATTTTTCAAAATATTCAGATCAGTCTTGAGCTCGTCTATTTATATTGTGAACCTCATCAGTTTAACGGAATTGAGTCAATAGTTAATAACGATAATTAAATTAGTAAATATTACTACAATTATAATAATACGAAAATTATTGGATATTTTTAACTTTAACGTAAGTATCAAAAGTACAAGTTATACAAGTTTGATTCACTTTCCTACCAGGAAATATACTGAACTTGAAAACCAAAAAATTTCTCCATCTACTTACCTGTTATAACATTATGTGGATAATTCTTATTTCAATTTGATAAATTTTTCAAATTTTCAGTGACACACTATATGGTTAACAAAGTTAACGTGGTTTTGAAAAAATTTGTAGACGTAAAAAAAAATAAATTATTGTAATTATTGAGTGGCTATAAGAACAATAAAAAAAAAATATCAAAAAAAAATAACTAAAAAAACCTTATGTTTTTTCTGAACTATTAAACGCTCGTATTAATAAATATTAACCCAAATAATAACTGTTGTTATACCCTAACGTTGGTTTGAATATTTTATGCTGGTGTTTGAACTTTGAAATTAAATGAAAGTTAAAAAACACAAGTAGTATAATATATATATTCTAAAAACAAATCGGTAAAGAAGTCAATTCATAAAGATGTCATTCCATCATGTCTCATTTAAACATAATAGTATTTTATGTATGTGTTAAGGTGTTCAATTTAGAGTCCGTGTCCTACAAATTCATATTGTTTTCGTGAGCTTATTTTATGAGGCTCGTAAGAAATATTGTTTATATTGTATACTGTTGTCAGGATCATTTTATTTATTGGTGTTAATGAAATTTTAACAAACTATGACAAGTTCTAAAATAATTTCTAGGAATATTTAATATTAATCTGCAATAATATGATATGGTTTTTTTTGAGATATCTGTACTACTGGTATTCAAAGGTTTAGTTATTCGTGTGGTAAAAGTTTAATTTAACACATTTTATAAGTTTTCAGCTACGTGTAGTAAGAAAGAAAAACTGCGAATTATTGTACAACACTATAAACAGCTAAACAAACGTGTGAGTCGTAACTGTTGGTTAGATTATATTTTTGTAGTGTGGAAATCAATGCAAACAAAATTATGTAATCATTTATGTAAAACAAATTTTCTAATATTCTATTTTTAGAAAATTCAAAACTAAAAAATAATTTTTGTGTAGCAAATTTTAATTTAATGAATATCATTATATTTGTTATATACCTACAATGATTTTTTTTAAATATTTAGATCAGTCTTAAGCTCTCGTCTATTTATACAGTGAACCTATAAAGTTTAAACTATGAAAAGGTAACAAAGAGGTAGTGAATGGAATGGGTTACGTACATGGATTTTATATTAAGTTGTACAAGTTTGTTTTTTTAATAAGTCTATTATTTTTGGTGCTCGATTTTGTGTTCCTGATGCAGTGTCAAGTATCAGATCTATTCTGATATAGTTTGTCGATTTCACTCGTATATCTCGAGGAATTCGGTTGACGGTTATAATTTTTCAAAGTCAGTGTAACACACCATGCTTCATATATTATATTGTTTGAAACCACGTGAATATACAGTTAAATTCATATTTTGTTCAAATATAAGTACATACTTATTACTATATAATACTACCACAGTACAACTACTATAGTATGTAATGCAGCATTGCGTTATCGAATTTTAAACCTTTTTTTGACTATAACTACTATTTACTACTGAGTACTAGGTTTAAGGTATGCCCACAAGTAAATTTCAATCGATATCATTAAACATCAAATTTACAAAATTGTAAAAATAGTTAAAAAAATATGTATTGTGGAAACAAAACCTGAAAACCTGTAGGTACCTTTATGTATAACGAACGATAGACGTAATAGTGTATAAGCTTCAGTGAACTATTGTTTGGATAGGTGTAATAATTTGTTATTGCTTTATGGTTTTTATAATTCTTCTGTTTTTACATATCACTAACGTAGTAAGCCGTATGTCGTATGCCGTACGGTTTATATAATATATAGAATAATCGCAGAGCAGTAGGTATCTATAGCAATAATAGTTTTCAATTATTTGAATTTCTAAAAAATACTTGCTTAAGCCTTGACATTTTCACAGTAGCTTCATACCACCATGCATGTGTGCACTAAGATATCTTAGATATCAATATATCATCCTATAAAATTCGTTTTTTAAAGCTGTGCTTTCACAAGTATTTTTATGTTCAAGATTCGAAATGCAAATTATTAAGTGCTGAAAATCTACACCAAATATTAAATAAACGAATGGAACAAAGTTTAAATCATATAAAGCACTTTTAACAGGGAATGAAGTACATGTGGCTTCAGTTACTATAATAAATAAAATATCGTCTAATATTTTAAACAACATTTTAATCCAACATAACATTATTTATCCTGTTAATAAATAAATACATATATAAATAAATGTTTGTCAATCCTTTATGCATTCCTAAACGGCGTAAACGTTTCGATGACATTCTTTTTCATTTTTTTGAGTGGTTACGTGTTAAATAATGGACCATCAGGAATTTTATTATTATGAAAATAATCTATACAATTGTTTTGATAATAATAACTTATGTACAACATGATATTATAATATACTTTGATGTCACTCTTTAGAATTGTAAATATTAGAATATTAATTAGAATACATTTTTAAAAATTTGTTCGAGCGTGTTCTTTGATTTATTTTTTAAAGTTATATTTTCGAGTTAGGTATTCAATTTATTTTTCAGCATTCATTGCGACCCAAAGTCATAACAATAAAATATCATTAAATAATTATTTATTTCGTTGACCATGACAATCGGTCATTGCAATATCGGTATTTATGGATATGTATGAGTCATCTAGGTACCGGATATAGAAAATAATATTCATGTCATATTGTATGACTCTTATATTGATACAACTACAGTTGGATTTATACCATTAATGCAAAGGTCCCATACGCGAATTACCAACGGACCTTGACACGTCAAACGTTCAAAGACAAAACACATATTTTTAACCATTTATTTATTCACTCGTCTAAATACTAAACCTAAAATAAAATATATACAATTAAATACTTTATAACGTTGAAAAAACATATTTTATTTCTTAAATTTATCATTATCTAACGACAGTAATATTACTATTTAATTGATTCGGCGCATCCGAGTTGGGTCCGGAGACTAAAGTTAAGTCGCATGTACTACACTAGTTGGGTCCGGAATTTTTGCAGGTACTACACTAGTTAGGTCTGGGATTATTTTAAGACACATGTATTAAAATAAGAAGCTCAAAAATAATGGAAAAAAGAAACTGTATTATACTAAAAGAAAAATGTACAAAAGACAAACTGGATGAAAAAAATGCAGGAATAATTAATCGATTTGATTTTGTACATTTTGTTGATTTATAACATTTTTAATATTTTTTCTTTGTTTAGTACTTGCATATTATCGCCATTTATTATTAAAATACATTTCAAATAATTTATATTTTTAATGGCAAAGAAACTAAAAAAAAATGAACTGTAAATAACATTTTTAACCATACTTTTGGTCTAAATAGATCATAGACAGTCCTAAGTCTGTTAAAATGGAAAAGAAAATTATATTATGTAGTACTCACCAAAAAAAAAATGAAGGTCCCAACTAGTGTTGGATCCGTGAAAATCTCGGACCCAACTATTGTAGTACCTGTAAAAATCTCGGACCCAAGAAAGTTATAACTCGGATGCAGCCTATTGATTAAGAGATTATTTGTGATACTGATAATGCTGCATTCTTATTATATAATGATTGAATTTATCTATTTGGATATAAGGTCAAGGTAAAAAGATAAAAAAGGAAACAGAGATATATATGTCAGAAAAACTGGGCGAATTGGTTCGTGTAAAGATACCCTGGCATTGCTGGAACTTGGCCTGGCGCACTACCGTACGTTCAGATTCATGTCATATCGTATGACGCTTATAATTTATATTGATACAACTACAGTTGGATTTATACCATTAATGCAAAGGTCCCATACTCGAAGTGCAAACGGACATTGACACTTCAAACGTTCAAAGACAAAACACATTTTTAACCATTTATTTATTCACTCGTCTAAATACTAAACCTAAAATAAAATAAATACAATTAAATATTTTATAATTTTGAAAAAAACGTACTTTATTTCTTCTATTGATTAAAGTATTATTGAATACTAGACATTACAAAGATATACATATAATTGATTTTTTGTTTAGTTATAATTAATTTAGAAATAAATATTTATTACGGGCTATAAAGTATTATGTTTTTAGACTGCTGTTTTAATCGATGCAGATTTAGTTTCGTAAATAATTTAAGTCAGTCCATGTTTTTGTGAAATCGTTTTGATTGAGCTCTCAGAAGAAGCTGAATAAAAGGATCACATTTCGGTGCAATAAACGAGTAGATATGTTCGTTTATTAGATACAATAATATTATCAGCAAAACGGATCCTCCTGTTTTTACATTTCAGTGCAACAATCTGGAATGTAGAGTTTGAATCCTAAAATTTTATCCTGATTCTTTTTTTTAACGATTTATAGTGGTTCTGAAATTAAGTTGCACTGAAAATGATTTTGTTGATTGAACTTCATATTAATTGATACTAAATTATTAACAATTTATTAATTTATCAATATCTTACGACGATAATATTACTATTTAATTGATTAAGAGATTATTTTTGATACTGATAATGCTGCATTCTTATTATATAATAATTGAATTTATCTATGAGGATATAAGGTCAAGGTAAAATGAAAAAACACGTTGAAAAAAAAAGGAAAAGTATTTGAAAGTATCTTTTATAAGACTGCACACAGCTTATGCTGCGCTGGTTGAAGAGTGAACTTACCCATTTTGAATCAACCACCGGAGCCATTGTATTCGTTTCTTGATGGAAATACAATCCAATAAAAATATATTTCCTGGCAAAACACAAAAATATAACGGATGCTTTCAGATGACGTTATTTGAAGCCAGTTGTTGAACAACCTGGCTACAATCCAAGTTATAAGGTCATTGCTTCCTATTATAATAATAATCATAACTAAGGAATAGATTTTAATTTAAATTAAAAAATAAATAATTATTTTTATCATTCTTTAAAATATATAATACATCTTTATATACATAAAAATATGTATCTGTCTGGTTGTTTGTCCTTTATGCATTCCAAAACAAAGGACCGATTGCAACGAAATTTGTTACAGATATAGATTAAACTTTTGGAAGAAGTCAGGCTAATTTAAAAAGGATAAATTCCAACCCGGGGGGATTTTCAAACGGGGATTATGAGATTTACGATGGAATGTGTTGTTTGGAAATGGTTGCTATACTTAATATTCATAATTAAAGCTAAAAGCTTGCTGGTGCTTCTGTGTATTTTAGTGCAGTATATCTGAAGTTTGAACCACGGTATCGGTGGACCAATTGTTTGCATTGTTTTAACATTATTTTTTTTATTGTTTACTTTTCTTCTTTATCTATACATACGAAAGTTTGGTTTTTTTTTTATTCATTATATTTTGTTTAGGTTAGGTTCGGTTAGGATTTTGTGTTAATTGATTGTATTCATCAGCAGTAGGTTTAATTAATTAAACACTACAAACTTGGTATAACTTTGATACTTTAGAGTTAAATTATACATGTCCGTACAAACAACACTTGGTCCAAGATCTACTACAAGTATATTGCATACCTGATAATATACTGCTGCGAATCTCCAGGCCAATGACCAACAAGATTACTATAAATTAAACATAATATAGTTTATACTTAAAAACACGTTGCTTTCACAGTGCACCCAATAGGAGTTAAACAATAAAAATATTTTTTCCGGGCAAAATCATGTAATTCAGATAGTATAATATAATTATTATTATTATAAGTGCATTAGATAATTATTTTATAATTAAATTGTATATTAAAATTATTCATTGATAATTGAATGCCTCTTGTCAATTTCATTGAAATTATACAATATTCTGAGTGAACTGAAAGTTTATCTAAAAATAAAAATAAAATAATAGTTTGCTTAATTTAGATTTTTTAATTATAGAGTAAATATATTACGTTGTTTATTATAGTTATAATTTAAAATTTATTTGCGAATATATTTAAAATGTACCTAATATACTACGTATGAGTTGTATGGATTATAACCAGGTTAATATTTATTCATTTTTTATCTATCAAACAAATTACAAAATTAACTTTAATAGGTACTTAGTATTTGAGGTTTGAGATTTTTTTAGTAAAAATATGAAACTCTTGAACAGTTACTTATGTAGGTACCCCTAATGTTTTCAACATTATTATTTGTAATTGTATAGTTTCTTATATTTTATTTTTTTATTAGATATTCTATTAATTTTAATAAGCATTATAATTATATTGTTTCTACACAATATTACAGATAATAATTAATTTGAAATTCACATTTACTTAATGCAATAATATAATAAACAAATGGTTGTTCTAAATCACAAAAAAAAATAAGAAATATAATTTAATAACGTGATTCTAATCATAAAATCTGGGAACAAACAACTGTATATTACTTTTCGAAACTAATATTTTAATTATTCCATCAATACATAAATAATAAGAATATAAATAGTAATCAAATTGAGCATAAGCTAAATATTTATTAACTTATTGGTTAATATTTAGTATGTAGTTTATAATAATATAACATTTACCTACTTTGTATTAGTATAGTTTATAATTAAACAATCGTATTATTGGTTAAAGTGCTCCATCTAAAACGAAAATACACAATTATTTCTTAGAACCTGTGAATTTTGGGTAGAACTAAAATATGTCTTACAAGTACTTACCCACAACTCCTCCTAAGCCGATATGTATACAATACTTTGATTCAGATGTAAATATTTCTTTGAAACAAAAAAAATAACAGTTTAATTTGATTAACATTTTTCATTTTTAGTTGAATAAATACATAGTAACGAATCATAGTTTTAAAGAATATGTTATAATTTATATACTAATATATTTTTGTTTTTTTGTTTCATTACTAATTTGAATAATTACCTCCATTTGCACCATTTGCATTATATCGAGCAATAAACGTCCTCATATCAACTGAAATTATATGAATTAGGTTCAAGAAAGTGTTAATTTTTTTACACAACAAATGCTACATTTTTTATTTCCATAGATGCGTTATACACAGTCATAAATATACATGAATTATTAAGACATTAAACATTTTATTATATTCATATACTATCGATTAAAATAACTTACTTGAGAGATCGTTTTTCTGCTGACTTCCTAATATAACGTACAATACAAAGTCTTATTATACACTGTGACATTTACTTATATTAACATATATTATAAACAGGTATGGATAATAATAATAAAACAATAGTAACGAATATGAAAGGCTGCTAAAGTTACTTGTAATATTTTAATAATTATATGAAGAGAATGTATTGAATATATGGCTGCATCCGAATTGCATGCCAAAAAAAAAAGGTCCGAATTACATGCCGTGAACCACGTCATGTTAATTTATCATGCACTTATAATAAGCAAAACAACAACTTTTTTTTGGACTTAATTTAAAAAAAAAAAAATGCATTTATAGAAGCGCTCTTCTATGATTGCTACAACTGATAAGTGTCTAGATTGAAATATTTGTATGTATCTACTTTCACAGACATATGTATCGGTCACTTAAATAGCTCAAATTTATAAGCATTATTATAAATTGATCTGGATACTGGAATAATTAAGATGAGAAAAGTAAAGCTACGTCGCTACGACGTTTATTATAATAATAATAATAATAATATAATTTAGATCAAATAGATCAACTAGATCAACTGATAATTTTTTTGTGTCTTATAATATTTGTACGTTTTTTGACGTTAACGTTAACGTGTCTGTAATTAAAACTGTTAATTTTGTAGTGTGATCATGGAACCACAAGTTGAATATATGTTGAGTGAAAAAAATAAAAACTTTTTGTAATAAATGAGTTTAAATTTTATTTTCAAAAGTTACTGTGTAACGATATTGAAAGTTGGTCTTGTTTGAAACGTTCGTGTACGTCTTACATAACATTATTGTATACAAACGAAGAACATAAAGTTATATTTCGCAAGATAGATCATAATCACAACAAAGACGACAACCAAAAATTAAATAGACAACGGGTATGTAATAATTTAAAACGTAGAGCTTTAAATGATCCTTTTGAAAAACCAAGTAAAATATTGAACCGTGAGCTACGTATTAAAGGAAGATATTAGTAGGTAAATGGACGACAGATGACACTACACGAGTTCGAAAAAATTACATTATGCCCGATCTAGCATTTATCTTAAACTGCCAGAAACCTTGATTAATGTATATACAGCTTTAGGTAATTTAAACATTAAAACTAATAGAGACGAAGATTTTTTATTTATCAATAATCATGAAAAAAATATTGTAGCTTTTGCAACACACGCAAATTTAAAATATTTAAGTGAGTGCGAAATTTTATTTGTTGACGGTAGATTTAAAAGTTGCCCTAAAATGTTTACCAATTATTTACAATTCACAGTGTTAAAAATCATAACTATACGCCACTAATTATTTTTTTACTAACTGGTAAAACAAAACAAATTTATGAAGATGCTTTTACTAATTTATTAGTAAAGATGAACGATTTAAACTTCAATTTGTCGCCAAAAATAATAAACTAATGACTTTGAACTAACTATTAATTTTGCACTTCTAGTTGTTTTTCCAAATACAATAAGAAAAGGATGTCGTTTTCATTTAGGGCAGAGCATATGGAGAAAAATACAATCAGTAGGTTTGCATACAAATTTTAAAAGAAAACAGAAATCGGAAAATTTTTGAAATTATTTTTTAGACTGTCATTCTTAAATCCAAATGATGTAGACGACTGTTTTACAAACGAAATCATAGCAATTCAACCCAACGATGACCGTATACATGCATTTTGTGACTACTTCTTAGAAGCTTATGTGA
Source organism: Nasonovia ribisnigri (assembly GCA_027563435.1). Lineage (NCBI taxonomy): Eukaryota > Metazoa > Arthropoda > Insecta > Hemiptera > Aphididae > Nasonovia > Nasonovia ribisnigri. The sequence continues at coordinate 26,532 of JANEHU010001206.1, read as the reverse complement.
TAGTAACAGTTTATTTCCACCATCTATTTGGGCTGAATTTTCTAATTCTACAATGCGTACAACTAATTTTTGTGAATCATTCCATTCCAAATTGAATAGCGTGTTTTACAGTCCAAGTTCTAATATATTTCAATTAGTTGATGTCTTAAAGCAAGTACAATGTGATATATATGTAAAAATTGCGTAGTTATAATTTAAATAATAGACATCGGGAAATATTAGAAAAAGAAAAAAGTACAAGCTTAGTGATGACTGAATTTCAAAGAAATGAAATTAATAGACTTGTATATGTAGAAAAGATGGCATACAAGTTGTTGACGACAACAAAATAAATAAAGCAATACTTTTCCAAATGTCTAATAAATGGCGGTGAATATGACCTACTATTATTAATTATTATCATTGTTTTTTAATTTATTATTATTATATTGTAAAATTTTTCATTGACAATAGTTTCGGGTACAACACGATTGCGAACGTTTTACCTTTTTTATAACACGATTGCGAACGAATGACGCTTATCAGAAAATTTGGTTTCTTAGTTGAAAAATGGACGATTGCGAACGTTTTTATAGACCACGTTGCCAAGTTTACAAAATATTTTTTTTTAAATAAAAACTATTGATATTAATTACACAATGAAAACAAAAACTACGTTACAAACTAAAATAAAATAAAATATAATTTAATTATAAATATTAATAATACTGTTACAAAATCTACGTGTTTATGTTACGTTAAAAGCTGAAAAATAAATAAAATAATACAAACAAAATAATGGTTTTTAAAAATTGTTTTCTACATTTTTGCTTTTTTTAAATTTTTTCCCTGGTAGGAATTACCAGTTTTTTCTTACGTATAAAATTAGATCCTAGTGTATTTTATAATCATTATAATTTTTTAATGTTAATTCATAGGATTGTGTACGTTGTTTTTAATTTAATTTATTATTGTCAAAGTTTGAGCTTGTGTTTCTTTTAACCCTAATATCACGACGTGTGTTGGAGGATGGGGGCTATACAACTGACCATTGTACGTTCTATGAAAACTCTCTGGAAATGGTCCATGGTAGTTATCGCACGGCGTAATAGCAGAAACCCCTTAAATTATTACTATTTGATTACAAATTTTAAATTATTATTTAAAAATTTGTTATTGACTAATACCAAATCTGACAACACCGCACGATTAAAGGCCGTTAAAAACGTTCGCAATCGTGTTACCGGAAAAGGTCCGTTCGCAATCGTTCCATTCGGAATCGTATATTACCCATAGTTTCAAAGTACATTAATTACTATATTGCTTTATTATTATTCAAAAAAAGATAATTATTTAATATTTTTTTAATTATATTTTTATTATATGAACTAATTTATGAGGTTTTTTTTGGCATGCAATTCGGATGCACCGGAATATATGTATCGTACTAATCATACTACTTAAGAAGAAAGCGGCACACTAAATTTAACTAGATAGTATAGTTATAGCCATACATAATTAAAGTGTAAAAAGATTTTTAAAACTGCTTGATACCTACATCCTTTCTATGATTTTTAGTTCAAGTGATCGTTATGTTACAAAAAAATTATACAACAAGAATACAATTTATAATATATTAATATATACCTTTTTATAGTGAATTATTCCCTCTTCACTGAGTAGTAAGTATTTTTTTGCATAATTAACATTATACCGATCACAATACGTATTATCATTAACGCATATTCGACTATATGATTAATGTATATTTCTATTTGAATTAGGTGCCTATTGTAATACATTTATAGTTTAATCATATATAAGCAGTAAGCACACAATACATTCAAAAATATTTAAATACAAAAATATATATACTAAACCAAAATGTAAACTTACTTAAACACTTTATCTTATTATCAAATGTTGTTACGTCATTCTTATGAACAAAACTTTCCGCTATAAAAATATAAATGTTTGTATCATACCGTTGATACATCATCGTTACTGTTTTTAAATTTTGATATAATCAACAACACATACTTCATACTTACTACGTAACAAATGAGAACATAAAAATAATTTAATAATATTTTCAGTATTAATTTAGGCTGATGCAATGAAGTATACTCCAAATTTACGCATTCGAAATTATACTTAGAATAATTGCTGTATAAGCCTGCTATGGGTAGAGATCTGGAATTTACCTATAACAATTGTTGGTAATTTTGGTAAATTGGTAACATTTGTAAAAAAAATTGTATGTTTAATTTGTATTCAATTTCTAAAGAAATTTTACGTTCTCATTTTCTTTTAATACCTTTTTATGAAGTGTAAAGTTTAAGAATAATATATATTGTCTCTTATTTTTACTATCCACCAACCTATATCTAACCTATCCCTAACCGGCTATTGCTTGCCTATACATTAATATACATTTTCTGAGCTCATAGTCATATAACCCACTCTAGCTACATAGGTAAAATTTATAAAAATGAAAAGTCACTAGAGTTTATTTAGGGAAAAGACATTTTGGTTTAATTTTATTTAAATTTACGTTTATTCCCAACATTAACCGAGCTCAAATCTCTAGCTATGAGAGCATTCCTTAGTAGCCAAATTTATGTCAAATGAATGTTATTAGTGAAAATATAAATGATATAAAAAAGACTGATATAATTGTAATACATAGATTTTATTGCATTAAATGAAACGAGGCATAGTAATAATATAGCTGAAGGTTACCCATTGACTTATCATTGTCTTTGATTAATGCAACTTAATAATAAGTTACAAAAATATGGTTAGGAATACTTAATTAACTCATAACACTCCTCCTAAATCCTATGAGACCTAAATCTACTGTTGATAATCACTTTCCCAACTTCTCCGATAATTTTTTTATTTTAATCTTTGGAATATTTATGAGTCTAACGATAACTATGTTCTCATTGGTTCTTCTATCCTGGGAATTCCTATAAATTTTCTACCTGAATGTTTTTGCAGAAAACCACATCTTTGAAAACGATATTGTTTTAATAAATCTGATTCGCAATTGGATCTTATTTTCGTGAATGCCAATCATTAGTTAAAATGTGCATTAACACTTGTTTTACCTGAGAACCGATATCACCCTATATTATCTATTGACTTTATCCCAGTGACATTATACCTCGAATTAATTCTTATTATTACTATTTAAACTTCCGTAAAGCCAATTATACGCTTGTTAATAAATTATTGTTGTCTATAAACGGTTGGAAACAAATTCTCTTTCCTACGTTAAGAATTCAAATGCTTATGCTACAACAATTTCATCAGGTCTATTGAAGAGACGTTTTGTGCTAATCGTTCTAAATTATGAGATTTTGTTAGGAAGAATAAGTCAGGGGTGTCTATCGCTATGACAGTAATACACAATGATATTTTCAGTAAAAGTATTAAAGAGGTAGATGACTTTTTCTCAAAACACTTTAATTATGTATATTCATGATCTTATATCAACTATGTAATTGAATTGAATCAACCCCTAGTATATTATTTTCCTAGTTACCGTTTCTCTGATGTATCACATATTGAAAACTGATTAGCCTGTTGAAAAAAAATCTGTTGACCCAAACGCTATTTCTAGTGATTTCCTATTTTAGATCGAATATTTTTTATCATTCCCATTATGGCTTCTGTTTCTGAAATCATTTGATTCAAGAACCTATCTCGAAATACTTAAACTTAGGTCCATAATGCTGTTATTTAAAGCAAGGGAAGTTTCCTATAACTATGATAAGAGACATAGGAAAATTATTTGAAACGTTAGTCCTAAGTCGTATACAAACTGCAGTAAATTTAATCATAGAAGTCAGTGGATGAGCAACATATCATCAACCCTATGTTAAGTTAGTTACATCGTTCAGTAAACACATGCAGTAAAAAAAAAGTTATTTTTCATGGTTAATTCATAGTACCTTTTGATGATTTGAATTTATTTTAAAAAAATTGATAATACACGATTGTAACCTACTCCAAAATGACTTAAATGTATTAGAAGCTCGAGCTGTGAGTATAGATTTGGATTTAAGTCTCTCTAAACGCTGTTCAATGACTTAATATAGAAGTCGTACTCACTTGAAATTTAAATATATGCTTTACGGCTCCTATCTTACTATTGAAGAAAATGCTGTGAAAAATGTTTGAGTTATTTATGACACTTATTAAAATTTTCGTTCCAATATGGATGCATTGTGCTGCATAACTATAAAATCTCTTAGTTTCTCAAGCGGGTTTTCAACAAATAGCCGCACTAAAAGCATTATATTGTGTGGTTGTCAGATCTACTTTAGAATTTGCTGTAATTATATGGGATCCTCACACTGTGAGTAATATAAATCAGCATAAAGGGGTCCAACAAAAGTTTTTGGATTTTGCTGCATAATTACTAAAAACAGAACATGATCATGAGAATTAATTATCTAATATGTATAGTTAACATTCCTTAGCTGATAGGAGCATTACTCTTAAGGTATTTTTTCAAAAATGTATGATTGGATTAATAAACTAACCAGTGCTACTTTCTGAAGTCAACCTTAAAATTACTTGTAATAATTATAATAATTATAATGACCAACACACTACATTGAATAATGCGTATTGTCAACGATGATCTATCTTTTAACTATTAGTCATTATTTATAATTTCATTTGTTTTGTCCTTTCTATAAAGAACTGTTAAATATACTTTTGGATTTACAATTTGTACATTTCGTATTATATAAATTTGATATTCTGTAGTTTACGCTGCAGCCCGTTTGAAAAAAAAAATAACTACAGTATACATTTTAAAATACTTAAAAATAACACTATAACCATAGTAACTGACCATGTATACTTACTGAAATTCACCAGAAGTAGGCTAAAGATTTGAGCAGAACTAAAAACAGCTATAAAAGAATAATTATAATAAATAGAAATATCAGTTTGTAAATGTTTTTACACTTCAATATTATACATTACACATGTTTGTTTACGTAATTAAAAAACATACATGTAATATAACCATAATACAATTATTTATTTAGCCTAATACTCATATGACCCCCTATTTTTCCTTAAAATATAGAATGTATATTGTATATCCAAATTAATTCGCTTGATTTATGGAGTGTAAAAATCACAATGGTTGCTTGATGTCTCGATATGTCGATTATACTCAACTAGGATTTTAAATTAATCAATTATCAATCTATCGTGTTATATTTGAAATTTGACTAACATATTATGTTATACATAATACTAAAACATATATCAATACCTCAACTTGCCGTTGACGTAATCACTTCGTGTTAGACTGCTGTCCGTACAACGGGAGTATTCTCTACGAAAACCTTTACGACGGACCTATTTTGATTACACTATTTGTGTGTGTATTAAAATTGGACCCAGTATGTAAAAGTCGGGCAAATGTTCAAACTAGGTTTTTGTGATTTTTAATAGAAATTTATGTTTATAAATGGTCGCTATTGGTTTTATGATAAATAATTACCAGGAATATGAATTATTATTTGTTTTGGTTGCCATTGGTCGATCATGCAGATCGGATGCAAGCGTGCATCAAATCTAATTTTTGGATATTGCTACCATGGTGGTTAAGTTGCACTTATTATAATTTTTTTAAGAGATTTTTTAATTGATTGGTTAATATAATATATGAATGAGCCAAATACAACTCACTCACTCACTCGTTCATTGCTGTGTCAATGCATCTCAAATAAAAAAAATATATGGACTTTAAGATAAGTATTTTTTGATATTTGCATTTTGAAGGGGTAGTAAAACAATGATCTTGAGATTTACGGTGGGAACTGGAATTCTTTTTATGTTGAAAAATGATTGCCATTAGTTGCAGATTATAGTAGTATTAATAATGAGTGGTATTACTTTTATAGACTCTGAATGGCACGTAAAAAGTTTGATTTTCCAATGATTTTAGATTCTGAGTGGAGGGATGAATGTATTGATTTTATAATGATGTGTGTTTTTTTTAATTTTTTTATTTTTATGTCGGCATCACCTTTTAAGACAGTAAAAATGCTTCGATTTTCTTCAATAGTACCTTTTCTGATAGGAAAGTGAATCAAGTTGGTACTTTGTGGGATCAAAACTTAAAATTTCCTAATAGTTTTCTGAAGGTTTATATAAGCATTTTTTATACACCGAAACATTTTTAAAATATTTTGATTTATTTTGAGCTGTTTACGGACATTTTAATTTTCCTATTTTTTTTTTAGGTTTTTTTTCTATGGATGTCCATAAAACTTTATTTGTTGAGTAAAAAAACTTGAAAATTTAATACAAGTCTCTAAATACATTGTTGCAATAATATATGAAAAATATTAAAAATCCTTATTCACAAATTTTTTTTATAACCATTTAAAGTTAAAATATTGACAAAATACGTAAAAATCACGAAAATTTGCAAATTATTTTAAGTTAGAAATTCATAAGAAATTTTCTTTTTAAATTACAACATTATTTATTAGTGATGAGTGAATTAAAATTGGTGCCTCTACTTGGGGCTAGGAGTGATGTTTGGAAAAAATTTGGATTTCTAATTAATGATAGTGGTGTTATATTGGATAAAAAAAAAGTATTCTGTCGAGCGTGTAAGAGTTCAATTGCTTATAGTGGAAATACATCAAATTTAAATTCACATTTACAACAGTGTTCAAGTGTGAAATCAAACACTAGCAGTATTGCGACATATTTCAAAGGACCATCAGCAAAACTACCTCTTAACAGTAAAAGAACATAGTATTTAGTATATATAATTTACAGACAATAAAAATGCACACGCGTGAAAATAATATATTCATCTAGTATACTATATTATATTTTAACAATGTAGAAATAAAAGGTTATTTCCAAATTTTTGAAACTTTTAATGTGATATCATAAGGTTATTATTACTCGTATAACGCAGACAAAATATTATAGCGAAGTACTATCGATCAGATGTGTTGACTGAAGTTTTGGGTAGACTTCATGTAAAACCCATTAGACTCACACAGAGATCACATGACTAGAAGATCTGAGTGAGCACTAACCTAACCGTCAGTCTGATACTGAATACAGACTGCATTAGGTAGTGAGTAGTCGAGCTAAGTAGGTCGAGAAAGTGACAAGTGCGTAAATGGGCAAAAACTCCGAACATACCTCTATTATTTTATTGAGACTATCCAATTATTTTTTATTTCCCACACATCTAATTCATAAATGTTGAAATGAATGTCCTTATAAATAAAAAAGCATAGATAAAATATTATCTGACTTCGTGTTAGTTACTTCATTTCACTATCATACCAAGGTTAGTTAGAGTACGACGGTTTACCACACTAGGGATTGCTCTACGTACTTTTTATAATTAATACATATTTGATTATATGATTAATGCGTATTTGTATTTGTACATATTACATTATTACTTATTGTAATATATTAAATTATCTATGCATAAGTACATTATATATTAAAAAAAAATTTAAATAAAATACTAGAAAAAACTTTTAATGTATTAACTTACCCGGCTCACCAATTATTCTACCGTTATTTGGGGTAAATGGGATCTGCTTCGCTACAACTAAAAAAGGATAATATATATATTACGCGTAAATCTCAGTTTGTTATTGATTTTTTTGATTTTCTAGTAGGCGCCCACCTACTATATAATATATATGAACCGAAATTTACACTCCACAAGAAATTATATATTCCTAATAGAAAATTATAACCAAAAATGCCATTAAGACAATAAGGCAATAATTGATATTGATATCACTATAAAAATAAAACAAATAATATTGATAATAATGATAATAGCAAGAGACGCGTATCACAAGGACCGCGTTACCATGTTTTTTGTTGACCACCGCTCACCGACATGTATACCGCGCTCCACGACCGCACAATGAAGAAGATGAATCCCGGTGACCAATCTCCGTTCATGCGCAATGCCACCGATGGCATGTCAATACTATTATAACACTTAAAACAAAAGATGGACACGGCACCGTCGGCACGGTATATGTCACGCGACAAAACTACTACTCCAAAGGTCGCACAGCGGTAGGCCTCGACTCACAGTGTCTGGCCGGAGAGCCGGTTTTACGCATTACGGCGGGTAGGTAATGGGGCTCTTCTAATAGCTTCTATACTATTATTATCTTATCGATGTAGACCCGAGACAAATAAAATATTGTCACCGCTGGAATCGGCACCGAACAAATACAATATATAAATACATCAACTAAAAATACAATAAGACAAATATTGATATTGATATCACAATCAAAATAAAACAAATAATATTGATAATAATGATAATATTATCTTGTCAATGTAGACCCGAGACAAATAAAATATATTAATACTCCAACTAAAAATACACTTAATATAGGTACCTATTAAAAATATTATCATTCACATCATGTCCAGGAGAATCAAATATAGATACTAAGAAATATTCACAAATTAATTATGAAATAGGAATTTAACAAAGAATCAATTTTGTACAGTTCAGCTTTCTATTCTAGACTGAAAAGTTCAAATACATATAGTATAATAGTATAGTATATAGTATAATATTGTTATAAAATATTCGTTTTACAGAGATTGGTGTTCCACAGAACATGAAACATTTTCTAAAGAGTTCTGAGGTCGTAAAAGTTAGGAAATCGCAGAACTAGATAGTTGTTATAGACGCTCTAAAAATATTTTAATATCTACCTTCTAACTACATTCTTACTCTTTCCAAGATTGTTAGTACGTGTGATCGTTGTATTACTATGAAATAAAACAAGATTACAATTTATTGTATATCTCATAATGGTGGAGTACCTATAGTTAACTCTCCCTTGTTGCAGAATTATATGTAAGACTGTTTTCAAATAATCAAAATATGTAATAATATAACAATTCTAATAACTACTATTTGGTAGGCTATAGGTATGAATTTGCATAGATACAACAACGGGATTGCTCTACGTTCTATCAATAATACACATTTAATTGCATGATTTATGCGAATTTTTGTTTATTCTACTTTTAGCAATATATTTAATAATCAACAAAATAGTGGTTGAATTATAAAATATTTAAATATAACATTATACATAACTAATAAACTTAATGTATACTTACAGAATCTGTTCCTTACGGTTGCAAAATTTTCAGTCGGTAAATTTAAGGCTATGAAATGATAAATTATATTGCTTAATACACAAGTGAACATATCAGTTTGTTACTGTTTTTATATTTGATTCTAATCATCAACACATGCTTGTATACATAGTTAAAATATAATATACATCATTGTTTTATTATATTATTAATTTAGACTGATTTAATGAAGTAAGACACTCAGTTTTTCCTATTGGGAAAACATATATAAGTCAGAAAAGACACAAGTGGGTCGTTAGTTTGATTTGTTACAAGATATTTATGTGTATGTTAAGTCACGATAAAGAGATATCTCATAGCTCATAGGTATTTCAATGCACTCCATTCAGTTGGCCTAGTGATAGGCGTACTTTACCGTCACGCTGCACTGACACAGCCAGCACAAAACAACGTGACAGTAAATGTTTTTGGGCTTTCTGTGCTATATGACTAGCAACTCTGTGCCACACTTCACCAATTAAATATTTTTGGCTTTTTCTAATAATTTGAATGATAAGTTTGTAAACAAAAGATATAAAAATAAGTTTTTTTTAATAAGTAAAAAAATAAACCTACCTGGTTCTCCTTTTATAAGTCCCGAACCAAAAAATTCTTCTATAAATGTTTATTTAATAAATAGCATCGAATATATATAATATTTATATACATAAATATAACTTTTCTGTACCTTTCTACTATTACGTTCTCCTACTTATCGACTGGACACATGAAGATACAATTTCATATATGTCTTTAAACTGTTAAGTTTCACAATTGGGTCCAATAGGTCCAGCCCAAAGAGTTGCTCAAACGGAGATTCTGAGATTTATTGAATTTTTATTATCCATACACGATGGATTATATTTAAATAGTTAACACTAAGCATGTGCATAAAGGAGTTAAAAAGTTAAATTTAGGTTAATTTTAACTTTTTAAATTTTCATTTTCGTTAACTTAATTTTTAACTTAAATGTTTTTTATTCATATAAACGTAATAAATAACTAGTTACTTTTTATTAAACCCAAAGGTAGTTTTTATTATATTAAACCATATTAATGGCTATTTAATATTTATATATAACAAATTTTTTTTAAATGAATAAATTTAAGTTAATAAGTTAATTTTAAGTTTAAATATAATGTTTATCCTAAATAAACTAAAAAGAAAATTAAAATAACTATTAACTTTAAACAATTTAAAATGTTTTCTATGAACATAACTTTACTCAGTTAAAAATTATCATTAACTTGCCCATGACTTGATTTGGCTTGCATATGACTGATTTTAATAGGCCAAGGAGAATTAATAATCAGTAGAAGTTCATTTTATTTTTTCTATTTATGTATATAAACAGTTGCATTGGTTACTCGTGCAGTGAGGGGAATTAAATGCATGTATCAAATCGTCACGTTTATGATTTGTAATAGACATTTTTTCTTAAAACAAATATATTCGCAGCTTATATAGATACTTAAAAATTGTTTAACCGAACATTTTAAATGTTTTTGGATATATGTATCTGGAATGTTTAGAGATTAGGTAGTGTAAAACACGTTTGATGCATACGAAACGCTATATCCAATTCACCATAGGGCAATTGTCCAATGCCCATTTTTAATGAATTAATGCACAAAGCGGTGTACGCTGATACGGCCGTTCCCCCAAAGTTGTTCTAAAAGGAATTCCTAACGACATCCCGATTGATGAAATCAAAGAGGAACTGGAAACCCTCGGTTTTTCTGTCAAATTCGTACACCGTTTCGGCACCCCAGAAAAACCCATGCCTATATGTCAGTGAGGTGAAATAAATGCGTGTATCAAATCGTCACGTTAATGATTTGTAATGGACATTTTTTCTTAAAACAAATACATTCGCAGTTTATATAGATACTTAAAAACTATTTAACCGAATACATTGAATAATTATTAATCAGTTCCTATTCTAAAAAAAATTATAGATTTATATACAATAACTAACTGTATTCGTATATTAAAAGCAAGTAAATATTTTGAGATATCATGTGTTATTAAGACGGATAAAATACATGTGGGTACGATGTTCTCTTTAGTGAAAGCTAATCAATTATCATAATATTGAACTATGTAAACGTTAAACAATAATTTATTTTCATATTTTTCGAAAATCAAAGTTACTTAAAAACTTTCATAATAAATACAGTTGACATATGACCACGCTGAGCGAAACTCAATGCATTTATAAAAGCTTTATACGGCGTGTACCTACTGTATTAAAAAAAAAAATACTCACCAAAGCATTTTATTACTTTATAAAATACTGAAAAAGTTAATAGTTAGTAAAAAATGTGTTACGTATATTACTAACAAGACAATGGCAAAATAGATAACAGCTAAGGAATAGTCACAACCGCTGACAAACGTAATTTGTAATGTGTTTTAACTTAACAGTTATTTTATTATTTCAATAATTATTGAATTAGCCTATAATTACTTGTTCCAAAATTAAAATATGAATATATAGTCATTTGTGTAAACATAACATTATTTCTGTTAAGATGATTAAAGGTCAATTAAAATTAAAAACACAACATTTGTTATAGTACAAAAAACAACAAAAATTTCCTATTATAAGTTTCTAAAATTGTAAGAAAATATGCTTCCCATGTGGTTAGGTTATACTCTTAATAATTTATATGACATTGGATATTATTATAAGTATGAAAATATTCAAATACTATGTAATACTGTTATATAGTAGGAACATAATAAATTATATATTAAAAGAAATTTAACACAATTTGTCTACTAATGACTAATGATCATATATCATAGCTACTAGCTGCAAATTTAAATCAGCATTTATGCATAGAAAAAAAATTAACCGTTATATTAGTCATGTTGAAAGATTCTGAAGTTATTCTCAGTTTTTATTTTTTATTTTAATCGAATAAAATGCCATAAGTGCTTAAGTACATACTGCAGAGTTAGAAATATAATACAATATGTATTGATTACTTTTTCATTGAAATAACACTAATTCTATGAATTTAAACAATTGTAACTATCTGTAATAATAAAAAAATTGTTATAATATACTCACTGCTGATACGTTGTTCTGGTGTTAAATCTACCGCATCTATATTTCCAATACTATACAGTATAAAACATATAGCTAACATAATAATATGTTTGGCCATGTCTGTAAGAACCAATAATAAATAGATTATAATGGCAGCGTTGAATAAGATAAAGTAAGAATGGCATTAAAAGTTGTACAACAACGATATTTATAAGGTTATTCTGCAAATACGATACAAAATATGTGTATCTAGTTTGCTAGTAAAACATTTGGGAAAATAAGGTTTTATTGTTTACATAATACACACAGCAGGTACTACAGTAGTGTAAAACTCGACTCCCCGCAGCTGAAAACTTTATTATGTAGACGGTAATAGATATTTTCAAGTGTCCAAACAAAAGAAAAATAAATAAAACCAGTTTTTAACAGAATCGGTTTGGTATACTGGTGTGACTATAAAAAATCAGCAAATACATACAATTTTACTCGAATTTTTAGATTTTCATTTTTCATAACGAATTACAATTTTAAAATTATTTTGACTCATCTAGACATTTTGAAACTTCTTAGTTTTTTTTATGATTGATGATGACAAATTTTCGCTGGGTTTTTAGTAAAAATTTAAAATAAAGTTAAACATAAATCCGCAGTAACTTTTGATTAAAATTAAAAAATATTTGAAATTCGAAAGTTGACATTTGAAATGACCTTCCTATATAACTATAAATTTTGTTATACAAAACGATTTTTTAAAAATTTACCGATCAGTCTCAAGCTATTGTCTATTTATAATGCAAACCTCTTCAGTTTGATGGTATTAAATAAAAAGTTAATAACAATAATCAAATAAATAAATATTACACAATAATCATAATACGAACATAATTGGGCATTTTTAATTTTAAGCTCTCAAAAGCACTAGTTAGATTCACTTTCCTACCAAAAGATATGCTGAACTTTAAAACCAAACCATTTCTCTATCTACTAACCTATTATAACATAAAGTGGTAAATTTTAAATTTAATTTGATAAATTTTACAAATTGTCAGCTACACACTAAATGGTTACCAAAGTGGATAAGTTTTGAACAATTGGTAGACGTTAAAAAAAAAGAAATAGACTATTGAGATGTAATGCGTTGATGTAAGAACAATAAATTGTATAAGACAATAAATGAAAAAAATCTCATTTTTTTGTTATTAAAACACTGATACTTATAGATATTTGACATTCGTACGAAATATAGGTTTTATGGTTGTATAGTTTCGTAATGAGTAATTTATTAAAAGTTTCAATTTACAATTTTACTAAATATTTTTCTCTATACATTTTTTTTTTATTAATTCAAAAATGTTGAAAGTTGTAAACAATTAATAATTACATTTTTAAACATTAGAATTTACCCAATTTAGATTACCCAATTTCAGCACATTCAGAACGAGACAGAAAGTTCGATCGAACAGTTGATTCAAAACAGGTTTCCAAAAAAGTTCAAAGAGTCCAAACAACAACGAGAAGAACGTATTAAAAATCTTGTTCTAAGCTGTAAAAATAATGCTGACAATGCTGATTTTAATATTTTAGAATTTTTAAGGGGAATTGCTTATAATTTATCTTTTTAAAACATTTTTTTTTTAGATAATATAATATCATATTTAATTGTATAGTTAAGATTAATAATAATAATAATAAATAATTTTTATACCTAAAAATTACATTTTGTTGATTCCACAATAAAAATAATATTCGAACATTTAAACTTTCTAACAGATAACATTCGAAAACTTTTAATTCAGACACACTCATTCACACATAATATTCGAACATTTAAATTTTCTAACATATAAAATTCGAACACTTTTCATTCGTACATATTCATTCGTTCACATAATTTTCGAACAAACAACCCCTTGCCTAACTATACGTTACGTAAAACCGAAAATATCCAAATAGTACTGAATCAATCACCAATCCCACAAAAAGATTCAACAAAATATCTTGGAATGCACCTCGACTCTCGTCTAAACTGGAAACACCACGTCTATCAGAAAAAATTCAAATTAAAGAAAAAATGCGAAAACTTTATTGGTTAGTCGGACCCCGCTCCGAGTTAACCATCGAAAACAAATGTCTACTGTTGTACGTATCAATTATAAAACCAATCTGGATTTATGGCATTCAACTGTGGGGTTGTGCCAGTAAGTCTAACATCGATGTAATAAAACACTGTCAAAACATCGCCCTTCGGACCATCATTGCAGCCTACCGGTTCGAAAGAAACTACGCAATTCACCGTGATATGATGCTGCCTACAGTAGCAGACGAAATCCAAAGGTTTTCTCGCAAGCACGAGACGAGGCTAGATCACCATGTCAATCCACTAGCCATCCAATTATTAGATAACTCCAAGGATATTAGACGTCTTAAGCGTCTGAGACCATACGACTTAGTTTAAGATTTTAAATTAAGGCAGGGGCCACTTCGTTGGAAGTGTCTCCATCAACGTGTAATATATATATTTTGTATCTAGTATGTAAAATATGTATAATTGTCAAACATATTTATAAAGACCTTTGGGTCGTTTAAGTAATAAAGCCCCAGGGCATTTAAAAAAAAAAAAAACTTGAATCAACTAAAATCTGAAAAAAACATTCAGGATAACCTGAAACCCACATATAATTTTACTTTACATTCTTCTTATTTTGGTTTATAATTTTGTATGTGTTATATGCGGTTTGTTCGATTTTGTAGTTAACAATTTGTTTAATAACGAAAATATTAAAACTCGGCTTAACAATAGTGTAATTTAAAAATAATATCTAATAAAAATAACTAAAAAAAAAGGGCGGGTAAGTGTATGTCGCTCTGCTGTACAGTAGGTTACAAGTGAGTCACTGTAATGGATTGTGTTAGATTTTAATCCAATGATATAATATCATTGAATAAGAAAAACGATTCTGAGCGAAGACGGTCAGTCAGTCTATAATATAATCTTACTAAGTCTAAATGTATTTGATGATATTATTGTGAATAAAGTAATTAATTTTAGTATTATAGGCATTAGTATTTACTATAGTTGGTTGAATTCATTTTTCTCAAAAAAATTATATTTTAAAATGCCATTGCGTGTATATAAAATATAACAATATATTCTAAAAGTTTCATATAACAACAAATAATATTTTTAAATTATATCAAAATAACTAAAATCATTATTCTTGGTTTAAATATGAAATTTTGTCTAAATTGAAATTAAAATGTCTGTAAAAAATAAATGTGTTGATATATTTTTAGATTTTTTGGTTACAGTATGATTTATTTATGAAAATGTTTGTTTTAAATTTTCAACACTTAGTTATAAAAACTGAACATTTTATAATTTTTTAATTACAATGATTTATAATTTTCTTTAAATGCTTATAAAAAAAAATCGTGCCTATGTATTTTTAAAATTTTTCAACTGATGTTGTAACAATATATAAGAAAGCTTGTAATAAATTTTCAGACTTTTTGGCCCACCAAATAAAATTTTATTGACAATTATAAAAAAAAAAACTAAAAAAATTGAAAACTAAAATGTCTGTAAACAGCTCAAAACAAATCAAAATATTTTCAAAATTGAATGGTGTATAGAAAATGAGAATATAAACATTTAGTGAAATTTTCATGCATCTACAATTATTCGTTTTTGAATTACAACCAAATAAGAAAAACGCTACAAGAGAAATCGAGTGAATATCCTATGTTGTAAAATTATGAACTTAAAAACACTCATAAAAATTTATTTTTAATTGCTTTTAGATATTTTATTTTTGATAATAGTAGAAAAACTTACGTTAAATCTTGTGTTAAAATTTAAAACCTTAGATTTAAAAAGAAAAATTTTTATGAATTTCTAACTCAAAATAAATTGCTAATTTTCGTCATTTTTACGTATTTTGTCAAAGTTTGAACTTTGATTTCATATAAATAAAAATTGTGACTACGGATTTTCAATATTTTTCATCTGCCTTTGAAACTATATATTAGAAGCCTACTATTAAATTTTCAAGATTTTTACCCAACAAATAAAATTTTATTGACATTTATAGAAAAAAAAACTAAAAAAATTGGAAACTGAAAATGTCAGTTAACAGCTCAAAATAAGTCAGAATATTTTGAAAATGCTATGGTGTGCAGAAAATGCATATATAAACATTCGGTCAAAATTTCATGTCTCTACGGTAATTTCTTTTGGAGTTATACCAAAAACCAAAATCGATTTTGTCGAAAATTGGTTTTCCGTAAAAATTCCAGTTTTCCCCAAAATTTTTCATTTGTTTTTCCAGGCGCTCATGAAAACTACTGGGAAATTTTAACTTTTGACCTCCCAAAGTACCATATTCACTTTCCTATCAGAAAAAGTACTATTGAAGAAAATCGAAGTATTTTTAGTGTCCTAAAAGTTGATGACAGACACAAAAATAAAAAAATTAATTAAAAAATAAAAAAAATAACAAACATCATTGTAAAATCAATACAATCATCGCTCCACTCAGAATCTAAAAATTAAAAAAAAAATAAAAAATAAAAAATAAAAAAACACACATCATTGTAAAACCAATACATTCATCGCTCCGCTCAGAATCTAAAATAAAAAAAAAAAAAAAACATCATTGTAAAACCAATACATTCATCGCTCCGCTCAGAATCTAAAACTTACGCTAAAGTATAATTTAGTAAAAATTAAATTTGACACATTTTATAAATTTTCAGCTACATGTAATAAGAAAGAAAAACTGCGAATTATTGTAAAACACTATAAACAGATAAACAAACACGACGTGTGTCCTAACTGTTGGTTAGATTGTATTTTTGTAGTGTGGCTCTCGGTGGCAAACAAAATTAAATAATCACTTATGTAATACAATTTTTCAAATATTCAATTTTTATAGCTTAGAATTTTGATAAATAAAAAATATTTTTTGAGTAGGAATTTTAAAGTTAACGATTATCATTATATTATATTTTTTTATAATATACTTATTAATAAAATATTGACAGCATAATAAATTCAATATTTTTTTAAAACGTTTAAAACAACATACCATAAAATAAATGACTTATGTCATTATATATCATATATATATATATATATAGTATGAAATACATCATCAGCTGATGGACATTTTTCCATCAATTTTGTTTTTGGTATAGGTATATTGATAGAACCTAAACTTAGTCATTTTATAACTTTTTAGCAATATATTAATATTGTATATTGGTGCCTAAATGGGCGATATATTGGGAAATAATGTACCTACTACCAGACGTTTAAAATAATATATATATATACTATTGATACTATTACATTGCTATAAAAACAATAAACTTAATTTTACAATAAAATTATAAAAGAAAAACTTCGAATTATTATTAAGCTCTATACACATCTAAACAAACATACTGTCGATTGGATTATATTTTTGTAGTGTTAAAATGCATTGGTGAATTGGTAGAAAGCAAAATTATATAATCAACTATGAAATACAAATTTTCAAATATTCAATTTTTATATCTTACAATAGTGAAATATTTAAAAATATTTTTTATATTGGAATTTTAAATATTAAAGATTGTATATATATTTAAGGGCATTGCATGCCACGATTGCCTGTCTTTGTCTAACATACGTCAAACATAGGAATAACGACACAAACGCCTGACAAAAATTAAGGTACTTCTAGTTATTCGATTTAAAATATGTAAAGACGATTGAATTGGTATACAAGTTTACTTTACATCGGTCGAAACACTTTTTCGATTATAGCAATATTTTGATGAGAATAAATAATATATTACATTTTATAAATTCGTTATTTTTTTTTTATAATATATATTAAATAAAATATTAAAAATATGCTTCGATCGATGTAAAGTAAACTTGTACACCAATTCAAACATCTTTACATATTTTAAATCGAATAACTAGAAATACCTTAATTTTTGTCAGGCGTTTAGGTCGTCATTCCTATGTTCCACGTGTATTAGACAAAGACAGACAATCGCGGCATTCAATGCCCTTAATATATATTTATATTTTTTAACGAATATCATTATATGTGGCGTATTATATTATACAATGCTTTTTTAACCTAATCAGTTATATAGCCTTGTTTGTCAAAAATACACAACGTGAAAAATTTATTATGATTTTTGACGATTGTTGTTTAAAGTTTATCATGACGCAAGCACATACGATATTGAAATAAATTGATACAAATGCACTCGTACGGGATAGCGTTCGTGAAAAAGGGTATAAGTCAAAATTTGGAAAAATTCTATGCGAATCTTATTTATAAAAATAGAGATGATTCAGGTACCAGCCGTCATACTTGGTGGCCTACTTGATATCATGTTTAAGATTCGGTCCTTAACCAAGGGCAACTCCCGAGTGCGTCCCGTTTATCATATCGTACCTTTTTAATAGCCCAACTGCGTCCGCGATAATATCACAAATTATATTGGTATATCCCGTGTGCGTCCGCGATATTATTGCTAACATTATTTATCTTTTGCATTTACACTATAGTCAATAGGTACGTAAAAACCTACTATTCGTAACGAGTCTTTGAAAACCACGTGCAGTATGTTTAGTGATGTGTAGTTATGTGTATGCAGCTAACCGTTTTATTTAAATAGACACAAAAATTTTAATACATACTTCTAATCAAATACCTAAAAAAAATAGATCAGTCAACGAAAAAAATATTAAATTCATTGAAGAAAATATACAAAAATACAAAACTTCTAAAATCTCTAGATATGATTATGTGAAAATCATGGCATTAAAAAGTCAACCAAAAAAATAGTTTAAATATTAACCCAGCATTTTAAAATTGTATGTAAGCCTAAATAATTTAATACATTTATATAATAATAAACTTTTAATTTTATAATAATAATATAATATAATAATTAAATAACCAAATAACCAAATATTTTTGGGGTGTAAGCCAGTTCACCTCCTCGTGGTGCACCCTGGGTAACTCTAAATGAACTGGGACAAATTCGGGCTATGTGAAAAATATGACCTTTTTTCTTGGGACGCACTCGGATGATACCTTATTCTGGACGCACTAGGAACATTAAAAAAGGGTCATTTAGGGACGCACTCGGGCGACGCCCACTTTACCGAGCCCTACTACGTCATAACTGAGTCCCCTACTTCACCTCCTGCCTATAATGCATGTTACCAAGCACCATCTCCACCCCACCACCACCCATTGAACGCTCTGTCCTTGACGTGGTCTAACTCATCTGGCGCGGTTCGCTCGACCTGTATATCACTGACGGCGACACCATCTATCCGTTAATTTGGTGAACATGGTTTTTCCGCCTTTTATCATATAACATAATCGCACTAAAACGTTACCCCTACCATTCATGTGGTGCATCGTGAATAGATTAAGTTTAAATAACCGTTTGCGTGGATTTACTACCCATCAAGTATATTATTTAACGCGTACCAGTAACAATGCAGCCGCTTAACGTGAAACTTGTGCGATTAATTCTGACGTTGAAAAAATGGCAGGAAAAATTGAAATAATCATCTGTTTGCGAGATACAATTATCCTCTACGCACATATATCGTGTTACTTATATTGTTAAATGAGATTTGTACATGCGCTGTACCATGCATAGATAATATATATATATATATTATATTGTCAAATATAAAATTTCAGAAAAAAAGGCGTTATTATCATTTTTATTATTTCATTTATTACAAACACAAAATTACAAATATTCGATATGACATAATATATTATTTTTATATAATATATAAGCGTTGTATACATCCTATGGTAAAATGTGAACACATATATTATACCGTACAAGAGTAGGATTTATTTAAAAAAAAAATGAATATTATATGTTATAATATTATAGTTTTCTAACTTCTCCGGTCAACGGATTGTATTGAATCACGTGATCGTGAATAACCAGGCAGTAGACGGCTGTGTTAGCGGGAAAATTATTGGCCGCTTCTATTTCAAGACGTAGATCCATTTTAGAAATTTTTGTATCGTCTGTTTGACGCAAACAATCTATGCAGATAAACGGTCCCAGCTCTTTATAATTTTCTCTAGACAGACACGGTTGGGAGTTATCCCACTCGTAATAATGTTTTTGAACATTTTTTATAGAACATCGTAAGCAGGTTTTTGTCAAAACTTTCATTGAAATCCTCGTACGGGTATTCGATTGAATTAATATATGCTTTAACGTTTGTAGCGAACACGCGTCATAATCTCCGCTATAATAAACGTCCGACACGATTCTAG
Organism: Nasonovia ribisnigri; assembly: GCA_027563435.1. Lineage (NCBI taxonomy): Eukaryota > Metazoa > Arthropoda > Insecta > Hemiptera > Aphididae > Nasonovia > Nasonovia ribisnigri. The sequence continues at coordinate 5,963 of JANEHU010001206.1, read as the reverse complement.
GGTATTCGTAAGGAAAGCGATTATTAAACACCTAGGTTTTTCCACCCGCAAACACGTTTTAACCATCCAAGAGTATTTGGATACTCGCAAAGCTCCCAATTTCGAAAAGCACAATTAATCATTTTTTTACGCTGGTATAATGTAACGCGCTCGTGTCCGACATCGATCAATTCAGTATTAGTTGTTGACCGCAATTTATCAATATACACTTGTAGTCCTCACAAAAACCGAAGACATGTTTTAACGGAATACATCCGCTTTACGTGTCGTCTTTCATGAAATTAGCATTTTGTTAGTGATATCCCAAGCAGTGTTTTGTAGGATATTTTCATCGGCGGGCGAGTACGAGCAATACCCCTTCATGGCGCTAGTAATCACGGGCTTTTTGACCCGTTGTACTTTAATACAGTTTATTTCGTATTTTATCTCGTTAAACAAATTAGTCAAACCGTTATGCGCGATAGTTATCCCAGTTTTCAATTCTGCAGGTCTCGTTATTTTACCCTCTATGTAGATAAAACTATCGCTCGGCATCGTGTGCGTATCACGATTCTGAATGGCTATGCGAATTTCATCGCCATTGTTTAGCGCGGACGAGGAAAACGGTAAAAAAGAATGTAAAAACATTTCCCTTATCGGATATTCGTTTAAATATGTGTGCCCCGCCCACATCCAAGAAGGATTTGTCCATAGTGTCCACGTGATATTAATACGGAATAGATATTTACATGTCGGCGATTAAGCGTAAAAATTTTCGATTTATTAATGTGAGCTTTTTATTTATTTTTTTTATTATTAACTTTTTATGAGCGGCGCTGGTGGACTGCGGTGTGCGCTTGCTGGCCGTCAACTCTTCAATGCGGGTGTTGTCACTGTCGATCGCGTATTTATCAAAGTTAAACTTCAAACCCATTCTTAGGGAATCTAACGTTCACAGTTTCACCGCGGTTTTGATCGGTCAACGATACTCGTACGTAATCAATCGTATTTGGTTTCAGTTATACTTCGGTATTTCGAATATTTTATAGCCGGGCGGGACGACCGGATAAATTTCGTGTATCTTGTGCGATTTCCGTCCGTTATCGAATGAACCTACAGCTAAGTTACATTCGACTTTTATCGTGTTGACATTCATAATTTTCACAGCTCGGTCGGACTCATCCTTACGATCGCGTGCTAAAACCCGCTTATCGAAGCCTAGTGACGGGGCGATGCTATCCTCGACGTTCAAGTCCATTTCGCTACTACAATGCACTGTACATTTCAAAGTGCTGTTATCGGTCGACAAACTAAAACTTTTAAAAGTTCGCGTATTTTAGTTTCCAATCTTAGTCGTCACCTGCTGACTACCGTGAATAATATGCAGAGTATCGCATCCAGCCTCGACGTTAGGTATGGAATTATATGTCTGCACACTCAGAAGTCCGATTTCCGATTTACTTCCCACTTCTAAGGACGGGAAAAAATGACATTCTAATTCGGAACAGTTACCGCTCAACGATACTGTTTGAGACGACATGACACGCTGTGGCTGCGAAGGCGCGTAAATGTTAATAATAAATATATATTTTAATAATAATAATATAATTATTATTGTTTTGTAGTTAAAAATTTTAACCATAAATGCTCGCAGTTAAAAGTATTGTATGCTTGTTCCCTCACGTAGTTATTTCGATATCACAGCCCTTCAAATATTTTTCAACTCTAATGACGGGTGGAGATTGCCGAAACTGTCGAAATATAAAACTACTTTCCCGATTTCTTTATAGCACACCCAATGCGTACCCTTATTTTTTTCAAAGACTAGATTGACGACTGTACCTTATACGCGTCTATATGCGATGGGCACTAACCTGTCTATGCAATAGACGCCTCTGAAATGAGATATTTTCGTGAGTTTAACGTATTCGGTAATTTTGAAATCGTAAATGGGGCGATTGCGTAGTGTTAGTTTTTTTATCTTGTTGATTTTTTTATTAGATTTTATTTTACGCATTTTTTTATTTACAAGCCGTCGATTTTTTTTGTTTTTTTATCATTTTTTTCCCAGACCCCCCGCCGACACTTTTCCGCGATGCAATACCATTAGATTTCCTGCCGATAGTATACGACGCAGTGCTTTTATACGGACTTAAATACACGGCTTTGCCTAAATGTACAGATGAGTGGGCGTTTGATCTAATATCGCGTATCGTTCTGACGATGTTAGCGATACCACCGGCCAACGTTCCGAGCACCGACTGCTAATATCCCGATATTAAAGTTAAAGAGCCCCCCGTTTTTGGAACTCTGATGACGCAAGGTGGTTTATTCTTATTTTTTTCTTCGATCGCCCCCCCGCCGACTTAACATGTTTCCGCGCGACGCGCACAGTCGATTTCATTAAACTACTCATATTTGGTGTCCCCGAACACGATTTAATCCATTTTTTTAACGTTTTTTTTTTAAACACGCCGCCAATTTTGGAAAATCCACATTCAGCACCGATTTTCCGTTTAGCTTTCATTCCCGTAGTTACAAGCCACGCGACTGCTTTTTCTTTATAATCGGTGTCTTTCGCCCCCACTCTGCTCCTAGCACGTTCTTCCAATATTCTGGCTGCCCCACCGCGTACGGAAAAATAATTACTTTTTTGTAGGAAATATCGTGTTCCCTACACGCAGAATCCAAACCGTTTATTCCCGGTTGACCAAGTGTGAGTCTTTTTTTTTTAAAATTAGTTCCCGGCCCGCAGTACTCATAACCGGGGAGATGTAATTCGTGTATCACTATTGGTCTTGACCTTTGAACGTAGCAACATTATGTGAGCACGTCACACGTACGTCACGCGTATTTATACAATGCGGTTTGTCGATCGAGTAGTAAAGCTCAAAGTCGACAATTCGACCCGCTCTCTTTATGTAACAACGGTGCTGCACCGCGTCCGCCCAGACATGGCCCGCTGTTTCCGAACACAATACGCGCGCTGATCGTAGGCCCATCCGGGTGTGGTAAAACAAATCTTATTTTCACACTATTGGTCCACGAGAACGGAATTAAATTTGAAAATGTATATATTTATTCGAAAACGCTAGGTCAAGCTAAATATGCAATGCTCGGAAGATTTTGAGTGGCATTCCGGACGTTAAATTATTCAAATTCAGCGACAACGAAACGGTGATTCAACCGGAAAAAGCACTACCAAACTCAGTTTTTCTGTTAGACGATGTAATAATGTAATATTTTTCACATAGCCCGAATTTGTCCCAGTTCATTTAGAGTTACCCAGGGTGCACCACGAGGAGGTGAACTGGCTTACACCCCAAAAATATTTGGTTATTTGGTTATTTAATTATTATATTATATTATTATTATAAAATTAAAAGTTTATTATTATATAAATGTATTAAATTATTTAGGCTTACATACAATTTTAAAATGCTGGGTTAATATTTAAACTATTTTTTTGGTTGACTTTTTAATGCCATGATTTTCACATAATCATATCTAGAGATTTTAGAAGTTTTGTATTTTTGTATATTTTCTTCAATGAATTTAATATTTTTTTCGTTGACTGATCTATTTTTTTTAGGTATTTGATTAGAAGTATGTATTAAAATTTTTGTGTCTATTTAAATAAAACGGTTAGCTGCATACACATAACTACACATCACTAAACATACTGCACGTGGTTTTCAAAGACTCGTTACGAATAGTAGGTTTTTACGTACCTATTGACTATAGTGTAAATGCAAAAGATAAATAATGTTAGCAATAATATCGCGGACGCACACGGGATATACCAATATAATTTGTGATATTATCGCGGACGCAGTTGGGCTATTAAAAAGGTACGATATGATAAACGGGACGCACTCGGGAGTTGCCCGGTAAAGTCGCAGTATGAGGGATAATCTGACAATTATCAAAGAAGTCATAAGAAAAATAAAATATTTTATTTTCCAGGGTTCCCTAACTAGCATTAATTAATGATAAACTGAATTATTTCAAACAGATTTTTGATTATGCCGTTGCAATAATTACTCGCATATCTTATATTTTTCTTTTCTGGTTTTAATATAATTACTATATTAATGTTGTTTGTTTATCTAGAGATTTCTTTATAAAATATATTATATCATAAGTTAGCCTGTGATTATCTTTTCATTTGTTAAATTTCGTCATAAATACGATTACAACGATTTTGAGTAACCCTGGCTAAGAGTTAAACAATTAGCAATAACTAGGTAAGTTTTCTTCCAAGTTTTTTTTTTTAAATTTTTTTAGATTCAGTAAGTATATATCTATCTTTTCAAGGTGGAAATGCCAGTTAAATAATTTATTAAATATAGTAAACACAGAGCAGTTGTATTAGATTTTATGGGCAGTAATGAAAAGGTAATTTAAAATTTAAGATTTAAATACATACATAATATATTAGGCATATTACGATTTCATAACTATTATTTATTAACTCTTAAGTTTAAGGATTTATTAATTCTAAATTATAATAATTTCTCAATCAGTAATCGTGGAGACCAATTTCGTATTTATATTTTTACTCATCCAAAAGTCAACACATGTTAGCATTAAAAATATTCGGTGCCCGGTTCGTACTAAACATTTTACTCGACCAGAACTTATCTACCAAAACATCTCCAATACAAATATTGGTATTATCTATGTTGTCGTCAGATTCATTTTATTTATTGGCGTTGATTATTTTTTACTATTAATCTGTAATGATATTATGTGGTTTATTAAAAAGATTGTATTTATTGGAATTCAGTAATTTTGTGATTCGAGTTTTTACATTTCAATTAGAAAAATTTAAAGCTACATAAAAAATAATAAGTTTTCGATATTTGCAGTTTGTGCAAATTATTGAAATTTACTAAAACAGCTAAACAAACACATGAATCGTTGTTGCTAGTTACATTATTTTCTTGTACTGTTAAAATTCACACGTGAACGACTTTATATTGTAATTCGAATTTTATCGAATATAACATTTTTATAGCTTAGAATTGAAAAATTATTTTGGAGGAATTTGAAATTTGAAATGACCTATATTACTGTATTTGTTATGCACGACGAATTTTCAAAATATTCAGATCAGTCTTCAGTTATTGTCTATTTATACCACAAAACTATACTGTGTGACGGTATTGACTCAACATTTAATGACGCTTATAAAATTAGTAAATAATATTACTACAATTATAATAATATGAAAATTATTAAACTTTTTTAGTTTTAGCATCTCAATGGTTCATTTTCCTACCACAGAATATGCTGAATTTAAAAACCAAACCATTTCTCTAGCTACTAAACTGTTATAATATTAAGTGGTTGAATTTTTATTTTGATAAAATTTTGAAAATTTTCAGCTATTATATAGTTACAAAAGTAAACGATCTTTCGTGTAGACGTAAAAAAAAATAATAGATTATTGAGATAATTGTGTTGCTGTAAGAACAGTAAATTGTACATTATGATAAATGGAAAAACCTTATTTAGTTTGATTAAAAACAAATACTTATTAGTTATAAGTTTATATAGATACTTGACATTTGTACCAAATATAGTTTGTATGGGCACTGGGCACTTTGAATTTGAGCTAATTATAAACATTTTCAATTTACAATTTTACTAAAAGTTAATTTTATATATTTATATTCGCTGTTTCAAAAACTTGAAAATTATATTATACATGGTTACTCATACGTTGTTATAATAATGGCAGTTAAAAAATTCAAAATTACAATTGCACGATTTTAACAGGAACATGTTTTTTAGCTGGATACAGTATAATATTTTGTTTCTGTTTGATTTTACGTGAGATTTTCGTTCGTTTTCATACGGTTACTTATTAACAAAAACATATTTATGGTTCATACGTTTTTCTTAAGGAAAAGTATCTTGTAGCGTGCTACGGTTTTTTTTATAAACATTAAAATATTGACGAAATTTGTTATTCAAAC